>JAJTUV010002112.1:0-466506 GCA_021653895.1 Mastomys natalensis | reverse complement strand
TGTAAACAAGCAATTGAATAGTACCCTAGTTCCATAATAAGTAATGTGGTAATGTGATACCCTGAGGTTACAACAAATTATTTATTAGGGTTTTTTTTTTTTTTTTTAAATTCTAAGGCAGCATCTTTATAGCTAGGAGATTTCCATTGGGCCCAGTCATTACAAATGTGGGTGCAGGTATGCCCCCTCTGTTAGGAGTACTACCCCCTGACACATGGATTTCTATAATGCTGCTATACAGTTCCAGAAGGGTCTTCAAAAATAGTTACCCGACAAAGACCACACTCTCCCAACCTACCCTGAGTGTGTGTGCACACATGCATACACACACACACACACAACACACAACACACACACACGGCAGAAGAAGAATAAGAGTCCCAAGACCAGGGCTGGTCTCCCATAAAGCCTCTGAGTTGGAGATTGTGCACCTGAGAAAGAATGGCTCAGCCACATTTAGTGACACTGAATAGGGTGGCAGACAAAGCAGGAGGCTTAAAATCAGAAAGTTAGCTAATTGACAACCCAATCTTTCCTGGCCTCGGCTTCCTTCTCTGTAAATAACATGTGGAGATTAGAGAAACCCTTAAGAAAAAGGAAGGAAAAAGGAATAGCTCAGTATGGTTGGAGTCCAGAAGTTTTGCTCCAGCATTCCTGGGACAGGGCTGGAGGGCGTCAAGTTTAATGAAGTCTGGGATCAACTTTCTCAGGTCAAAGATCAAGAATTGCAGTAGCTTTTTATACCAGGAAAGCATCAAAAGTAGGGGCTGAGGTGGCCACCATGAAGAAGGAAGAATTGAGTACTTAGGTATTCCTGGGGAGCTTTCTCTCATAGTTAGCTAAGAAACCCCTCTTGTAGCCCATGTCAGGCATAACCCAACAAACAAGGCATAGAAGCACAAGTCACAACTGCAGAAGTTTCAGTAAAGTCAAAGACCACTGCAGGCCAGCTGTGATTAGGACCCCAGGAAGGGGCAAAATCCAGTTGCTGGTACTCAAAGGAGTCCTGGGTGCCAAGTGATGGTGGAGCAAGGACTTCAGGCACTGGCCAGAGTAGGGCACACATCTACAACCCAGGAATCACTACATTAGACAAGGTGCTATAACTCACAGGGCCTTTAGGAACCTGAACTCTCCACTTCTTCCTTCACTTCTTGTTTCATCAGACTCTAATTCATACACCAGTCTCAGCATTGGATGTTGTCTTTTAATTCTGGGGTTTACTCAGGCTGATTACCTCTCAGATCACCTCACTTCAGATCACCTCACCTCAGATCACCTCTCCTCAGATCACCTCTCCTCAGATCATTTCACCTCAGATCACCTCACTTCAGACCACTTCACCTCAGATCACCTCACCTCAGACCACTTCACCTCAAGTCACCTTACCTTAGAACACCTCACCTCAGAACACCCCACCTCAGACCATCTCACCTCAGATCAACTTAGCTCAGATCACTTCACTTCAGACCATCTCACCTCAAATCACCTCACCTCAGGTCACTTTACCTCAGATCACCTCACCTCAGACCACTTCTCCTCAGACCACCTCACCTCAGACCACCTCACCTCAGATCACCTCACCTCAACCACCTCACCTCAGATCACCTCACCTCAGACCACCTCACCTCAGACCACCTTACCTCAGATCACCTCACCTCAGATACATTTCTCTTTTCAGCTTGACTCCTACAGCCCAAATGTCAAGGGTGGCTGACTGGAGACCCACACTTTATCCTTCCTTGATCATTTAGCAAGATGGACTCCCTGTGGAGCAACAATAGGCACAGAACTCCAGGAACCAGTGTAATAGAGAGCTTTGATGTACTTATTTTTGTATCTTCAGCATCTAACAAATACTTGGCCCATAGGAAATCCTTAGCATTGATAATGTTGATAAAAGTGAGTGTTCATCAAGGGTCTCCGGCATGCACACAAACTCAGTCTTTAAGCCAGCAATATATAAGGTGCACACAATCTATCTGAAGTAAGAAAGACTTTATGAATGAAGACTCATTTGCTAGGTGTGAAGCAAAGATTCCAATTGGTCAGATAGCTACAGGACACCGGAAAAGAGGCTTTAGAACAGAACAGCCTGCTTCCTTATCACAGGTGCCCTGGCCTTTACAATGACATTTATGCTCTCTACTGATTCACTGCTCTAAAAAGATGGCCTAAGAATGGTTCTATCTGAAAAAAAAAAAATCCTATGAACCATTTGGATGCTTGTGGAAAAAAATCAAGAATC
This sequence comes from Mastomys natalensis, assembly GCA_021653895.1. Lineage (NCBI taxonomy): Eukaryota > Metazoa > Chordata > Mammalia > Rodentia > Muridae > Mastomys > Mastomys natalensis. Next base: position 464,258 of record JAJTUV010002112.1, on the reverse strand, counting down.
TGCAAATAGTTTTAGCTTTATCCCATCATTACTTCACATCAAAATAAGTGAGAGAAAACAACTGCCAAGTGAAGAGACAGACAAGGAGTATGTTGAAGGGATGGAGGGAGAGGTGCTGGCATGCCAACACGAAGGGCTCATATAGTACCTATGAGGACAGTGAGCAGCAGAAGGGAAGATAGATCAGCACAGAGAAAACAAAAGGTAAGTTCCTCCTGAGTCTGGGGTCCCTGTTTCCCATCCAAAGACCCAAACTATGGCAGAGGGAGTGGTGGAGGTAGCTGGAGTGCTACTGTTGACATGTGGAATAACAACCTTGCTTCATTCCTCTTTAAACAATGACAAATGGTAAGAATGTTAAAACACTTCGTTCTTGAGGTGTCAAGAGGCCCCTATGATGGAAGTGCGGGGCGCAGTGACAGTGCTGTGACTACACAGATCTACAAAGCGGCTCAGAACTCAGCACAAACATGAGAAAGAGAATGTGAGAATGGCAGATCTGAAGAAAGTCAGCAGACTGCACAGATGCAACACCCTGATGTGGAAAAGGGACACCCACTACAATGTGGCATCATTGAGTACAGTGCGCAGAGGCTCTCTGTGCTGTCCCTGACTACCATGGCTCTGAAGCTATCTCAGAAAAGAAATCCAGCTTTCAGAGAAAACACTCAGGACTTCAGTGGTGCCAGTGGCAGAGGATTACTATTGCAATGTTAGAGGAGGAATTGCTTGCTTGCGGGAAAGGGGGGGGCTATGACTCACTTCCGGTGTCACTTTGCTCACCCTTCCTCCAAGGCTCTGTTTTTAGGTGTGGTTTCTCTGTAGAACCTGACTCAAGAGCACAAGACAAGAATGTGACACACGAAGTCTATTTTGGTGCAAATGAGCAAACTTCTATGTATTACAGAGCTTTACCTTTTAAAAGCTAAAAACAAAGTGGGGGTGTTGCTCAGCTGATAGAATGTTGAACTAGCATGCAAGAAGCCCTGAATTCAATCGCTAGCCTACATAAAAAATATATGACTTTATTTATAAAAAAAATCTCTGTGGCCTGGAGATACAGCACAGCAGGAAAAGTACTTTCTGCCCAAGCGTGAGGACCAGAGTTCAGATCACCACAACCAGGATAAAAGCCTAATGTACACAGTGACCCAGCTGTAATTCTAGCCTGTTGGGAGGCAGAGACAGGGAATTCCAGGAACAAGCTGGCTAGTCAGACTAGCCAAGTCAGCTCAATATATAGAGAGCAAAAAAAAAAAAAAAATACCTGAGCTCAACCTTAGGCCTTTCCATGCAATACTCACATATATGTGTGTGTGCACCCACCCTTCACATATGTCAACATAGCATACACATGCACATGCATCACATGATACCAGCAAAAGAAATCCCCATAGTGTTCCTAGGAGGTGCAGGGGAAGTTATTTGCTGTCCATGTATGTTCCATCCCTCACTGTTTCAAGGGCTGCACCCAAAGTGCAAAGTGGAAAGGCATACTACAGGCCCTTCTTTGGGCTTCATGTTCTCTCTTCAACCTGTAACATCAGAGGCCAATTCTAGAGGTAGGGATGGGACAGGTAACGTCGTGGGGATACTGGGGACACTGGGGAATGCTGTCAGATCTGGCATCCTTGGGTAGTGCAGGTCATGTGTGCTCCAGCTCCACAGGCCCCGCTGCTACAGCTCAACCCAATGAAGAGCAGGCTTCCAGCTGCAGAGCAGCTGTTCACAACTGGAGGTTTCACTAACTACAGGTCTGTCCTAGTGAGCACAGCTCAGACACTGGCTGAGTCCGTTTGTCATTCTCAAATTAGGTTTTAACAAGTTGCTCATCTATCATCTTCAAGGTCTTTTATTTACCACTAATGTTTTCCCACTTCACCTACTGTGTGCAGTGTACAAGTGCAGTGTGTCTTGTATATATGAGAAGAAATGACTGACTAAGCCTACAGCTCAAATCAGCAAACATAGGCTTATAGCCTACAGCAGACCATGTACAGTATGCCCAGAAGCCTGGGGTTGAGGCTTAGGGGTTAAGGTTTATGATTAGACCTTAAATGACCCCCTAAATGTTCATGTGCTGAAATAGTGGTCCCCAGTACCATGTTGCAAAGAGATGGGGGGCCTTGGGAAGCCTCTGGATCAGGGTGACTGAACCTTACCAGTGGATTGATAGATAGTGGATGTTACAGCTTAATGGGCTGTTGGGAGATGGTGGAACTTCGAAGAGTCAGGGCTAGTTGAAGAAAGCAGGTAGCTAAGGGAGTGGCTTTTAAAGGTATATGTGTTCTTGGTCCTTCCCTCCGATCTCTTTGCTTTCCAGTCATCATGGAGTGAGCAGTTTTCTTCTACTGTGCCTTTCTTCTTTGGTATTCTGCCTCTTCTCAAGTGCAAAGCAACAGAACCAGGAGGTCATGAACTAACACCTCTGAAGTTGTAAGCCAAACAAAATTGTTATCTTTGTAAGTCAATTATCTCAGGTGTTTGGTTGTAGCACCAGAACACTGGCTAATATCCCCTAGTGGTCTACGCCATCACAGTGTGGCCTCTAGGATTTGGGGATGTAGGAGTGGTGGAAAGTCTACTCAAACAAAAATATTTTACTTTTTCCAAATTATAGAGACCCCCCCAAAAAAGAGGCAGAGGCAGCTGTGGGTCTCAGTGTGACTAGAGGGTCAGTCATCTAGGTCACACACATGCCTCCAGCTCGGCTTCCTTCTGACTGGTTTATTCTATGGCAGATCCCTCCATGTCCCAGGTTTAGTCTCTCAAGTATATGTCCTCAGAGAAAGTGTGCATCCTTGTGAAACCTCCCAACACAATCTCTGAACAGGATTCTGCAGGTCTAATGGGAACATGAGACAATTTCAGGGCAGCCCTGAAGCTGCCCAGGTAGAGAATTCCAACTGACCATCAGGGATCTGGGGTCTTCCAAGTAAGGAATGAGGGAAAAGGGGTGTCAGTATAGCACCAGCCTCTAAGATTATTTTAGAATGAAAAGGGAGCTGTGCTTCTGAGAAAAGAGTATTGAGAAGACCAAGGATTTCTAGATTCATGTTACACAGTTACAACTCCTGAGGGTTGGCTAGAAAATAACTTTATAGGCATTTTGTATATGGTTCTATTTTTAAACTTGAAAACCTTTTCACTTTGTGGTTCAGTTTCAGATACCAGATGAGGAAAAAGAGAGTTTCTGAAAAGTTAATTTTCAAAATAATCTAATCATAAGAAAAGGTGAGACCCAGAATTGTCTGCCCTTACATCTGGTTGAGTCTTCTTGACACCACAGTGGCTATCCAGCTGTCTTGACTATGAAGAGTTCAGTAACATGGCTGTTATAAGCCAATTCACACTGTTGACAAACTAGGAAGCCTCCAAACACACTGGTGGAGATTCCAATAATAGGTTTTCATGTTTTACATGATCATGTGCATATGTATATCCACAGAGAGTGAGTCTTTAACTGTTTTACAGAACAGATCCTTGTTCACAATGTTTAGAAATAACATGGCTTTCTAAGACCATACCACCCTGAATGTCCTAGGCTCTCCTGGTTGTGGAGAAAAGACCACAGGGTAGCTGCAGAACTCCTTGTCTTCTGCACCACAGACGTCTTTTCCTTTAGGAATAAAACTTGGAAAGTGAGCTCCTGTCAGAACATCTGGGGATTTTTGTTCACCAAAATTCTGGGTACTGCTGATCAAACAGAACTGAATGTTCTGTCAGTTACTGCTCTCCTTGCTTAGACCTGGCAAGCTGATTATAGAGGCAAAAAGTTGATCCCAGAGTACTGTTTAAAAATGATTACTATCCATCATGGCAGGGAAGGCCTGGCAGAAGGAACACGAAGCAGCTGGACCCATTGTGCTCACAATTGGGAAGAAGACACCAAACTGGAAATTGGTCCAGACTACAAATCTTCAAGTCTCATCCCAACCCCAGTTCCTTTCTCTAGCTAGGTCCTATGTCAAACTTCAACACCAACTGTTATTGGTCCAGCCTAAGTTCTATCCCTGTTCTCAAGCAGGAGATAATGGGGAGGAGGTTGCACTATGGCTTCAAGACAGCAATAGAGAGGCATCACTTAGCATTCAGGGAGCAAGAGGTTCACGTCCAGCCTGTGTATTACACTCCATCCCATATTAAGATGTTTTACCAGCAAAGTGAATCATCACTCGGCTTCCTCTATTGCAAAAGTCTATTGTTCAGTGACTTACTTGGTTTTATGCACTTGAGTAACACCTCTGACTGGTAGTATTCTGGAAAGTCCTGAATATGCAAAAGGTATGTGAGTGAGTGAATGTGTGTGTGTTGTTGTTGTATTGTGACAAATACACACATATGTGTATGTGTAAGTGCTCATGCCCATGAGTTAACCAAAAGACCAGAGGACATCAGTTGTCCTGTTCCGTCACTCTCCACCACATTCCCTTGAGATGGGTCACTAAACCCAGAGCTAGACTGGTGGCTAACAAGCAAACTGATCCTCCTTTCTCTACTAATAGTTATTCTGAGGTGACAGGCACACACACACACACACACACACACACACACATACAACGAAGCTTCCTACATGCATACCAGGATCTAAGCTCGTTCTCTATGCTGTGCATCAAGTAGGCTCTTGCCAATGAGACATCTTGTTAGTTTATAAGCCATTCTTGCTGCTTTGTCAGAAAGCTAGGCACCTGCATAATCACACCAAATGTGGCCAAGTCAAACTCAACTGAAAGATCCACAGTCTCCTTCAAAGCAGACTTCCACTCACTGCAGCCCCTAAGGAGTAAATGCCTCATCCAGCAGAGCCATGTCTTCCATCCCTAAAGATTCCATGTGCCATTGACCAGGCTCCAGGTAGCAGAGTCAAGAACAACCTTGTCAGGAATTGCCCAAGGCCCAGGCAGTCCTGGTTCCTAACCTGATGCTCCGAACTGCAGTTCCATCCTTCACAGTCAAACTTTGTCTTCTCTGCTGTGGCTGGGGATCTCACCTTGAGCTCTCCTCTGCTTTCAGACATGAAAACCCCTCGTGGACAATTCCGGAACCATGCCAAAAAAATTACCTTGCTAATTACAATGAAATAGAGAGAGCCTGTGTGCCAGGGAGCCAGGCTATGCTATCTCTGCAGCAACTGTCAAGGAGGAAGCAATCCAGAGTTGCATTTAGAGAAAGAGCTGAACGCTTGCTCTCTCAGGAATGGAAGGGAATTCCACGTCTTTACTTCTGTGTGTCGACAGATGTCTTTACCTCAGAAGACACTGTTTCTGCCTGCAAATAGGTTGGGGTTAGAGGGACTGGCTTGGACCAGCAAGCCCACTTGGATTCCTGGCTTCTCCACTCTTTGTGAAGAATATTAAATCCTGATGATATTTCCTGCAGAGATACATTAATTCTGTTTTGGATCAGTCTAGAAAACACTGTATTCTGGGACCATAGTGCTACACATTAATTCCACATGTTCCTGTTTCTGAGGTAGTGTTTTTCCTTCATTGGATGTGTTGCTTGTACCTAAGCCTTTCTCAAACTCTGAACTCTGTCTGAGCCCCAGAGTTTCTTCCCGCAGTTCTCTGGTAGATTCCAAAGACTTGCCATCACTTGTTCCATAGCTTGACACTAACATAGCCCTCATTGTGCTTTATTGTGCCAACAGCTGGATCTAAATTGGCTTGGTGTCTCCCCCAAAATGATCCCCAGCTGCCTGCCCCCTTTCCTCGGGCCTTTGCAACAGTAAGCACCAATCTCAATGTATCTGTGCTGTGACATTATTTCCTTCTAACAAGGGGCAGAAACCAAGGTAGGGAGAGAAAGAAATAATGACAGAGAGAAATAGCATGCTGATCTGAACAAAGGTCTAAGACCTACCAGAAGACAGTCTGAACCTCCCACTAATTCTCCATTTTTCCTTACTTTCCTGGTATCTTAAGTGCTTGGGGCTTTTCTTTCAGCCAGAGAGCTATTCTTGTTCCCCTGAAAAACACAATCTTAAGGAAAACATCAGGCACATGCAATAGGTGCACAGCAGACAAGGATGCCAATATGCACAAAGTTCCCTCTGATTAGGAAAACAATACCTCACTTCCTCCATTTCACAGAACCATTTGGAACAGAAAAGGCTGCCTGGAACAGAAAATCAAGTCCCAGATCCTGAAAGGCGATGGATCAAAGTCTTTCATCTAGGAAATCTTTAGCTAAAAAAGAAGGAAGGGAGAGAGAACATCAATCAGATATTATTTCCAATTATTTTTCAAATTGGAACAGAAAAAGCAAACACACACACACATAAGCCTGACATGGTGTTACTGGAGTTTGTTGCTGGAAGGGAAGTCCTTGCTTATATTGAAGTAAAGTTCTGAAAATAAGCAAGGAACAGATTTATTGATTTTGGGGGAGTCTGGGTGTAAAAAAGAGAAAGAAGAAAGAAGTGCTCTTTGCCCGCTCTGTCCAAATGACATCCCAAGTGGCCTCTCTAATGGTGGGGGAGGGAGGGGGCAGGTGCCTATCCGGGCACATGGACAGAACTGCCCTTAGGCTAGGGCTAATGGTATTGGCTGAGCCTGCTGTAAGCCTCTCTTTTCTAATAGCCAACTTTCTATGTGCGAGAAGACAGGCAGATATTGATTGGCCCAAATGCCCTTGAGTTGACAACATCTGAAATGAAAATCCACAAGGCTAGCACAAACTTTCCGCAAGTTCAGTTTCTGGAATCTGATTATGTCACTGGATTGTGAAGCTGCTCACACGTGGAAAAGCACCCTCTCTTTTATGTCCCCCCACCCCATGTGGCACCTGTAATTAGAAGGAGTTAAGTGGCTTCATCAAGCTTGTTATTCAAACGTCCAACAGAAAGCAGCAACTGTACACTAATCTTCAGGTGATCAGGAATTAGCTCCACGGCCCTGGGCCAACGTCTGCAACAAAATGGACTAAGGCCTCACATCAATCCTCACCACCACCACCACTCCCGAAAACAAAACAAAACCAAAACCGAGAATTACACAGGCTTAAACACACGTTCTCTGAAAAGCTAAGAGCAAACCTGCTTTTTTTCCCCCCTAAGTTCCTTCAGCGCTGCTCTGGAGAACCTCTCAGGCTCCATGATTTGGTCACTTGATAGGTATTAGCACTCTCATTTTGTGTCTATTACTCTATCACAGTGAAATTGTTCCCCCTCTTCTCTCCTCTCCTGAATAAGATGCTGAAGGAGCAATTCATAATTTAAGGTCCTGGGAATAGGGAGGATGGAGCCTGCTCTTCGACTCTTATTAAAACACGCCCCTATCTTCTACAAATTCCTCCAGATCGATACATTGGCTGCAGGATAAGGCTTAAGTCAGGCACTGCTACACCCCCGGTACACGCTGGTCTTTCTTAGTAGGTTACTTACAAGCATAAAAAAAAGCAAAAACCTTTCAAACTGGCATCAGGACACACGCACTGAGGAAGCTGCAGGTGGAGCCCGCGTTAAATGCACGCTCTCATTGATTGGAAATGCTGAGCCTTTATGGCTTCCCTTTCTTTTCTCATTAATCTTACTTAACCCTCTACAAACAATGCCAGCTCTGTCACTCCAAATATCCAAAACCTGCCGCGCAGAGAAAGCTGTTTTCCTGGCACTGGCAGATCAACTCACAACCCCCATCTTAGGAAGGACTACTTTCTTCTAAAAATATACCAACACAATAGAGAACAGCTTTCATCCTGGTGGGTAGAGTGGAGGATAGGGGAGAGCCAAGAAAGAGGAAAAGGACATAAAGCCAGCCAAGAAGGCAAGTCGGGGATGGGGGGTGTGGTCCCCCTTCACATGAAGAGGTTGGCTGTGGGCTTTAGACTTGGCAGCAACAGGAATGGTAATTCTGGATGCAGCAGCCCAGGATCACTGAAGCCAGACCCACCTACAGAGAAATGACTGTGTATGGTAGTCACAGTGCTGGAGATGGGACACCCAACCAAATATACATTTGGGGTCATCTAATACTTCTAGACATTGATGAAGTAGTCTCCATTGTAATTGTGTGTCCCCTCCACCCCAATACAGCTGATTTATGTGCAAGCAAACTTTCTACTTTTTTACTAAGCAGGAACACTGAGTTTACATGTCGGCATGGCAGCAGATAGCCCTTGTGGCCTTCACACTCCTCATAAAGGCTCCATTGCCCATTCGTCCCTCCACATTTGCAACAATAAACACCAGTCCCAACTTCCTTGTGTCTTTCTCATTGGTCCCTCTGAGTGAGTAAGAGGAGGAAGGATATTGAAAAATCTTGGCCTCCCGCAACCTCATTCCTCCCATTCTCATTCCCACCCCCTCCCCCATCCAGTCCCTTCCTTCCACCCCTAGAGTACTAGGAGAGACAACTGAATTGGGGGTGGAGAGAGCATCTCTAGCATGAGCTAAAAACCTGGGACAATGGAAACTCCCAGGAATCTATGAGGGTGGTCCTAGCTAAGACTCCTAGCAATGGGAGATATGAAGTCTGAACCAGCCATCTCCAATGGAGAGACTGACACACCAACCCAGTCACAAAACCTTAGACCCTCAAATTGTCCTGGGTACAAGATGTGCAGGGGTAAAAAAGATGGAGCAGAAATTGAGGAAAGAGCCAACCAATGACTGGCCCAGCTTGAGACTCATACCATGAGAGGGAGCCCACCCTGAGAATATTAATGATATTTTACTATACTTGCAGACAGGAGCCTAGTATAAATCTCATCAAAGAGGCTTTACCCAGAAACCGATGAAATCTGATGCAGGGAACCACAGGCAAACATTAGGCAGAACTTGGGGAATCCTGTGGAAGAGAGGGAGGAAGGATTGAAGGAGCCAGAGGGGTCGAGGACACCACAGGGAAACCTACAGAATCAACTAACCTGGATCCACAGGGTCTCAAAGAGACTGAACTGCCAACCAGAGTGTGGGGGACAGACCTAGGCCCTCTGCACATATTAACAGTTGTGCAGCTGGGCCTTCATGTGGGACTCCTAAAATGGGAGCAGGGGCTATCTGACTATGTTGCCTGCCTTTGGATCCACTTTTCCTAACTGGGCTGCCTTATCTAACTTCAGGAGAAGAAGCCTAATCTTACTGCAACTTGATATGCCAAGGCTGGTTGATATCTATAGGAGGTCTCCCCTTTTCTGAAGAGAAGAGGAAGAGGGGTGAATGGGGGAAAGGGAGGGGAGAGGGATTGGCTGAAGGAGAGGCAGGTGGGGACACTTCAATCAGGATATAAAGTAAATAAGTAACTTAATAAGAAAGAAAGAAAGAAGAAGAAAGAAAGAAAGAAAAGAAAGAAAAGAAAAGGAAGGAAGGAAGGAAGGAAGGAAGGAGAAGGAAGGAAGGAAGAAAAAAGAGAAGGGGGAGGGGGGAGGGAGGGAGGGAGGGAGGGAGGGAGGGAGGGAGGGAAAGGAAAAATCTTGACCACAGACTTATACAAGCCATAATTTAAAACACATGGAAAACACCCAGAATGCAGTATTAATAGTCACCACCAACTATGGCACTGTGCTTAAAAACATTCCACACAGGACTGGGAACCCTCTCACCAGTCACGGGTGCTTTGTTTTATCAATCTGAGATGCTAGGAATAGTGCTGGGGAAGGTAAAGGCCCTTTCTGAATTTTTGAAAAGATCAGCATCTGAATACATATTAAAGATAAAGTCTAAATGATTCAGAAAAGGCAGAAAAACACCAGCCTAACTTCACAAGGGTGCTGGGCCCTGGTCCCTAAAGAGGGAAACAAAGCCCTGGGGACACATGCGCTAAATGAATACGTTCTTCTTACATCCAGATATACACAGCTCTAAATGGCAGGCCGTTTTATTGGAAGAGAAAAATATAAATCTCTTAATACAGCAGAAGATTGGGGGTGGTGGGGGATAAAAGCCCAGATCTAACACCAGAACTTTTAGATAAATAAAAAGAGAATTCATCGGGCTTCAGGTAGTTGCCCTCGTGTATCCAGAAGTTGGAAACCACTGTTGGGCTCATTTCCAATAGTGTCATGCTCACACTTCCTTGTGTCTTTCTTACCGTCATTCCCTTTGAGTGGGGAGGAAAGATAATGTGGAAACTTGATCACAGAATTCTAAAAGCCTCTGATTATAAGACACACAGATAACTCCCAGAAAGCCATATTGACAATTACCACCAACTATCTTAAATGCCCAGGAACAGCTGTGGGCACAGGACAGACGCAGCTTAGAGCAGGAACTAGCTAGAACCCAAGCACCCAGTCATCACAGCAGGAGCTGTCCCCTGGGATCTGCCAGACCTCACACCCATGCAAGGTATTGAAGAGGAGCTAATATCCAGCCATTTCCGAACTAGCTGCTACACTCAGCACAGGTAACAAATCCTCTCATTAGGTTTATTTACGTGTTTATGTGTTTGTTTGTTTGTTGTGTGGGAGGGAGTGGTCACTCACATGCACACAGGTGTGGAAGTCAGGAGACATCTTGCTGGAGGTAGCCCTCCCCTTCTACCACATGGATCCTGGGGAACAAACTCTAGTTATCAGGCTTGGTATCAACTGCCTTTAACCAGCTGAGCGCTGCCTCTGGTCTGAGCCTCTTGTTTCTTCACACCTCTGCCCCTCTGCTACAGAATGGAGAGCTTTCCTGCCCTACTGCCTTCATCACTCAGAACAGTACCCAAACACCTTACGCAGGCCTTTCCTCGGTTGGTGTGTCTCATCACACTGCTCCACTGACCTCTGCCGGCCTCCAAAGAGTTTCAAAGAACTTAATTGGCCATGATAAGATTAGTCAACCAGAGCCCACCTGGCAATGAATGACGCATAGGAGTGGGAGCTACATCTGTCTTTGAGACATTCTTAAGGTAACTCAGGGAGTGGGTTAGCCGTTGTGTGTGAGGAAGCCCTTGACTGTCTGCAAAGTCACCTCTTTGCCTTGCCAGGGTATACCAAGGATGCCTAGAGTTCTGAAGAATTATCAGGTTAGAGGTGTGGCTTTGTGGATTCAATTCCTGCCCGGCATACTAGTGGCCCTGGGCTCCATGATGTTGTATTTCGAATGAGAAATGTCTTCCATAGGCTTTTAAGTGTTTGATCATGCAATCACAAGTTAGTAGTGCTGTTTTGAAGGTTGCAGAACCTTTAGCACAGTGGTTTTCAACCTTCATAATACTACAGCCCTATAATACAGTTCCTCACGGTGTGGTGACCCCCAACCATAAAATTATTTTCATTACTACTTCATAACTGTAATTTTGCTACTGTTATTAATCGTGATGTAAATATCTGTGTTTTCCAATGGTCTTAGGTGACCCCTGTGAAAGGGTCTTTCACCTCACAACCCATAAGTTGAGAATCAAGAACCACTGCTTTAGGAGATGGAGCTTCATTGGAGGAAGTAGGTCACTGGAGGAGGGGCTTGAGATCTCATATAGGCCAGCCCAACTTCCTGTTTGTGCCCTACTTCCTGAATACAGATGCAATATGACCAACTCAGTCTACAGCTGTGTCTTCTCCAACATGATGGAATGACGCCCCTGAACCATAAGCCAGAATTAACCCTTTCTCTTCTTGTTAGTGGTTTGGTCACAGCAGTGAGAAGAGTGACTAATACAGAATCTTAACACCACATAAGTGGGTGGGATGGTGTGCACCTGTAATACCAGTACACCGGAGGTAAAGTCCAAGATCACCCTTGGTTACATTGTTAGTTTGAGGCCAGCCTGGGGTTCACAAAAAAAAAAAAAAAAAAAAAGTCTCAAAATATATATAAATAATTATTTTCTTCTGCAATCATGAACAAATCCATTGCTATATGAATATATTACAAAGAAAAATGGTCTGATTAAATGCAGCCTAACTGTGTGCAAGCTCCTATTTTCTGGCCAGGAGTCACCACTTCCCATGGACCCCAGTAAAGTGGGCCCTGCCAGCCTGACTCCTAGTGCCACCATTTCTCCTCACCCTCACAGGGATTCTCTGTCCGGAGTAAAGATCCTGGGAGTGAGATTCCTCTACAACCACAGCCCCACCACCACCACCAAGGAATTTGGGAAGCCAAGTTCAGTCCTCACATTGTCATCAGGAAGCCATGGGCTCTGCATAGCCATCTCTGGAGCAGCTGACTAACCTTCTCAGTCAGTGCAGTGAGCAACTACAAAGCAATGTGGGGTGGCCCTTCAGCCTCCACCCTGCTGAGGAGACCCCTTCTCTTCTGGCTTTAGCAAAGAAAACAGGCGGGTAAAATTGTGTTTTCCAATTTTTTGGTAATACATGGCTTTTCACAGATTCACAGGAATGCATTTTGTCTTTCTAATTACTCTTCCCATAATGGCTGTGGTTTGGGGCATATTATCCTAAATTCTCTTCATAACCACACTTACCTTTTGAAAACTAAAATGCAATTATATTCTACATACCATTTTACAGTCAGGCTTCCTCACTTCAAAATGTAACCTGAGCAATGTTCTTCTGACTTGAACAGGAGGATGGAGAGCCATGGCTTCCAGAATGAACTCAAAGTGCCTCTGCCCTGCATTCTGGTAAACAACTCTGTGAAGAACTCCTCCTGGATGAAGCTGTGCCCACACATGACTGTGTCTTTAGGATAAACAAAGAAGAAAATGCAAATAGAGGAGTTTCACTTAACTGGCTTGTGTTACGTTTAGTTAGAAAGGAAATGAGTTTAGAAAATGAATGAATAAAGGCTAAAAAAAATCATCTCAGTCAATAAAGCTCTTGCCATTGCATGAGGACCTGAGTTCAATCCCCACAACCCACACAGAAAGATAGGCATTACATCATGCTTGTGACCCCAGAACTGGGAAGGCAGAGACAGGCAGATCCCTGGAGGTTACTACTAGCCATCCAGCCTCTAAATTACTAAATCCCAGGTTCCAATGAGAGACTCTATTTTAAGAACAAGGAAGATGGCTCCTAAGGAATTACATCTGAGGTTATCCTCTGGTCTACACACACACACACACACACACACACAAACCTTCATACATTCAAACATGTATATATGTGCACACATTACACACATACTTACATCTCTGTGTGATGCACACATAGATAAAATGATATAAAAACCAACTTGCAACTTAATGTAACAAGTCCCATATTAAGATCATTGAACTCCTTGGTTTGGCCTCTGCCTTCTTCACATCACCTTGAGCCACACATGACCAGCATTTCTGCTTCTCAACATGACTCTGTAGGAAGCACAGCAACAGTGCCCTCTGGACCCCTCCACCAGCTCACAGCCTCTCTCCCAAGCACCAGGAGCAGGTCCACATCACTGGGCAGGAAAAGTCACATCAGCCACTAGTCACTGCATACCCAGGGTCACCTTCCCCTAAAAGCTAGGAAGTTCATTCCCTGATCTGCCTCATTGTCTCTAGAGGAACAATTACTAATTACTTTATACTGGGCTCCTTGTCTTAAAGAATTATCACCTTTAACATCCCTGCAGTGGTGACCAAACTTCCAATACCAGAACCTTTGAACAACAGACTTAAACCACATAAGCCACCATGGTCATCTATGTATGCTATGTGGCAGACAACACTCCACCACCACAGGACCCAGGGCATTCAGATTTAAATTCAAATGAGTCTTGAGATTAAAACTTCATTCCAAGGTTGGGCTAGCCACCTTCACACACAGTCAGCTTCTTGGACAGGACAGGGAGAAACCCTACCCAACACGCACAACCTCCTGGACAGGTCTGCCACTACCTGAAGCTTACCACTCCATCTCCCCTAAGTGTTCGATCTCTCTCCTGAGCCCCATGACTAAGAAACATGGCTGTTCAATTCTCCGGCTTACCACATGGCAAATTTGTAAGCATCACTCCTCTTAACGTGTTGGTTAATTCTTCTCCTGAACCATTTCATTGGCTCTTGTATGGTAGGGTATAATAAGCCAATTGCCCTTAGCTGGCTCAATGGCAAATTCTTATTCCCTGGTCTGTTTGCTAAAGGAAGCCTCTTTCCAAATGCTGAAGTCCCTAGAGATGGCCTTGTCGATGGTCCCGGTCTAGTGGGTTCCTGAGACCATCACCTGGGTGTTTTATCATTCTGATACCCCGTGGAGCCTCATAATATCCAGGCTTGCTCTTCAGAGACTCAGCTGCAACTACAGCTGGAGCATCTGGAAAGGGAGTGAATACCACCAGTCTCCATGAACCCCCATCCCTGTCTCCCTCCCCAGAAAGCCCTTGTTGAAGCCAGCCTCAGGATAAGGTGCAGTCTAGTGAAACACAAAGGTCATCCAGTCTATGAAACCCGGGAAGGAGAAGCAACTCATGCATGAAGTCTCATAGGAGGCAGCCCCTCTCAGACACAAAGGGCTCTACCCCATATCCAAAGGAAGAAAAGTAACCAGAAATGGAAGCAAGCCAACGACCACCAGGTGGTAATTCCCACTCACTTGGAGCTTGGTGAGGAGGAGCCAAGGGAGACTAGAGTTGGGGTTCTTAGGATAGTAAAGAAAAATAAGGAGAGAGAAGAAGAGATGGAAGGAGCAGAATCCACTCTGGCCTCTTTGTGTGCCCTGGTTTGCCTGAGCCCCATACTTTTCCCCACACATGTACTGACCCTTTCAAAACCAACTCAATCTGAACTGTCAGCACCAGATATGAAAATCAAGACACATGTATCCAGGTTCCTTTGGGATATCTGCCCTAGATAGAGGAATTTTCAACCCAGAAAAGCAGTGAGGAATCTTATGTAAGTAGGGTTGTCACATGCAGTTAGCAATGACTAGTCCCCAAAGTTGATAAGAATTATTAAGGGACTGGAGAGAAGGCTTGTCAGTTAAGAACATGAACTGTTCTTGCAGAGGTCCCAAGTCCCATTCCCAGCATCCATGATGGGCAGCTCACAACTGCCTATAACACTGGCTCCAGAGAATCAGATGCCTTCATCTGGTCTCCAAGGGAACCTACACTCATACATACTGGCATATAGACACATAAGCACCGATAGTTCAATTTTTTTTTCAATTTAAAAAGATAGAATTACTATGCATCTTGAAGAGAGGATAGGGTAATGCATAGCTGGTAGAGGAGTTGCACAGCTATGTTCTGGGGTCTTCTCGGGGAAGGGCCAGATGTTGCTGGTGTCCAAAGGACAGAAATGGTGGGCAGAGCTCAGAAAGGCATCAGCACAGAGTCATCAGAGAAAGAGTCCACTCATTGTGTGTTGGGGGTCTACCTATCCTAGAGAGGAAAGTCCAGCAAAGTGGTGATGTCACAGACCACAATGATCCTAATCCATCCTTCCCAAACCTCTGCCCCCACCTAGGCATTGTCACCTCCTCCCTGTGCTAAGATATTTCCCTACTTGTAGATGGTACCCAGTCCTAACCATTTCCCATGCTGCCTTGTGCTGTGTCCACTGATTGCTAACCCCTCCTGGGGCTACTCTGGTTGTGCCTACATTGGCATCGTCACACAGGTCTGAAAGAAGCTTTGCTCCAAGATACTCTCCAATGGGACATAATACACCTTGGTCCAGTATGTGGACCCACAGTTGATGTCTACACTGAAAACCAGCTCAAGTGTTCTTTATGCTCCTTCCTGGATGGAACAGAAACAACACTCAGGCTCATTCTACCACAGAAAAACCTCCTGTCCAGTACCAAAGAGAGAAGATGTCAGTTAGTGTGTGTGTGTGTGTGTGTGTGTGTGTGTGTGTGTGTGTATGTATATAAGTATATATATATATATATATATATATTATAATATTATATAATTTATGTATAGTGCATATATAGTATTTATGTGTATATATTATATACACATGTAGTATATATATTATATATACATATAATATATATGTGTGTGTGTATAATGGTAGGGATTGTCTTTGGGCCTCAAATGAGGTCATCTTGATTTCTGAGGGCCATGAATTATGCAGTCAATACTGGCTTGCAGGAACCTGCCTTCCTCAAGCTGCATTTCCTAGAACATCTAGGAAGGACTTCCCAACTGACCTGGGGGAAAAAAGAACTCACACTGCAAAAGTACTGACCCCAATCCCTGGCAGTGCACAGCACCTCCACCCAGCTGTGAACTCAAACCTCTTCCTATTTGATTGGTGCCCAAGCACCAATCAATACACATGGAATCAGTTGTACTTTCTGATGTTAAGACTATTGGCATTCATATTTCTCCAAGTTACCTCCTACCCTGAGTGCTCAGGCAGAGAGCTGGAGTGTCCAGGAGTGCCTTTGGCAGGTGACTGCTGAAGCTATTAGCTTTTTCTCAGTGATCACCCTGCTCCCAAGAGGACATCTTAACAAACTCCATTAAAAACTGGAAGGAAACTCAACCCTCTATGCAAAGAAACCTAATGGAGACACTGCGATGACATATACACACACACCCATACCTGACACACAGGATCCTGTACTGTTTTGACACAATGAGATCATGGGGCTGGGGCTAGAGCTCCATGTGTAGAGTACTTGCCTACCGTGCATGAAAACTTGGGCTTTGTCTAGAACGTTATAATCAAACCTGCAAGCTCAGTGCTCTGGAGGCAGAGGTTAAGAGAATCAGAAGTCCAAGGTCAGCCTGGGCTACATAGCAAGTTCAAGGATGGCCCTGGGTTACATAGAAACCCTGCCAAAGGAAAGGGGAAAGAGAAGAAGAGTGGGAGGAAAGGAGGAAGAAAAGGGAAGAAAGGAGGGAAGGAGAGAGAGACAGAGAGAGAGAGACAGAGAGAGAGAGACAGAGAGACAGAGACAGAGAGACAGAGACAGAGAGAGAGAGACAGAGAGAGACAGAGACAGAGACAGAGAGAGACAGAGAGAATATGAATGAATCAGATAGTCACACCCACAGCCCCTGATTCCATACTGGAACCAGTCTTCCCTTCTTCTTCAGATCCCTACCCTTAAATTTGTATTTGCTGAAGAGTTGCCCATCAGCAGGCTATCTGTAATTGTATTTGTAGGACAGGCCACCTGTGAAGGTACACTGACATCATCCTCCAACGAAGAATTCCTATCTGTCACTCTGACTTTACATTTGGAAGCTGGACTGAAGTTTGCATTAAATTTAAGGGTAAATCATACAGGAGGATTAGTTTTCTAATCCTAAATCTGATATAAGTTTACAAGATAAAACTTTTCTAGAATTAATGATAAGTTTTCTTTAACATAGGAAAGACCATGACATCATTTAAGCGAATGTGTGAGTGTGGGGAAAGGCCAGCAAAGGAGCCAGACTGGGCAAAGGCAGAATGAGATGGCAAGATGTTCTGCTGCCTCAAACCAGAGGCAACCCAGGCTCCTAGATCATCCAGTCCAGGAAAGAAAAGCCCTCATCAGAAAGCCCACTCTCCTGAGCTAGCACTCCATCTGAGTCAAAAAGGAAAGAAAGGCAGAGTACTGGGGAAGAAATAGACTGAGGCGGGAGTGGACCAACCTGAGACCCGCAGAGAGTGGGATTTAATGGCAGTGAGGTAAAGGGTTGAGGCTCTTCAGCTGCCCAGGTCCTTCTTAACGGTTTGAGCTTTGCCAAGTACGTCTCTACATGTAGGGTCCCCAGCAGAGGGCAGGGGGTGAGCAGGGGGTACAGAAGCCCTCATCCCACATAGGCTGTGGAGTTTCGGGTCACCCTCAGTGAAGTGTCACCTTTGGAGCAGAATGCACTGAGTCTCCATATTTAGACCTTACTTGGCCCTTCCAGCCAATCTCAATGTCCAGCTCCCAGGAAAGTAAAGGGCCTTAGAGGGTCCAACTAATATTCAGCAGCCAACCTGTTCTCTCAGCTGAAGGGTGGCCCTGCCATGTGGCAGGAACAGAGTTACTTGGGCAGTAGTTACTGAGACAAAACTGGGGAGGAGTGGAGAGACTGGAGGACGAGCCCCCCTTGGTCCTGCCTGTCCATGTTCACCTGTGCCAACGCCCCTTCCTACCCACCTCTGTGCTGCATCCCTCAGGGTGTGCACATGCCAGCTCTCAGCAGTCATCATAGAGTGCGTTTAGATTAAAGCTCCCTCACACAGTAAATGTGCTTAAAGTGCACCCCTCACCTGTTTCTACCATTAGATAAAAGAGAACATAAGTTGCAAAGCAAACTAAAGGTCATTTTCAGCCACAGCCCCACTAAGTATCCTGAGTACAGCCTTCTTTATGAATCCCAGCTGCCAACGATTGGGAGGCGGATAGAATTACACACTCAGGCCTGGAAGGAGCCTGGCCCCGTTAGTCCAAGCCCTAATTAGAGAGATGAGAACACTGCAGCCCCCAGAAGGGGCGTGACCTGCCCAAGGTGAGTGGGGAGGACCAGGAGACTGCAGAGGGCCCTGCGCCCCTGGCCCCTGCAGGCTGCTCCATGTCTGATTAACTCGTAGCTGAAGGCGGAGCTGTTTCCCAGACACCTGACAAAAGTCGTTTTCAACGAAGGGTTCTATTTAGTCCTTACACATGACCTGTGTATTTTCTCTCCTGGAATTTGATACGTCGGGAAACCTGCCAAGCTCTAGTCACTAGGGAGGCTGAGTATGTAAAATGGGAAAAGGAAACTCGGAGCAGGAAGGTGCTGGCAAATGGTTACAGGCTGGATGGATTTCTCGCCCTGTGCTGGGGCCTGGCCCCTTACGCTGTGCACAGACCCAGGCTGCAGGCTGCAGGGTTTGCATGCCAGCATTTCAGACTCCTGACTATGGAATCAGTTCCACTGCTATCACACCAGGGACCGTGGGCTTTGCCCACCTCACTGGCGGCCTCGGTAGCTATTTCTCATGTTGTTTAATTATTGTTCAGAAGCAAATTTTCCAAACTCATCAATCAGTGAGCTTGTGTCCGGAGTGATATTAACAGCAATTATCATTGTCAGGGCTCTTTAATTTTTTTTCTGAAAGATGGCTTAATCTATTACTGTGACGGATCAGGACAGAGGCCACTTATCACTCCTGAAAACTGCCCGACACATGTACAATAACAGTAAGATGTAAGGCAAGGTTTCAGCTCTGATTTACAGCCTGCCTTGCCCCAAGTTCTCATCTGTCCCTTCCTTTGTTCTTTCAACAAATGCTCCCTGGTGTGCCTCATGGGTGCTGAGCACAGAGAGCAAGCGACCATGACAGTCCTTACTCTCCTGAGCTCGCCAACAAATTTCAGCAAGAAAAATGCTACGAGCACAGGTTCTGAGTCATCTAAGGATCTGGGATCAAGAATCTACATCATATCACATCATGCATACCCTAATAATGGCTATTTATGAATAGACCCTCCTATAAGGGGACTTGAGTATGGGTACTGTTCAGAGAAAAGACAGCATATACAAAGCAGGGTGTGTACTCACTGTGAAGGGCACAGCATATTCCAGGGAAAATGGAACTTGAGCCATCTTTGTGTGTGGAAATGTGTAGAGTGTGTGTGTGTGTGTGTGTGTGTGTGTGTGTGTGTGTGTATGTGTGCATGTATCAGTGTAGGTATGAGGAGGCCCAATGTTGACTTCAGGCATCTTCCTTGATCATTCTTCACTGTATACATGAAGGCAGAGTCTCTCACTTGAACCCAGAACTCACCATCTCTGCCTTTTACAGGCCTGCCTGGCATTCACGTAAGTGCCAAGGATCCACACTACAGCCCTAACAGTTAACATGGCATGCATTTTACCAGCTAAGCTATCTCCCTATCCTCCAAGTTGAGTCATCTTGAAATGGGACTGGGAGAAGTTGCTGAGTAGAGACAACACTAGCACCCAGGGTGTGGACAGAGGGAAACAGCAGAGTCTGGTGAAGGTACTCTGTGAGATGTGAGCCAAAGAGCTCAGCACAAGAAGCAAGATGTAGCCCTTAGCCTGGGCTCTGGGTACCACAGGTAAAGGATCTGTAGAGTTGGCACATTTGTCCTATTAGGTATCTGCCAGAGAGTGAAGGATGGTGAGGTAGAGCAGGGCCTAGAAGTCTGTTCAGCACGGCCTCCCCATATGCTGCTGTCTCCACTCCCGCGCTCCCACTCTAGGTCTGATGCTTTCCTCAGCAAATATTTCAATCAGACTACAGAGCACTCAAAGCCATTGTTACAACTGAGTTTATTTAGCGGGGATCCAGCCCCAAACTTAAACCCAAAGAGAGCACTAATTGAGCCTCACACAGGGCCCAACAGGGTTTGAGCTGAAGCCCAACCCTGCACAACCTCCTGAGGTCCGCATGAACCTCCCCCCGAGCCAGTTAATTTATTCCACAGACAATCTTCTCCCAGTCCGGAGGGAATCCAGCCTCCTGGAGGTCCTCGTAGCGGAGGATTTATCAAACCAGAGTATATGCACGGTATGAACATCAGATCCATTATCTAAGCTGTTGGTTTTAGTCGAAATGTCAAGAAATGATTTAGTATAAAATCCGTCACAAAAGCATTTATGAAAAAATCCTTTCCTGCTCTTCATCTACAAACATTTACTGCCCTGCATACAAATGTCAGCGGTTCGGCCTAATATACTTCTTCATCTACTTACTGTTCATTCCTTCTGGATAAAAGCCAAAAAAATGATGTCCCTAGGGGCTAGCGAATAGTGCAAACCAGAGAACATGCCTCACTGCCTGATGTCATCCGAGACATCTGACAGGGAGGGTACACTTTGACAACAAGTCACAGCATGAAGGTCATGCTTTCTTCAGGGAGTCAAGTCCTCTTGGTGTGGAAGTTGCACTTACAGATGGAGATGACTGGAACTTTCTAGAGAAAATAAATAAATTGAGAATATGACAGTCAAGGAGATCCAAGTATATCTAGCACGCTTTTGAGCAAATGTGTAAGAAAAGAAAACAACATGCTAGTCCCTGTCTCAGCACACAAGCCCCAGATGACCTCATCAAAAGAGTTGGTCCATGAGAATCATGGAATGAAGTCATCTCAAGTCCACCTACATCTCCACAAATCCAGTTCCCATGGCATCACAGAACACTGGCACGGAAAAGGGGGTCACACACCAAGGCTCCTCCCTCCTTTCACTATGAGAAAACTGTAAGAATCTGAGAAGTCTGTCGAGGTCAAACAGCTGGCTGGTGACAGAAACAGACCCAGAACCTTGAATTCATGGTTTTAGATTAAATGGATGTCATTTGGCCCTGCTGGAGGGAAACAAGAAGGGATTCCAATGGCAGAGAGAGCAGCCAAAATAAGCAAACAAATATAGGCCAGTGGAGCTCAGGGGGAGCTTGGATTTCAGAACCTCCTCCATGAGCATCGCAAACCACACTTCACCTCCAAGTGACCCTCATCTGCTTTCTATCTCCCAAATCTCCCACGACACGTCATCCTTACAAAGGGATATCGATGCCTTCGTTATGGGATCCGAGTACTCTAAATTGGCAAGGCAAACATCCAGCTGTTAAGCACGCTCCAAAGAGGAGCGGGGCGCTCACAGCATGCAGGCAGGCTGGGCGGGCTGTCCAGATCCTATTGTCCGGGGAGGTGGGGAGGGCCTTTGGCTTTTGTATGAATGCACTCTCTGGGGGGCCACTTTTGGAAGTACAACAGTGAATGTGTGCACTTCGGTGTCTACATTGGGAATATCTCCCACTCTTGACTCTACCCCAACATGCAAACCTGTCCACTCTAAGCCTCTGAAACAGGAAGATGGGTGCATTCTGCTCGCAATGGGCTAAGTGCCCTTCAGAGAAGCGTGCAGAGCTATGTGAACAGCTGCAGGACAGTGGGGTGGGGGACATCATGTCTCTGGTCCAGGGAACTTCCCTAAGGTCTCTGCAGATTTGCAGGGGAAAGGGGATGGGAAGAGGTAGGCTTAGGATGCAGAGGAAGGCAAGGAGCACCTAGATTCAAGTAAGAGAAAACTCTGAGCCTACCTTACCCCACCAGCTCTTGTGTTCCTCACTCATCCATTTTCTCTCCCTCCCCTCCCTGTCCTCTGTCATGAAATCGCTGCTGGTAGGAACAGGGGTAGGAACAGGGATTCACTATGGCTGATTACAGGAAAACCAACACTCACTGAGTACACCTTTGCCTTGTGAGGGGCTCTTTGCAGTAGAAGCTTATTCCATGTTCGCAAATGGCCCTTAGAAGCACCCACAAGAGTTGGCCATACTCCTCCTTCCTGACACTTCCCTATCTCATGCTTCTATACACTGCTTGGTCTCTGCTGTCTGTCTCTACAGCCAAATCACAAACTCAACCAGCCAGAGTCCTAGCTATCTTATTCATAGCTATAGCCCAGAGACCAGAGAATTCCACCTCAGAGATGGAAAACATGACCTCTGAAAGGTGTTGATTCTAAGTGAGCCCAGCAGAAAACTCTAGTTAGTGTCTCACAGTGTCTCCCTGGTACCCTAGCCTCTGTTATGGGACAAAGAGAAACAAATCCAAGCTACAGTCATGGATGAGAGTCCCACCCTCCTAGGTCTGCTCTGCATATAAGATGTCCAGACTTAATGTCACCCCTACCACTGTGACTCCTGCAGTCCATCTCCTCTAGGCTCTGACATCTTACCAGGTCTGCCATAGCTTCCACGAAGTGGGATGTTCCTAGCATGAAGTACATCAGCCTCACTTAAAGGGAAAAAGCTCAATTATTTAACTCTACCTAGATTTAGCCCAAATATAAGAGTTACGGTGTACATCTGAGACTTCTGGGAAATTGATTTTTCTGCTTAAGATCATTTCTTAGAATTTAGCATGAAAATCAAATTAGGTGCAAACCGATCTATTAGTAGATACTGAGACATGTTTCCTCATCTTAAAGACCAGCTGAGGCGAGAGCCCTGTCTCCTCCCCAGTACCTGCCATGTGTGTTTTACAGTTTGTGCAGACCAGAGGATCCACCAAGACCCACTATTAGAGTAGCGGATTCAGCCTGTTCAGAGATGGCCAAAGGAATGGGAAGGACACAAAACACCCAAAATCTACCTTCACAAAGCATTACTGGAGTTTGGAGGGCTGTCAGGGGGAGGGGTGTGCTTCCTACTCTTCAACCATTGTCCAACGGCTTCCATCATCTCTTCCTGAAGGCAAAGCAGAGGCTGAGCAGGGCTTTAAACTGGAAAGTAGAGAACCACCATCACTTTCAAAAGCACCGTGACAGGAAGGTGAGCTTGAGACTCATCTCAGTGTCTACAATGATGTTAGCTAATCAGTTTCAGGAAAGACTCTGTGTAAACTGTGTGTTCAGATCATCAAAGGAGAAAGATCCTATATGATTATGTGACAACATGATCAAAGAATTTTCCAAAAGATGAGTCACTCAGGAAATGGACATCATCAAGTTTAGATGGAGAACATCTATGAGTTCTCAATGAAGATGTAGTATCATTGCATCACAGACTGAGTCCCCATCCCACTCTGCTCAGCATCCTTCATGGTAGAATTGGCTGTGGGGAACGAAGCATCTACGTGCAGTGCTCCAAGAAAGGCATCATGAGACAAGGTAGATCCTGCTGGCTAGGAAGTGGGCTTTGAAGGCAGCATCTGATCAGGATGGAGTCCTACTATTACAAAAAGCAGTTCAGCCTAGGAGTTGCTGCTCCAGACCTGCAGGTGCTCCACCTATAAGAAGAAGCATGTGATTCCTGTCCCCTGCTGAGTAAACACAGGGTATGACCCTGAGAAGGCTGACTGTGGTGACCCTTATTTTTAACCTGTATTATAATATACAACACAGTCCCCAGCAGTTGAAAATATATGAGAGAAACAGAAATAAAATGGGCAGCTCTCTGCCCTCTACCTGTCTTCTCCCTCAAGTCTGATGACATCAAACAGCCCGGTAAAGGCTCTAGGTAATAGACATAAGGACCTTGACCTGGAGGTTCAAAAATAAAGTCAATTTGCAGAGATAATGTCTCCACAGCTGTCACTCACCAAACTGAGGCAACGGAGACATGCAGCAAGCTGCTGTTAGAGCAACCACACCCAACAGAACTTCCTATAGCAACAAAGAGAGTCTCTGTGCTGAGATCCATGCAGCATTCGGCAGCCATCAGTGGCTGCTGAGCTCTCGAAATCCAGTGAATGCCATCGAGAGAATACTAGTTTTAATTTCCTTTAATTAAGTAGCTTAGGGGAATGATTGACCATTGATCCATTCACTTGAGTCCATTTGGATAGCCACATTTATATAGATGCTGGATTGGATATCACAGCTGTGGGAGGTGCTAGGATCTTGTATGATGGACTGCTCGGTCAGAGACAATGTGGCTAGCAGAGGCACGATGCCCCTCTACCCAGCCCCCACCCTACCATCCATTTGTTTCTCTCTTTCCTGCTTCTTTCTTCCCACAAGAGGTAGGGATGGTCCGGCCTGAGCCTCTACACACAGAAGTTTTTGGAGATGGTAGTTTCCAGTCCTTGTCATGAGGTCTGAGGGACATCAAGGTTACAGACAAAGTGTCTGATGCCTAGACTGACTATCCTCTTTCTATTTTCTCTGACCCAGCATATCCCCTGGCTCTCAGTCTGTCACCCCAGGCAGCTTCTCTAGACTCCACCCCTAGGCTGACTATACCTTCTGCTTCCCCTGTTGTCTCAGAGGATCAAAACAGGCTGGGCTACAGACAGCTTTATTCACCAAAGAGCCTCTGAGGGAAGCATTCTCATATGCTAAGAAAATGTTCACATAAGGTAAGTTGGGGTAATCAGGTGAGACCCCCTAAGAGCAAGCTCAGGTAGTAAGGGGAGGTACGAGGCTTCTTGTAGCTCTTTCTTAGGCTAAGCACTGGACCTTAAGTGTCTCCCAAGAAGGCTAACCAGGTGGCGTTATCTGACTCATGATGATTATTTGTTGCCAATTGTTCTGGTGACACTGAGGCAGCCATAAATGATTGGATTTTGCTAGAAGGGGAAAATGAGGACAAGTCTGGGTACAGAAGCCACTTATAAATGGAAGGGCTGACATGTCTAGTCACTCAACTACCCCAATGCCTGTACCAAGCACAAAGATTCACCCAAATCCAGACTGCCGAGCCCTGTGAATATGTTCTCAATCAGAACTAGTTAGGCGTCTATGCAGAGGTAATCAGGTTAAGAGGAGATCACACTGGACTCAATGTGACCTAATCCAACAAGTGGTATCCTTACAAGAAGAGAGCACATTGGGCAGAGGGTAGTATGCAGTGCTGGAGGCAGAGATTGTAGCAATGTGACCATAGGATGCGGGGGGGAAGGGGAGACAGATGCCGTTGACAATTGATAATCAGCAACACTAGAAATTGAGAGCATGAGATAGCAACAAGATTGGGGCCTGTCTGAGAGCAGCCCCAGCTGAAAGTTACCAGGAATAGGACTTCAGCCTCACCCTGTGAAGAATTGAAGTCTAAGAATGACCTACGAGGACCCAGTAGCCCCCTCAGCACCAAAATTACAGCCCAGCCCTGCCAACATCTTGACTTTGGCCTTGTGAATTCCTGAGCAAGTGTAGAGAAGATGCACAGAGCTTCCAAATCCAGCTGGACACCATAAACACATACTGTTTTAAAGTACAGAACTCCAGGAAATTTATTATACAGTAAAAGAAAGTTAATAGGCGCCTAATATCATGTAAAAAGTCCCATGTTCATAGAGAAAGGAGCCAGTCCCTCCCTAAGAGCATCAAGTCAGAGCTGAGGGCAACCGGAATGGCCCACAATAACATAGAAAAATCACACGGGCAAACAGCAGCCCAGTGAAAAATGCAGGCACTGTCTGCTTTTCTACAGCCCACAAACTAAGAATGCTTACAACATTTGCAAATGGTTGAAACAATTAAAAGAAGAATAATATTTCATGATACATGAAATTTCATATATGAAATTCAAATTTCAGTGTCCATAAATAAAGTTTGGTAGGAACACAGACATGTTCGTTTATCAAATGTTGCTGATGGAAGCCTTCTCTTGCCAACAAATGAATTGAGTAGTTGGAGCTGAGACAGCAGCAATAGTGGAGCCCGTGAACCCAAGGGGCTTGCTCTTTTTTTTTTTTTTCTTGGTTTTTTTTTTTTTTCTTTTGAAAGACAGGATCTCCTGTAGGCCAAGCTGTCTTCCTGGAGCTTGCTATACAGCTCACAATGGAGTGGAATTCCTGATCTTCTTGCTGCTTGCTCTTTGTGTCCGTAAGCCAAGCTTTTGTCTGTCTCTTTACAGAAGGAGCTGTGACCCTGCAATCCTATGTTCTGACATTTAAAGACTCTTCCCAAGTATCACTGAGACCCAGAGAAACCACTAGCTCCTTATGCACACAAGACAAGAGTGGCTGTCTGGTCGACAAGGATATGGATATCATTGCAAACAGAGTCAGAGGACTTCTAGTATTTTTCTATGCCATTTATTGTTCATACCAGTAATTAATTCCTATATGTACACACATATACATGCATACAGACATACACACACGTCTGTCTTTAAGATTTATTTTAATTTCTTTTATGTGTATATGTGTGTGCCTGTGGACATGTATGTGTACCATGTGTAGATAGATAGGTACCTGAGGGGGCCAGAAGGGGCTGTCAGATTCAAAATTCTAGGAAACGAAGCTGGGTCCTCTGCAAAAGCAACAAGTGTTCTTAACTGCTGAGTCATCTCCCGAGCCCCTACACCTACCCTTTGGTACTAGAGAAAACAAAAGGTATCTGGTGGCTTCCAAAGTGTAAATTATATTTAGATTAGAAATGATATTAGAAACAGCTACAGGACCTGACAGTTTTATTGTGTGGATCATAACCTTCATGTAGAACTGTATTCTTTTGTTGCCTATGCATTCATTATTGGAGGGATTGTTTTAGTTTTAGGATTTGTTTGTTTTGTTTTTTGGGGTTTTTTTTGTTTCTTATTGTTTTTTTGTTTTTTGAGACTGGCCCTCACACAACCCAGGGTGGGCACTGAACTTGCTATGTAGCTGGAACTGACCTTGAACTCAGAAATCACCTCCCAGGTGCTGAGAGCACAAGCATGTCCCACCATACTGGGCATTTTGGAACTTCAGCATCAGATAAGGACAACTCCAAAGTCACTTTGTACCAAAAAAACAAAACAAAAAACAAACAAAAAAAACCCAGTAACTATTTGTTTGGAGCAGGAAACCAAGAAGGAGAGGGGCCCTCAGCAGAGCCAGAGCCACAGATATCCAAGAATCCACCACAGAAACATCTGAGGAGTGAATACTTAAAACAAAGATGAATCCCTTTTTCATGGGACTCAGGGATGTCCAAGACTTGTTTCTTAAAACCTTTACATTTTATCATTTGACCATTACCCTGGGATTGTCAAATAAAATGCCCAGGGAGGGATCAGACCCAGGCAGACAGTGAGGTCAAAAGTTATTTTCTTCTGTAATGAGCACAAAAGACATTTTTTTAAATCCCTGGTCCAAAGAAGGAAAAGAAAGAAGTCATGCAGAGAGGCAACACATACAGAGATGTGCTTCATGCAAAATTTCAAATGGCTTGGTGACAGCTCTGAGAACCTGTCTGGGGATAATTTTATGGAAAAGCAGTCACAATGATATCAATTAGGAGAGCAAGAAGGATGCCTGCTCTGTCATTTCAGTGGGAGAATGGCTGTTGATTTTCCTTGGCATGTTCCTCATAGGCACTTTGAAGACCTTTCAACTGAGAAGGGAAATCCACGCAGTGACAGGTCCCCCACATGTTTCTCCCAGCAGTTACAACTCCATCTTTCATCCTCTGCTAAGTGGGGTGCTCAGAACATGTGTCAGTGCCAGCTGTGCCTCCTCTGAGCCCCCTTGGGTATCCTGGGGATATCGCTGAGCACAGCCCAGCATCCCTTTTCTGTGGCCTCCAGTTCCTCATCCATACAGTGGGAAAGAAACCTAGACTTGCCTTCTTCCTGGAGCTTGGCCAAAAGAAGGGGGAAAACCCAAAGTCTAAAGCACAAATCAGGAAGATTCCGTTTGTCTCTGAGTTGCCACTGAAAGGCCAGGTGGGTCAGAAAGCACTTCTGTTCGAGAGAGCAAGTCCACAGTTACATAAGGTCACTCAAAATGTATTTGCTACATGGAAGATGGGGAGTGACTGCAGTTCTCACATAAGCAGACCAAGGGCCTTTTCTAGCTACCAATATCCAAGGAAAATGTGAACAACCTAGAATCAAATGCTATCTCAAACCAGAGTGGAGGGGAAAGTCCACAAATCGGCACAATCCCCAAGATAAGATAGAAAAAAATGGGGTGGGGGCAAGGTACAAATGCAGAATGCTGAATCTGTTTCTCAGGCCTGTCGGTGCTAAAAGATCTGGCTGTGGTCTTCACTTTATGCAGCAGAAAAGGGCAAACCTGCCTGCAAGTTGAAGCTCCCATGGGCAAAAGCAAGTGTCTTCACCGGTAAGTGCTGTTGTGGGCTTGTGGGGGCTAATACGCTATGAATAGAGATGTTTTAAATGTATTAAACATTGCCCCCCTCCTTTTTTTCCCCAAGATTACACTGACAGAGCCTTCCTTAAACATTATTTGAATAAAGCCTCATTACTCACAGTCCAAAGAAGTTCATTAGGAAGAGATGGCTTTGGAAAGGAATCAAGAAGCTTGCCTTTCTTCTCAGCAGTGAATTACATTAGCTACTTCCCAGTTATTTAAACCTTGAAATAAAAGATGTAAACGCCGCAGTGACATCTTAAGATCATTGCGGAGGCCGGTCTTGCATGCACAAAAATGCCCAGCTGGTCTACAGATAAAACAGATTGATAATTAGTTGCAAAATGTAACATTTCATCAAGAATATTTTGAATAATCCAATTTATCTTTGTCAGATATGCAGCACATATTTTTCTGGGGAGCAGCTTTGTTCTTTAACATAATATTATAATTTCAGGCTGCTAATGAAGGCGCCCGCCGGCCGGCCCGGCCTTGATGTGTGGCGTGGCGGGGAGCGCGCCGCGGCCCGGGGACCGGTGCGCCTGAGCGCGCCGCGCCCCGCTGCCGCCACCTGCCCGCTGCAGTGTGGGCTGCGAGCTGCGGGCCTCGGGCCGCGGGCGATCAAAGGGCCGGCGGGCAGCGGGGAGGGCGCCCCTGGCGGGCGGAGCGGGCGGCGGCGGGCGGGGGGCTCCACCGACTTGGCTTCTAATTAACCGATGGAAAGGCGCCCTGGCAGCCCGGGTGGTGATCACAGAGGCAGGAATAGTTTGGTGCAAGCTAGCAGGAATAGTTTGGTGCAAACTAGCAGGACCTGGGGCTGTCCCTGCTGGGGTCTACTTGAAGAGGGAGGGGCAAGGACAGTTTGCTGATCATAGGACTTGCTGCAACTTGCTGCGAATACAGCCATCATGGATTCCCAATGCCTGTGACACCTAGGGCCCACATGCTGGTCCAGCCTTTGAGGTGTGGGGCAGTTTCTAACTCCTTATGGTGCCTGCTTGAAACCCCAGATGAGAGAAACTATGCTCCCTTGTGGAGACCCAGGCCTGTGCAAGAGGGAGTCTACCCTTACTTGTGAGAGACCCCATTGCTATTCTAAAGACCTTGATTGTGGTGTCCAGAAATGAACTCAGACAGGCCTTTCTTCAGGGATTTTATTTCCCACAATTCCACCAATGTGGCCAGAGGCCAGGGCTATACTGACTCAATTTGAAAGCCCCATCCCAAAAGATGTTTGAAGCTTGGCAAGGCAGAGCAAACCTTCCTCTTAAGGATGTCCTTGCTTAGATTTGCTCAAATGGACCCCGGGTACAAGCTCTGTGTGCAAAGCCTTTATATCACTTAAAAGTAACCATTTTAACTGTTTGTGCAAGCCTGTTGTAGTGTGGCAATATTTCATATGTTCTACCTTAACACCAAAATTGGAGTCTCATAGCCCATAGCCCAGAAACTGGTTGATAACCTGTTCTGATACACAAACTCCCCTGAGCAGTGTGTAATGGGCATTCACTAATGTGCCTTGTCTCTGTACCCTGTGGTCTTCAGCCAGTCCAGAGGAGACCTAGCCCATGACCTTGGGGTCTTTATGGAGGTTAGAACCGGTGGCAGTGACTAAAACTACGATGTCTTATGCAGTTCTTAGTTCACCTGGGAAACCCAACATGAGCTGAGAAATTCTTCAGATGGAGCTTGAGTCTGGGAAGGGAGGAGACCTTCACTATGGTCAGAAGTCCTGCTTGTAGGAAAAAGTCCAAGACCCAACCACTAAGGACCTGCAGAATGGGAGAGAGACCATTAAGGCTGGTCTCCCTTTTTCTTTGTAGTGGCAGAGCCATTACTTTTGTGTCACAGCAGAGGATTTAAAAGGCTTCTCTGTGGGTGCCCCATCCCATGTTGAGGAATGTGTCATTTCAGGTCCATTGGACTCAGAGAAGAGGGACCAGGGAGACCAAGGCCATGCAGATCCTACAGATTAGAACCCAGCTCAATAAAATCTGCATGAGTCTCTGCAAGCAGGTAAGCACTTGTCCTTCTCTTCCTTTAGCCTGCGAATTCACTCTGGCATCTCTGTGACCACAGGAGAGCCTGGAGCCTGTCTCAGGGTGAGTTTAAATGGCCATATGAACACTGGGTAAAAATGAACTTCCATTCTCTGAGAGAATGTACACACACACACACACACACACACACACACACACACACGTGTTTAAGGAAGAGTTTTGTGTTATTATGATCCTTCTTTTTAGTAAATGTCAACATTGTCCCTAAATCAAAGCTCTCTTCTATAGCTATCTCCTTGAGACCCCAGTGACTCCCTGTCTCCTGCATCTTCCCTTCTTCTTGGATCCCAGAGAGAAATGCAGTTAGGGTTAGATAAATGAAGCCATGTGCTGTGGTCACGATATGGTTTGTCCCTGCCAAAATTCACATGGAGGCTTAATTCACCAGTGTGACAGCATGAAGTAATGGAGACTTTAAAATGCATTTGGGTTCATGAATTGTGGGACCTTCCCTCATGATGGATTGATGATTCTCTCCAGAGATAGGGTTAGTTCTCTAAAGACTGAAGAAGAATGGATTGTTATAAAGAGTTTGGCTTCGTCCACTGGCCTTCTTTGTTACTTTCTCTCTATGTTTCTCTCTCTCTCTCTCTCTCTCTCTCTCTTTCTCTCTCTCTCTTTTTCTCTCTCTCCCTCCTTTCCTCCCTCTCTCTCTGATATACAAACACATATACAGATATACACACATGCACACTCACACACATACTCACATATACACATATACATACACACTCACACATACACACACACTCACACACATACTCTCACACACATACATACATACTCACATATACACACATACTCACACATTCACACAGACCTGCACACATATACCTGCGTGCACACACACACACCTGCATACACACACACACACACACACACACACACATCACCATCACTACCTTTAAACCTGACTTGCACACAGATGCTGGGATGAGAACTCAAACCTGTGCATTAAGTACTTTCCTCACAGAGACATCTCCCCAGCACTGATTTTTTTTTTTAATGTGAACTAAGATGAAAATATTATTTTTGGAGATCCCAAGAAAGTTTTACTACAGATATTGAAAAGTCTAATATGAGAATACTAAATTCTTCTTTAAGGTTAGTAATTGTTTCTGTTTTCCTTTCTAGGCACAAATTTTCTCAAAGATGATGGGATGGCTTGGTCAGAAGTGCACACAAACCTTTGCTATATGAACTGATAGTCCCCAGGATACCTCCTGCCTAGTATGGGGATGCCTCAACTGTGGCCACTGATGGACATTCCTCAAATAGAATGTGGTGGACAGGCAGGTGCCTCCAGAGTCCCTCCCTCCGAGTCACCCTCCCCTTACGTTTGGATCACACTCCGTTCATGGCAATGACCCTGAAAACACTTAAATATGTTGGTGTTGTTTATTAAATTGTCACTATGTTGGTCAATAACATAGGAGAGACTGGTGATGGTTGGAGGCCCTTGAGAAGCTTTGGGAATGTTCAGCACTAGACACGGTATGAGTGATTATGCAGGAAGATTGGAGAAATGGTTTGCATTCCCGTTACACAGGCCCCGTCCCTCTTCTGCACCTGGCCACAGGGCTTCCTGATCCAGAGTGTCCTCTCCTTCTCACCCTTCTTCTGGTGAAATCCCATTGAGTCCTCAAGCTCTAAATGATATTTTTGCACTCCTGGGGTGGCTTCTCCCTTTGCACCCCAAAGAAAGTTACACGGAGGCTCCCCTGAGCATAAGCAAACATCAGCTAGGTGTCATTTAGGAAGCTGATGTGTGTCCCCCGTCTCATGAACTAGATTGCTGTGTTTTGTGGAGATGAGGAAATACATCTGTTACAGTGGCATCCCCGGCACCTGTAGAGATCATAAGCAAGTAGATGCAGCCCCAAGTTTGCTAGAGGGAAAAAATATAGAGCATAAGGGGGGAGGGGAAAAGAGAGAAGAAGGGAATTTGTGTCTGTCTGTCTCTGTCTGTCTCTGTATGTGTATGCACATGTATATGCCAATGCCCACAGAGGCCAGAAGAAGATACTAGATCCCCTGGAGCTGGAGTTATAGACATTTGTGAGCTACCCCATGTAAGTGCTGAAAACTAAACTCTGGTCCTCTACAAGAGCAACAAGAGAGCTCTTAACCATTGAGCCATCCCTCTAGCCCAGCTTCTATGTAATTCTTGCTAGTCCATGACTGTGAGGGGCTTTATATTAATTTTTAAGTCTTTAATCTTATTAGAGGCAAACTTTTTTAATAAAATTTAGTTTGTTTGTTTATTTATTTAAACGTATGGGTGTTTTGCTTCCTTGTATGTCTGAGCACCACATGTATGCAGCACCCATAGATGCTAGAAGAGAGTGTCAGAGCTCTTGGGACTGTAGTTACAGGAGCTGTGAGCTGCCATGTAGGTGCTGTTAGCTGCCATTTAGGTGCTGGGCAGGGACAAGTATCATTGACCACTGAGCCATCTTCTCCAGTCCCCAAAATTTAGTTATAAAATGAAGATATTTTACACTTCTCTCTCCCTCATCCCTAACTACCCAACATTTAAAGCCTAAACCCAAATGTCTAAGCTTGAAGCTCTAGAAATGCAGACCAATAAACTCCTCTAGGGACAAGGTAGGAGCTTGGGCAATCTGGGCATAAATAGAACAGTGGGCATCTTAGCTGGTCTCCAAGTTCAGAAAGGGAGGAGAGAGGACAACATCATGGTAGGCAGGTTCCTGGGGGAAGGGCTGGGTCAATAAGAACACTGACAACATAGGCAGGAACCAATTACAGGGGCAGAGACAAGCAAGGACCAGCTGGCCAGCGCTGACCATGGACATCTGGACAAAAAACAACCCACAGGCATCAGTGTTGACTGCATCCACGGAGCCTCACACTCTGATAACTCTAGGGCTCATCTCCTCCCTCTAAGCTCTCTTCAGCCCCAGTGAAGCTGAGATGCCCTGAATATGTAGCAGAGACAGTGCAAACCTAACTGCTTCCATTTCCCATGGCCCTCCAAGGACCTCTGCAGTGAGGGCTTTCTCTCCTCCACACTCCCATGGTTTTCCTTTCACTGTACAAACCATAACTGGTAGTTTTCTGTGCCACCCTCCCTTATTTTACTTCCCAGCTCTCCCAACTGTGAATTCAAAGTAAGCAGAGCCCATGTGTGTCCTCCCCACTGTTAGCGCACAGTAGGTGGTTAGGAACTGCTACCGGAAGGTACACATGTCTGTGTTACTGGCATCTGGCTCAGCTCACTGGGCTGAGATGGATGGGAAAGCCCCAGGGAAGCGAAGACAGTATTGGGGTTTCTGGTAACCTCCATTCTAGGAATGAGATTCTAAGTCAGCAAGCTCATTTTTCTTACAAGAAAATGATTCCAACAAATCCTCAAAATAGACTTTTCCAAACATCGCTCGGCATGACCATACATAGGACTCACATTTCCCACACAGCTCACTAGACTCTGAAGAATTCTGAAGACATCTGAAAAGGAGGTCAGGGGTGAGCCTCCAACCCATGACATGCAAAGCATTATGGCAATGCAGGTTCTTTCTCAAAGTATAGCTGAATGGCCTTGACTGCTGGGGACAGTAAACACCAACAAATCCCCCTCACCCAGGCAGCAGGATAGACACAAACAGGACACAGACAGCTGCAAATACTGAAAAGAAAGGGCTCTCCTCCCCACAGTTCAGTCTGCAGTCCGCCTATCATCTGGGGATAAATCAATTTGCAGCAGCTGTAGACAGCCATTTCCGCGTGAGTCCTACTCAGCTTAACTGGAGAAGCGTGTTAAAAGTTAAAGGGCCTTCAACACATTAAAAACCTCAAGTTTTTCTAACCATAAATTTATTTCACTGGATTCCTAAGCTGTAAAGTCACCTTCCACTCTTCCTTGTAAATCGGGGGTCGGGGTGCCCATTTCCTGGTGTGTGCCAATTTGCTGTTTTCCCTGTAATTAGGAAAAAATGCAAGTCACTAGGGTTTCAAGCCCCAAAGAAGGCACAGAATGGAGTTGGTATTTAATATCTGCTTGAATCTATGCTTTTAAAGAAATTTTGCATTACATTCGTTAATTTGTTTTTGAAAAGCAAGGATACACAGGTGGAGGTCAGAGAATAACTTGTGGGAGTCAGATCTTTCTTTCCACCATACAGATCCTAGGGATCAAACCCACATCACCAGGCTTGGGGGGGCAACTGCTTGAATCTGCTAAGGCATCTCAACAGCCCTGACTCTCTGCTTTTTAAAGAATGATTCTGTAGGTCGATACAAGAGCAGAAATGAATCAATATGTAAATACAAGACAATGACACCCAAAGCCAGGCACAGTGGTCTTTTCTCCGGGTCTGGCTTTTTTCCCCAGGTATGACTCTGATCACCCAGCCACTGAGCAGTAGCAACCAACACGTGGAGCTGGAAACAAGGCTTTCAATTGTGTGTGAGGAACCCAGACTGGGACCTAAGGTCATTGGCACCAGAGCAGCAGACCAGGTCCCCTACACCCAGCGACACCTTGCTGAGCCCTGTACCCTTTCTGGGTGGGAATTAGGACACAAACAGCCCAGAGAGTAGCCGTTTTCTGAATCTTTAATGGCAAAGACAAAGATCTCTTCCCATTCCCTCATTGCTTTCTAGTGAGAGGGATGCGCATGTGCGGACCTTGCTTTCTCTTCTGTGTGCACCCTAAGTTTGGTTTTGTGACGCCTCATGGCTTCGTCTATGGGAAATGTGTCACTACAGGCATCTCGTGCATGGCATGATTACATATTACAAAACAGCCTTGCTAGCTCACCTTGGGTTTTAGTACAGATGCAGCTCTAACAGGAGCCGCTTCCATTGTTGAAAAGCCCTCAGATAATCCAGAATTAAAGCAAACACTAAAGGAGAAAGAAAGAAAAGAGCAGTTAGTGCTCATATGGCCAAAACATCCCTTTAGCAAGATTTGAGACACGGGGGTGAGCAAACAACGCTTTAAGAATCAGTCTTTTTAAAAGAGGTGTGATTTTTGTCCCTACAAACGAAAACATGTCTATTTCCATTCATCCTTAAAATACAAAAGCCAGAACAACAACAACCCAGAATATCTTCCTTAATCAGAAAAAAAAAAAAACAAAAAACAAAAGAAAACCCCCAAAACCCATTTTTTGTAAAATGCTGTTTTGCGGAATCTAACATGGGCAGGGACATTCCCTGTTAGAGGTCTTTCAGCGGCACCTCCCACTCTGATTTCAGTTACCCAATAACTCTAAAGGTGAACCACACGGACCCTCGCTCCTGATCATCCCCAAGACCCTGGACTTCATATTTAAAATGTCATTCAGGCTGGCAGCTGCTGATGGGAGGAGCGATAAATAACACTACCTCCATTTGCACACAAGCGCTGCAGACACCGCTCCAAATGCTTCTCCGCAGAACACCTTGGGACCCACTATTGGAATGCCACCCCATTTGATGCCAGGCACCCCACACATCAGCTTTTAGGAGGGAAGTGAGGAGCAGCCTGCCCAATTGGAGTTGCAAGGGGATTTAGGAAGACAGAATGTAATTACCTGAACTGGAGCTGGGCCAAGACACTAGGGCTGTTAAAAAGAGAGAGAGAGAGAAAGAGAAAAAAAAAGTCAAGGAAAAAAAATAACCTTAATTCTCCCAGCTGATAGCAAAAGCCAAGCTTGAGCTTCTTTCTGCTTGTGATTTGGCAGCATGGGGTGTTTAAATCATTACCAAATAATAAATACAAATAAAACTTCCAAATTCCAGGAACACCTTTACCCGCCACCACAGCTCCCTGCAAGCGCCTTTGTCTCTGAGTGGGTGGGGGCCCGCTGTGGTGCATGGCAGGGCCTGCTTCCTTCAGTGCCCACTATGCACAGGCAGCAGGATCTGCCTTCCACTGACCATGTCACTGACACGTTTTCCAAAAAGCAGACACCTTATCCGAGGCCATAGAAGCAAGGCACAAAGCGCTTGGACTGTTTTCAGAGATGATTCTCTTCCAACTCTAACCTTAATGCCAATGAACCAACTAAGTTACTAAAATAATAATATCACGCCCAAGCACTTGAAATGATATGGAGACCTTTAGCCAGGAATCTTTTCTTTCTTTTTGCCTTTTATCTGCCCCCCCACCCCGAAAAAGGAACAATGGAAAGGAAAGAAATTTACCTCCAGCAACCCAAAGATTATCTAAATCAGCAGTTCTTAACTTGTGAATCTTGACCCCTTTGGGAGTCACCCAAAACGGTCAGAAAACACAGATATTTAGAGTATGACTCGTAACAATAGCAAAATTACAGTTATGAAGTAGCAACAAAATAATTTTATGGTTGGGGGATCACCACAACATGAGGAACTACATTAAAGAGTCACAGCACTAGGAAGGTTGAGAAACAAGACTCTAGAGGCTTGATCCATCCATCAGTCAGCTCCAGAGGCCACTGGGAGGATGGGATACCAGCAAGGCAGCAAGGACAGTGTGCTAGGAGCTTTGTAGTGCCTCTGAGTTCACATACAGCAGAGGCATCACCTAGACTCAAAAGGCCTTTCACTTCCCTCCCTGTGACAACCTGTGACAACCAATTGTTAGGAACTGATTGCTTCTTAGTGGCAGGCAATTGTCAACAAGACAATTTCAGCTCAGCTATGGTATGTCTGTTGGGTTTTTTTTTCCCCACCCGCTGAAGGGCTAACAGAACAGTGTGGTAGAAGACTTCAAACTTTCATAGGAAAATGCACAGCTGTACGTATGACCATTAGAACAGCAAGTACTTTGTGAAGCCTGTTAAACACGGAAGTTCAGTCGGCTACTGAGAAGGCTGGGGGTTTTGTTTGTTTGTTTGTTTGTTTGGCTGCTTGTTTTGGTATTTTCTCAATATTTAAATGAGAAATTTATCATTGCATCTGCTCACCCAC
This sequence comes from Mastomys natalensis, assembly GCA_021653895.1. Lineage (NCBI taxonomy): Eukaryota > Metazoa > Chordata > Mammalia > Rodentia > Muridae > Mastomys > Mastomys natalensis. Next base: position 427,011 of record JAJTUV010002112.1, on the reverse strand, counting down.
ATTTCTACAATATTGAAAAACTCATTTGTTTGTGGCTTTTCTCCAGCTAAGATACCTGCATGATGTTTTTTTTTGTTGTTTTTTTTGTTTTGTTTTGTTTTTGTTTTTTTTGTTTTTTGTTTTTTTTTTTTTTTAAGGAAAGAAAGAAAGATATAGCATCCATAAATTCTAAGCATGAAATGAAAGGGGAAAAGGAGAAGCAGCAGCTAAGGGAGAGAGATGGGAGCTACAGAAGGCACTTCCGTGGACAGTAGCTGCCAGCATCAGAAAGGCTCATAAGAACTCCATCAACCCCAGCCCTCATTGTTCAGTTCTGCACAACTATAAATATTCCTATGATTCCTGATTGAAATAGTTTAAATTTTTAAAGTATAAATGTCTTCACTCTTGTGTTTATCGTTCTTCAAGAGCTCACTGGGTAAAACGAGCAAGAAGCAGGCTTGCCTGAGCTGGGAATCTCAGTGCTCCCTGGCTTGGAAAAGCCATGTCCTGGAGAGCTTAGGGGACCTGGCCCTACTGCTCAGCCAGCACAGAGATCCCAGGGAGAACCTGATGGTTTCATGCTTGCACAGAAGGAGGAAGCCTCTTGAATCTAGCATCTGCTGCTTCCTGAACTCCATCCTCAAGACCCCATAGACTTGCACTAAAACGCCAAACCTGTCTGTTCTTCAGTTAAAACAGAGTCCAGCCTGATACAGCCACTTCTAGAGTGCTGTCTATATCGAGCCTTGCCATCCACTGTGTGGTTCCCATGTTTTCTTAGGTCTCCATCTCCAGACACATGAACCCCCACACATGTGCAACCCCAGTGACACAAACTGCTCCCTACTTGCATGCAATGAGCAGAAAATGAATCTAACAGACACCCCAGCCCATGCCAACTCCCATAAAATCAGGGTGTGAAGCACAGGGGAGGGAGGGACTTCTATTAATAATTCATTCCAGGCAACCCCCTGGAGCAGTCTCACTGTGATGTGCTGTGCAGAATGCTTCAACACACTAATTAATATTTTCAAAGTGTTCCACGGGCTCCTTTTAAACGCATTTTTGCCATCATTGAATGCTGCACATTATAAGGAAAAGATCAATCCTATACCCAATCCTATTGATGAGCTGTCTAACTGAGGCAGGGTATCTGGAGTCGACAGCAGGTTTTTTCTCCCTTTACTATTGCTCTCTGAGTGCCTGCCAGGATGGTAGCTCTCTTCTGAGACCAGCTGCTCCTTCTCAGTCCTATCGGACACAAGCAAGGGTGGTAACAACTAGAACTGCCCAAGCTCTGTCTCTGCCTTCCACTGCCCAGCCTGGTGCCCAAGACAAAGACCTAGAGGGTAGGATTTAAGTCCCCAGGTACAGTGACAGGTTAGGAACCCCAGGCAGTGGCTCTTCTGAGCCCTAAGGCAACCTTGAGGTTGAGCTTCTAATGTGCAGGCCAGCCTATTCAAGAGTCAAAAGTAGGTAAAACCCCTCCTCCCTCCTTGACTTTCTCCAGCACAGGACCCTTAAGAGTGGGAGCCTTCCTCCTCACTGTCAGCAGAATCTTGGTGCTCTACACAGTGTTAGGGTGTGACTCTCAACCAACTGTGATTGACCTTTCAGGAGCAGAAATGCCTCCGCCTTTCCAAAAGAGTGTATGGAGACACACCTCCCTCCCCACTGATGTTGACCTCCCAGTGACAGAGGAGGTTAGAACCCCAATGGCTGTCCCTCCGAGGGCAGGGACAGGCACTCCCAATGCAATGATTGCCACGATTCTTCCTAAATGTTACCTGGAGACTATTTCTCAATTAAATCAATCTTGCCTATCGATCTGAGCAATTACAAGAAAAGAAAAGGAATAGCTTTTGCCCTTTATGTTCCTGCATTCAAAAAAGTGATTTACAGAGTCAAATGAGTCAAAATGGAAACAACTGCTTTCCAGGGCAAAGGCTCCTTCCCTCAGGAGACATGTTGCGGGTAGTGGGCTCTGGGGAAGAGCAGGAGACTCCCAAAGATCTTTGAGCCCTCCCTCGAGACTGAGGACATACAGCTCTCAGACAGCTAACAGGTGTCTCCACCAGGTACAAGGTAAGGATGGAGATTTATTTTTATGGAGGTAAAATTCTCATGGTATACAATAAGCCCTTTGAAGTGAATGACTCAAGGCCATTGACTTCATTCCTCATGGTGTACAACCAGCAAGTCTATGTGGCTCCAAAGATGCTCATCACCTCTAAGCAATCTTCGTGTGCCCTCCCCCAGCCCCTGACTGTAAAAGTCAGGGGCTCCAGATTATATGCCTTTGCCTGCTCCAGATGTCTCATGTAAATGGTATTCTGCAGCCTTTTGTCCCTTTTTCTTTCACTTAACATAATACTTTCTACCTCTATCTATGTTATGATAGACATTTCAACATTTAGCTACCTTGAGGGAGTGCGTGTGTATGTACATTTATGTGCATGTGAGTGTGGAGGGCAAAAGTCAACATCAGGTGTCTTCCTCAATCATTCACCACCTTAGTTTTCTGAGACAGAGTCCCTCGATGAACCTAGAGGTTACCCACTCATCTACAATGGTAGACCAATGAGCTCCAAGCATCCTCCCATCTCTGCCCTCATCTTGACATCTGTAGTTACAGAGGCCCACACCACTGTGCTTAGCTTTACATGGGTGCTGGGAATCTGAACTCAGGTCCTCATAGCTGTGTGGCAGGCACTTTACTCGCTGAGCCCCATTATGCCTGGCACATTTTGCTTAAGTACTCATCTTTTAATGACCATTCAGTCTACTTACATCTTCTGGCTATTATAAACAGCACCGCTATAGACATTCCTATACAAATATTTGTTTTGGTACCCATTTCCAATTCTTTGATGCATACACTAAGGAGTAGAAGTGCCAGGTCACATGGCAATTTTGCTTTTATATTATGGAGGAACAGAATTCTGCTTCAGAATAAAGGGCTGTGGCAGACAGGAGGCTAGTGTGGGTATGAGGAGAGCACTTAGCTTTGTGGTAAAGCATTTAAAAGTTTGCAAGGAACTTTCTCAAAGGGATGACCCCTCCCCATATCCAATCATATGGAACCATGTTACCCTATGATAAGAAAACAGGAAAGAGAATTAGAAAAGTCACGTCATTCCTATCTTGTCACCTCACCTTGACCTTTGAGCCCCTTCCCAGAAGCCTTCGATAGCCCTCAGCTACTTTCTTCCACAACTTTAGGTCCTTGAACATTTAGCACACAGCCACTCATACATCCCACCCCCTGCCCTATTTCTTGAAGTCTATACACTTTATTCCGAGTCCCCAAAATATTTTTTCTCTCTGTATCCTGAATTCACACCTTGAACATGCCCATCTACTTTTCCAGACCCAAGTGAGAAGTCCCCTCTCGGTCTCTCCAGCCTGAAATAGTGTCTTGCCCCATATCCTCCCATATCCATTGTGACTTGAGGGCCCCACTGAACAAGACCTGTGCCCTACAGCCATAAAACACATGCTCACATAACAATAGCTTGAAGGACTACTGTAAGAATTGAAGTAAGACGGAAGGAAAATGGAGCCACAGAGTTTATCAACATATCACTCATTGCCTGATATTTAATTGAGTTATTTTTTCCTAGCCAATGGTAAGTAATCAGAACTATAAGCCATGCCTTTCCCTACTGCTAGCTGGAGAGTACATAGTCCATGTAAGATGCTCAAAGAAATGCGTCCACAGAAGAAAGCAGTGAGTGGGTGAGTGAGTGAGTGAGTGAGTGAGTGAGTGAATTAAAGACACAAAGATGTGAAGTATGCATCCCAATGTCTGCTTTTGTCAGATCCTCCTATACACTCAGCATCGGCTTCTGCAGCTCCAGAGCAAATGCTCAGCTCCTGCAGGCATAGTGATAGCTTCAGTTCTCCAAGCCACACAGGGATGGGTGGCTTCTGCTGTCCCTGTCCATGTCTCAAGGCTAGGAGGAAACGTGGAGGATAGCCTCACAGTTGCACACCTGCACATCTCACATCCAGGATCTCTCCTCCTGAGAATGCCAGGGCGAAGGCATGAACCACACCTCTTGCATACAGTAGTCCATGTGCTTTAAGTGTGAATTGCATCTGTGGCATCCAGGCATCTAGTCACTACACACTCAAATCCAAGAGTGGCCACTTACCTGAAGAAAGTGACAGAGAGTCTTCTCAGGCAGCAAGAAGTGACTGACCAGAGATGATGGGCAGGCAGAAAGCCTGCATTGCAGAGAGATATTCCTTAGGTAAAGTTACACCCTGATGACATTTCTGTCTCCACCTGTTAATGTCACCTCCACTCAACCCTTTCCCTTAGTTCCCCATCTGTCCTAACACTGACTTCTTAAGACAGCTTCTAATCTCCAACCAACATCCCAGCAGTTCCTACCACTATCTCTCTGGTCTCCTTACCAACCAGTGATTCCCACAGACAACCCTGAAATGTGCTGTCTTCCAAAAACTGTTCAAATTCCCTGAGAGCAGAAACAACCCTGGGACCCTTAGTATGTCCATAGTGAATGGTCCTCCACCTTCTATGTAAACTGACAAGATATTTCTGGCAAAGAATTGCTTAGTGGGGAACGGGAATCAGAACCTCAGCAATGATGTCCCCAACCTTTCTTACATCAGTGACTATGTCTTTACAAAACTCTCCAAGGACAGAGGCACCATCAGCATAATCCAGACCTTGGAGCTGCCACTCATTGAAAAGTGCTCTTTACAGAGATTCATGAGAGAAGTTTAAGTATTAAGGCTTGCACTGCCCTAATAGCTTGAATCATGGAGCTTCTGGCCAGGTGAGAGAATGGAAGCTCCAGGCACAGCTTTGTTCATGCACTGCGAAGCAGGACAAAAGCTGTGTCTCCTGAGAGTTGTCCTTACTATAGTATTCCAGGCTGGGGTTCAAGGCTTATCACCACAGGAGGTTGATAGTATTTAGCTCAGAGCTCTTAGGTAAGGGTGGCTGGTCACCACCCTCATCAGGGCTGCACCCAGATTGTATGGATAGATCAGGAGGCAGGTGTTGATGTCACCATCTCCTTCACAGCTCCGCCATTTCCTGCTGACTTTGAGGTCATAAAGAATAGGACATGTATATATGGGTCTAGACTAACAGTTCTCAACATGTGGGTTGCGACCCCTTTGGAGATCGAAGGACCCTTTTACCAGGGTCACATATCAGATATCCTGCATATCTGATATTTACATTATACTTCATAACAGTAGCAAAATTACACTTCTGAAGGAGCAACAAGATAATTTTATGGTTGGGGATCACCATAACATGAAGAACTGCATTAAAGGGTCACAGCATTAGGAAGGCTGAGGACCACTGTTCTAGACTCTACAGACCTCTGTGAAAGGTGATCAGTGAGCAATGACAGAGAGACCTATGTTGCTACTCAGCACAAGGTGCCCTTTATATTCAGAACAGAAAGAAGGACTAATAAGGTCCACCCAGCCAACCAGCCACTGAGTATAACATTCTTTGCCCTGGAAGAGAAGATTTTTGTTCTAATCTTATCATCATATATTGGAAGGTAAGTATATTCCTTTGTGTTAATATGCACACATTTAGAATTCCTTGGATTTTTATCCTCAAACTAAAGACAAGCTTTGTTCTTACCCTGAGTACCCAGAGCTTCTGGGGCTGTGTGGGAAGGTGGGTGTGTGAGGAGGGGAGGAACGGCACCTTCAGCAACTACCTGAGTATTAGCCATACCCCTGGATTCCCATTGGCCCACCCTCTGACAGAAACATTCTTTTATAGATGCCTTTGACCCTCAAGCAAGTCTTTGACCAAGTGACAATTGCTTGGGTCAGAAGCCACGTGTAGATGAACCTCACTTCAAGAACAACTGATGCAGGGGAGAGGGCTCTGTGGCTAAGCACTTGCCAGACAAGTGTAAAGACAGGCATTTGGATGCCCAGACCCATGTAAGTGCTGGATGAGTGTGGTGTGCCTCCTGTAATTCTGGCCTCAAAAGGTAGGGACCAAAGATTCCCCAGAGCAAGCTGGCTAAAACTAGCTATCTTAATGGGCTCTAGGTTTGAGAGACCCTGCTTCAGTGAGTAAGGTGGAAGATCAATAGAAGATGGTCCCCAATATCAACCTTACTTCCACACATATGTGCATATTGTGTAACTACACAGGTGTGCCTCCACACACAAAAAACATGCACACACATGTATGCAAACCACACATACACACAAGAAATAGACAAGGTAAAACAAAGGCTGGAAAATGAGTCAGGGTTCTTAACAGACACAGAAGATACAGCAGCAATCCCGTCGTCCATCACATCTCCAACCACTGCACTCATTGACAGAGCATATAAGGTAGCCCACATGGGCTTTGGAGTCCAGCAATGCATACCAATCTTCTCTAAAGCACAGCTGCTCATGGGAGGAGGCTGGAGATGGTATTCTACATCAGAGTGACAAAGTGACCCAGAAGTATGAGATGGAAAAACAAAGAGGTTCACAGGGACAGCCAGCAATTGCAAAGCCCCACCAAACAGCTTTCTGGTCTACTGTAAATGGAGGGGCCATTTTCATTCCATTGACCAAGAAGGTCACAGAGATCAAGTGACTATTAAAAGTCACCTGCGTAGAAGTGGTACAACCAAATGAGAACCCAGCTCTATAGATTTCTAAATCCACATTGTTCCCTGATAGAGAGCTGTTGGTGATGCTTTTTTTGGATATATACACACATGAGTTAATGTGCATATATGTGTGTGTTCACAGAGAGACAAACAAAAAGTTTCAACCCTGCTGTGACCCTATGGGTTCTAGTGTACTGTGAGAGTGCTCCCCTCAATGTGAGGCATAAGTCCATCCCTGAGGTCTTCTCACAGAGACAGCATTGGGGCTGGACACGCTATCTGTTACTGTCTTCAGTTGATTGGCATGAGCACCTGCCCAAGCCCCCTCACCTTTACAGCAGGTGTTCACATCTACTCCCAACACGCTTCCTGGCCTGGCTCCTCCAGAACACCCTCAATCCTTTCTCTTCACTTCCCAAGTCCCAGAGCCGATCTCCAGGGCTGATCTGACTCCCTCGCCTGTGCAGTAAGCTAGCTTTTGCCCATCAATGATGGGCATCTGGCTCTAGCAGGTCCCTGTTCTCTGAGACTTATAGGCAGACAGGTAGCTAATCACAGCCAAAGGAGACATGGGATAGAGAAAAACAGCTTCTCTCCCACAGAAGAGCTCTTGTATGCTCAGGATGTCAGCCCAGTGAGAGAAGACCCAGAGGGCTTTCTGCATGCCCAGAGACCCCATCTTCATAAGCCTTTGCCAGTATGGCTCTGGGGCACAACTGGGTGAATAATGGTCACTCAATCCATAAGCCTGATGGGGTGTGCTGGACAACAGGGAACTCTTCGGGGTGGTGTTCTGTGGGTCAAAGCCTCCTTCCCTGTGCAGTTCCTTTATTCAAACTTGGGAAACAAAGCCTGGGAGTCCAGCCATAACAGGCTTGCAAGGCCCACACAAGAAAGTACCTGGGTTGGCAGCATGGGGTCCGCTTGGTGGACCTCTATGCAGCTGCATAGCCCTAGGGAGAATGAAGCAGAACCCCTGCCTGGTGGGTACTGGAAAGGGACCTCAACTTTCCCCCCTCTCCAGTCTCTCTAGAAGGAGGCAGCTGGCCAGGGTAGTGTCACATTTCCTGAGGAGACTGACTCCTTTGAAAGCTTAAGGGTGCCATCTTGTGCTTGAGAGTAGTCAAGGCACTCGGTTCCCAGTGGAATGCAGCCGGAGTTGCCTGCCCACTGCCTTTCTCCCCTCTTTTCTTCTCTAACCCAGGGCTTTTCCGCCTCTGTAGGGTTCCCAGCTACCAGAAGGGTTTCGGCCCTGAGAACCAGTTGGAGGAGATGCTTATCTGAGCAGTCTGGCTCCTGCCCTGTACCCTGAGTCACCTTCTTCATGACATACTGTTGGTGGTCCTGACCCTGTGTTCTGTCCAGCCTGCAGATAGGTGGGCAGGAGGGGACTGTGGGGAGCAGGGCCTGAACATCCAAAAGGTGCTTATTTATGAGAAGGGAAGGGGGATGTAAAAAAAAAAAAAAAAAGGCAAAAGGGCAAAAGTATGAGAGGAGAAGAGGGAGAAGACGAATGGAAGGGAGAGTAAAGACAAGAGGAGAGAGGGAAACTACGTACTCACCTTTGGCTAATTGCAGCTGTAGCTTCTAATTTCAGAAATTCTTCTCTCTGTTCAGGAGCAGACATGCATGTTCTATGGATTCAGAGGACATGTGCACTTGGAGAATTGACATAAATAAAGGAAAAAGCCACTGTCCCTAAGTATACTGTCCCCATGGGTATCAGTTTCTTCATAGGTAGAGACTTGTGGGGGAGGGTTACAGAATTCAGAAAAGTTAGGGCTTCCACCCACTGGACATCCCCCTCCCACACTTCACTGCCAGACTCACAGAAATGCCTGTTTTGAGTTTTAACTCATTTCCTCTTGATTTTTAGATTCAAACATCTTCAAATATGAGGGGTGAGGGAAGCAGGAGATATTTGCAGCAAAGAAGAAAGTAAAGAAGACAGAAGAGAGTCCCAATGGTCCCTAGTACTTCATCAGACTTAAATCTTCTTCTTCCTCTTTCTGAAATAAAATCTAGGTGCAGCATTAGGAAACCAAATACAGACAGACACACAGAACACAGACAGACAGACACACAGAACACAGGTAGACAGACACACAGAACACAGGTAGACAGACACACAGAACACAGACAGACAGACACACAGAACACAGGTAGACAGACACACAGAACACAGGTAGACAGACACACAGAACACAGGTGACAGACAGGGAAACAGCTGTAGCATCTTCATAAACACAAAGACAGACCTTCCCAGCTACACAACCTGACTTAGGTGACACAGGGCATAGCCACTAGGCAGGGAGCTGTGTGGCAATGTCACACCTCAAAGCCCATCACTGCTTAAGAAAAACACACACTTACACACACATACAAATAGAAGTTCTAGACAGTGCAGAGATTGAAGTGTTTTTGTCAATAGCTGTTTTGCTTTGAACATAAACAGTCTCAAGGAGTGAAGAGAAGGGACATAAAGATTACCCTGAGAAGGAACGGAACCTGGTCTCTACTCCACCATTTGTTCTACTCTCCAGGCTTGCACAGTGCAGCTCTAACAAAGGCGTGGCCTTTGTCATGCCACCCAGCATGCCACTTGGGTTACTGAGGGCAAGCCTTGACCTGGCAGAGAAATGTATGGAGCAGTGTCTTGCAGGGCTCTGTAGTTTAAACTGAACACCGATTGGGAGGAGTCTGGAGGTCTTATACACTACCCCCAGTAAGTCCCCATCTTCAGCAGCTTGGCTAAATGGGTGTTTTAATGCAAATTAGTTCAAATTGCTATCAAGAGTGATTATGGTAAAAGAAAAGCAGCCTCTCCATCATCCTTTTAGCTCTTCTAGGTGTTTTTTAAATAACATAGACATAAAATTTCAATTGACCATTAAAAGAAGTGCTGGTGGCAATGGGAGACAGAGGCAGGAAGAGGGGGCAAAGGTCGTCTATGAGTCATGGTCTACAGTAGGGGTCCACAAGGTTTTCTCCCCTCACAGTCTGTCTTTGGCAGGGTTGCTCTGTGGGGGGTGAGGTGACTTCCCCAGGAGTTCAGAGTGGGGTCAGGCAACATCACAAGGGCAGGGTGGCAGGGGAGACCAGTCCTCTGCTGCACATACCCCTTCCTCTCCAGGCATGCCTCTGTCCCCACCTTCAGTTGCTGAAGTCAATTCATTATTGTAATATTAGGTAAAACAGGCAAGCCTGTAAGATAGAAAAATTACATCTCATTTGTTCTAAATTTGCCCAAGTCTAACTCTTAAGGGAGGCCTTTACATATTTGCTAATGGGATCTGTTTCTTATTGCCCCAAAATGCATAATATCCAAAAGGAATCAGATTCTCTTCCTGGCCTTGAGTCATCAGAACACACACAACTAGAAACTTGATTTCACCGGTTCCTGCTTCAGGCATCCGACTGCTCTGGGTGTCTGAAGGAGCCTTTTATTTACCTATTATGGCATCATCTGTAACATAAAACTGTTGTGCTCCCTTCATTAAAAGATTCAGTTGCAAATGCTGGGACAAAAATTACAAAGAGCCCCCCCCCTTTTTTTTAAGTGTGCACATTTATTGGGATTATTAAATCACAGCAGCTAATAGTGGTTGTCACCAACTTAATTTAAAAAGCTGATTATTACTCAAGCTCTGTATTTCAGGCCTGATCCTGAATCATTAGCAGTTGTGACTATTTAGTTAATTTGCAGATTAGGAACAAGTAAGTGCCTGTTTTGAAAAATGTGGCCACTCGACCTTCAGCTACGGAGACTGAGTGAGTCAGGCCAGCTTCCAGAACAAAAGTATCCTGTCAAATAAATGCATTTTGATGTGGGTCAACTCGAGCAAAGAAACACTTTGGAGATCAACCGCCCGCGTCCCTGCAGCCAAAAGTCGGGCACAAAAGCCACTCTAGAAATGTTTAAATTAGCGGCCTCCCCAGTGGAGTCAAATCAAATCAAACGGCACACTCAGAGCCTAAACAAGTTAAAAGATAGTCCTCGTGGGTAGCAGCCACTAAAGCAATAGTAACTAGACAAAGGGGTCTTGGTGACCCTTGCTCAATAAAGATTTCTCGTGATGATGGGCACGAAGCGGAGGGCGCTGGGCTGGGGAGCAGCCCCATCTCCTATGTGTTATTTCTATTGCGACATTTGTCATCAGTCAGATGATGGTAATAAAATTTGTAACTGTTTCCCTTATCCGCTGCTGCGATTTACCTCCTCTAATAGACAATGCGAGCGCTAAAAGGCCCATATACATCTTCATTACAGACTCCGGTGCCCGAGCCACTCTCCTCCAGAGACACTTTTATTCATTTTTACACAATTTGCCTACTGTACGGTACAGATGGTTTCTATTAAGTAAAATATCTGTTTTCTTCCAAATTTTTAGTTTCATGATTCAATTACCTTAAAATGATTGTGCATTGTATTATCTCCCCTCATGACTTAATTTAGCTCAAACACTCCCAGCATAAACTGTAAGCCCCGTTTCATCCGCTCAGAAAATCACCCACATACTGTGATGTTTCTAAGGGTTGTTCCACCCCGGCTGTGATTTCTACGCTTTTATCAGTTTCTTTCACCCGAGTCTTAACTGTGTTGGATAATTTTCTGGAGATAAATTTAAATATGAAAGGCTGTACACGGAAACTTCGGACTGATATTAAAATGGGATCTTTTTTTTTTTCTTCATTATACTGTAAGATGTGAGGCGTGCTTGTGAGCACACATGCTGCCTGGGCTGCCGCCGCTAGTCGCCAAGAGGCTCCTCCTTGGGAATCTTCAGAGCTACTGCCCCCACATGGCGGACCCCTGGAGTCAGCTTCTCATTGCAGCTTCCTTCTTCCCAGCCTGCTTCCTGTCCCAGTTTGTTAGTTGCATAGAGGAAGCTGCAGGCTTCTAGCTTGGCTCTAAAGAGAGCGTGGGATGGGTTCCAAATCCACCTTCTCACTCACCTGAAGGGCCACGTTCTCCAGCCTGCCTCCCCTGGAGGTTGGGAGTCTGCTTCGGAGTGCCTGAAACCCACCAGTCTGCTTGTCTCGCTCTATTAGCGTGATAGTAGGCAAATGCTCCCTGGAAATTTCCCCTCTCTTGCATTTTACGTTCATGTTTTATTCTGGCTCTCAAGTGTTCCAATTTTTCCCTCCGGAATATAGCCTGCAGCAGAGACCCTGTTGCTCCCTCTAGGCCCTCACCAGTCTCAGCAGCCCCAAACTTGGACCAAAAAGCCTCTTACACCACTGTGGAGGAAACATAGAAAGGAGAGAGTTCCATCTTCGCAGGAGGGAAGGCTGTTAGGGGAGAGAGGTATTCAGAGAATGAACGGTAACCCCCCAAGAGGGAGGAGGAGGATGTGGCAGAGAGACAGCCTGACAGTATATCTGCAGACAGTCGTCTGTTTCCCTCCTGGCTTCCTGACGAGCCAAGAAGCCTTTGAATATGGCCCTCCAAAACCCTCCCACTAGGCATGCATAGAGTTTACCAGAAGTGAGCCTCTCCAGCTTATCACAAAAGAGGGACTGACTCCCATGGGGCTTCATCCTGGTCCCATGGGCACTGGGCTGAATAGGCATGGGTATAATCAATAATAAAAGAGCAGCCCTGGGGATAGTTGAAGCCCTCCAAGGCACTTGACACTCAATAGTATCATTATTACTCCGGTGTTCACTGTTCTTGAGCTTATCACCTGCTGCCCTTAACAAAGAACCAGTAAGGCCCTGGCAGGAAACTCCTTCAGGAGACTGGGTCATAACTAACAAGGAACACTATGCCTAGGCAACATGGAAGGATTCAGAATGCATCTTGGCAAGAGAGGTGATGAGACTCTGGGAGATTCCCTTGTGCCTCCGGTGTGGAGAATCTGTGTGGTATGATCCCACTGAGTTAGCACAGACTGTAGTGAGCCTGGTGTAGACAGACCCTCCTGGGTAATGACAGAGAATGAGAAATAACCATCTAAACAACAGTTCTTGGTCCACACACACACACACACACACACACACCAGACATAACCAGTTTAAGACTACTCCAATCTGAGTGCTCATGTGTGCTGCCCACCAGTGTGCTAACTGTGTCTATGAGAGAGAGAGAGAGAGAGAGAGAGAGAGAGAGAGAGAGAGAGAGAGAGAGAGAGAGAGGACTGCTCTCAAAGATCTGGTCAATTTAGCTACCAAGACAGGCTTCACCATCACATTGGAAAGAAGTTTATCTAACAATGGCTCCTGCTTCTTCTACTCTACACCTCCTGATTCTCAATCAGGGTTTAGCCAGCTCCCCCCAACACATGCTACATCCTGAGGACTGTCACCAGGCCATGTAAAACCAACAAGAAGAAGCCTTTTGTGAATAAAGAGAGACAGGTTCAGCCAAGAATGAAAGGGCCCAAGTTGAGGTAATGCATCTATCTGAGCAGTCCATAGGAGAATCAGAGTCAATGGCATACTCCATCCTTTCTTCTTCCTCCTCCCCCAGCTTCTAGAAATATCCACATTAATCCTAGGGAACACTGTAACACCCCAAACTATGGCATAGTGGGTGACAGTCACTCGTCTCTTGGGGGAAAGCTCAAGCAGTCAGAGGCAGGTGCAGTTAAGTCTGCTCTGGAAGAGGGAGCCCCACCCAGAGGAGGTCTGCATGTGTACATGTGGTGGTGGTGGGAGGGGGGGGGTCATGTTCCTCAGGTAACCAGCGAAAATGATCAGATGTTTCTCTGAGCTGACAGCATTTCCTCGTCACCTTCGCAGGATGGAAAGATGCTGGCAGCACTGGAATGTTATATTACTCCATTCAGAGGGAAATTTAACTGTTCCAAAATCAATTTCAGGGTGTAGAGATGGCAGTCAGTAATGCGATAAAGTGGCTTAGAGATCAAGGGGCAGTGAGACAATAGACTGGGAGCGTCTGTGGTGAGCAGCCTGCCGCAGACAAACCAATCCTTCCTCATTTAAGGAAGAACATTCCATTGATGAGCAAAATGTATTCACCATGGGCTCCCAGGCTCTGCCTCTGTCTGGCTGCAGATCTAGTCCTGGAAGAGGAAATGAAAGTAAAGCTCCAGGATGCTAACAAAGGTAGGATCCACCTCTGGCTTAGCCAGTGAGGAATGGTGGGACCAGAACAGCTCCTCAAGTTCTCCCCAAGCACATTGCCTCCTATTTGAAGTGAGGTGAATTATGGAAGTTGCAAGGAGGATTCGGGGCATCTAGAAGGGAATGCTTGGTAGGTGGTACATCATAGATATTCCAGCAATGCAGTATCCCTAACTAGCTAAGGGCCAAGAATAGAACACCTATGACCTTATTAGGTCATATATAGAACACCTATGACTAATTAGGGAGCATGTACTAGTAAGGCACTCTCAAGCCTTACTAGAAAAAGGGAATGTAGAGATAATTCTCTGTCTCTACTGGTTAAGAGTCACACGTTAGAGAATTCATCAGTTTGGCCAGCTAAAGATGCATACGCAGAGTCTCTGCCAGCTTCACTAGTTCCAGGGCGTGCATGGAACACCTGACAACTTCATCAGCTGAGGGGAGTACATGAAGCATCTTCTAAACTGATTACCTAAGGACCATATACATGTGGTATACCTACTAATCCTGCTAGCTAAGGGACATGCATGAAGCATCTACCAGCTTCTGTTGCATCTTGCAAGAAGGTGTGGGGCTTGTGGAACCAGTTCTATACTTGGAGGAAAACGGAAGAGAACACAGCAAACCAGTTTGTGATCCACGAGAAGTGAGGTCAGATTCTAGGTACTGGGGGAGCAGGGGGATCAGTGGCTACACAAGAAGACTGAGAAAGCTCAGGGAAGAACGCAGCTTTCAGGAGAAGAAGCTAAACTAGCTCAGAGGTGAACACCCAGTGCAGGCACAGAATATCAACAGCTTAAAAGATTTTTTTTCTTAAATTCACTCAAAGCTAGGGTCAACTATATACACACAAACACAAATGTGTGTGTGTGCTAATATTAGTTAATATATATTAAGTAGAGCATTTGAAAGTTCATATGTGTGTTTATATATATACTAAATATATATATATATATATATATATATACTAAATATACATATGTATTGATATATACTGCATATATATGTATATATATATATATGTGTGTGTGTGTATGTGTGTGTATGTTTGTTTGTATGTATGTATATATGTATTCATTTGAGAGTTCCCAATCATGGTTCTGTTTGTACATATCAAGATTATGTTGGCCACAATGGCCAACATATATGCTATACATATATAGTATAATATATATATAATACAATATATATACATACATATATATAATACAATATATACTACACATATATAAATACATAGCACATATGCATATGTATTTATATGCATATATATATTTATGTTGGCCATACTAGTTAGGCTGGATGACCTTAACCAAGTATGTCCATTACACAGTGAGGTAGTAATAACACAGGCATGATAACATGCTTGAAAGGATGTTCTTGCATGCAGCACTTCCCTGAGAAACAAAACTGAGCCAGAGATGGTGGCCCCAAGACAGAATAATTGATTACAACCTCCTTTTTCACTGTGTAATGTTGCTCTATGATCTGGCAAAGCCTTGTTAGGCTTAACAGAAACCCGAGCTGTGTGTACGGTATCAAACAGTAAGGTCAGCCACCACCCAGTGCCCACAAGATCTCAGCTGTTATTGATAAACCCAGAAATCAATCCCAAGAGTGGGTCTATCTCAAGACACTATCAAACAGAAGTGTGTGCTGATGATATCCTTCTGTATCTTGTACTCCGAACCTACAGGCTCAAGCAATTAATTTTTCAATTGGATTACTTGGATAATCACAGGAAAGGCTACGGATGGTAAAAACTATCCAGAATGCTTTTGAGGCTGCATCTGCTAATCTGCCCACAAAAAGGATGAAAATAAAAATCCACTTCTCTTACAACCTTTGGGCTCATAAACAAGAAGGGATATGGAAATTCATAAATTAGCATGCAAAGAAAAAGATTTTTTTTTTAACTCTTGAGGATTTATACTGTCTGGTCTCGGAGGAATAGTTTTCCTCAAATTTTATTTTGAAGCTGCCTTGAATATCTGGCACATGGCCCAGACTGCCTTCAAATGCTGTCCAAGTTCCCCCAGCCCTGCAGACCCTGTTCAGAAGTTGGGGGCTTTATTAAAGAGACATTATCTGAGATGACTCCTATATCCAATGACAGGAGTGACATTTTAGTGGCTAGAAAGCCACAAATGAGCATGATACTACATGACCGAAAGCTATGTGTCAAAGACTGGGTGGGGAAAAGGAACTGTCCCCAATATAAAATCAAACATGACCCAGTGAAAATAGAACATGTAATCCTCAACCAGATTCAACAAGAGAGAAGGACAGTTATGGACCTGAGGTGGGAGACTGGGCGGGGGACCGAAGCAAGTCCAAATAAAGTCTGCAGATTCATTTCGTAGTCTCTGGTGCCTATAACCTTCCACATTTTGACAGATGCACTGCAAGTTGGATGTGAACACTTTCGGGGAGGGGTGACTGGCCAGCGGGAGTCTGTGTCTACCTGTGACTAGACCGTGACCATGCAAGAGGAACACTGTGGGGAGCTAGGTGACTGAGATGCAGAAACCCCAGGTAATTTAATTATATTTTTTTAAAACCTAAAATCATTCCAAAATTAAGAGTTCATTGAAAAAAAAAAAACATAAGCATAGAAAAGAAACCCTATGGTAGTTTGCATTTAAAAAAAAAAAAAATCTTGTCATTTGGGAAAAGACTAACCATAAATGATTTTGATCATACTACAAGCAAAGCACTGAAGAGCCAGAAACAAGAAGTTTTGCTCCTCTTCTCTTCTCACATATGTTCCCACTCAGGCTAAGACACAATCTGTAAGTAATGTCCCTTTTTACAAACAGAAGGACCTGACTTCAGTTCCAGAATTCATGTTTAAAAACCTGGGTATGTTACCAGAAACTACCTGCTGCAGTAAATGCCATTATACTCTCAGAAGAAGACCAAGCCGTGAGCAGCTTAGGGTTTGATTGCCTATCCATGTTGCTCATGGACCAGCAGGCTTGGTCTTCTTCTGATAGAATAATGGCAGCTTCTGGTATGTCCTAGCAGAGCTTCAGTGATAAGCTCTTTATTGGCCTTTTGTTTGGGGTGATGACTTCATTTTTTACAAGTTACATGGTGATTGGTGCTAGGGCAGCATTGTAAGATGTTCCTCTCTGGCAGTTTTTGATTGATGAACACATTACTGCTGCTGCTGTTGTTGTTGTTGTTAAATTTTAAAGATATTATCTCACATGGTTGGGCAATCAAGCCCTAAGCTTCTTAACATTGTCCTCATGTGTGCATGGTCTTCGGGAGATTCAGTTTCAGACATATTTTATATAAGGAATCGGAAAGAGACTGTACTCCATAGATTTAGAATTTCCTGAAAAATCATGTTAATCCTGAAAAATCATGTAATGGACTGGGAGGCTGCTCCATCAGTCATGGCTTCCCAGCTCCCCCTCTCCTAGTTCACATAAGAGTATAGAAGGCTTCTAGGATGTCAGAAAGTAGACAAGAGGCAAGCATCTCCAGCCTTCCACAGAGTGTACAGATAACCTGTCACTCATTCAGTGAGTCCTCGGTCATCAGATTTGGGGGAAGAAATCCTGGCCCAGCTGGGAGGCTGAGAGCCAGGGATCACCTTTCTTGAATGGACTTTAAAGACCCCCATCTATGAGAAATGGGCACCTTTGTCAGAAGTGGAAAGTACTCCTCAGCATGAACTGTCTAGGAGATAAAGATTTGGAATGCAAACACCAAGGTGGGGTCTTAGTGAGGGTTCCTATTGCTGTGATGAAACACCAGGAGCAAAAGCAACCTGAGGAAGAAAGGATTGGTTTCATTCATAACTCCATGCAACAGCTCGTCATCAAAAGCAGTGACGGTAAGAACTCAAGCAGGGCAGGAACCTGGAGACAGGAGCTGATGCAAAGGCTGCGTAGGGGTTCTGCTTACTGGCTTGCTGCTCGTGGCTTCCTCAGTCTGCTTTCTTATAGAATCCAGGACCACTAGCCCAAAGATAACACCACCCACAATGGGCTGGGATTTCCCCATCAATCACTAATTAAGAAGATGCTCAATAAGCTTGCCTACAACCTGATCTTATGGACGTTTTCTTAATTGAGTTTCTCTCCTCTCAGATGACTTAGCTTTTATCAAGTTGACATAAACATATCTAGCACGGTGGGTAATCATGGTTAACATTTCCCATAGGCAGAACAAAGCAACCTGTAGGACATGGCACCATAAAGAAGCTATATATTACTTAGGAGACCTAGTCAAAAATGTAAAATTAATTTTAAAATAATAATGTAAGTAATAGCAGTATTGTTTAACATAATCTCTACAGTGGTGTAGGAAAATCCAGGTTCTCTCAGGCTCCCATTCACCTTCAAGAATTCTTTCACGGTATAAAAAAGGTTGCAGCAGTGCCAGCCACTATGTCCTGCATAACAGTAGTCCAAGGAAAAACTAGTATCTCTCCATTATTCTCTTTTTAATAAGGAAAAACTTCCTAGAAGCCTCTATCACAGTCCTTGTAGATCTTATTGGGTGGAACAGGATCATGTGACAACCAGAAGACCAACCACAGCTAAAGAAACCAGAATTGTCAGGGATGGCTCACCTAGGCATTGCTTATGCCCTGGGATGGCTTCCCCTGAAAGCCCAGGTTCTACTAGCAAGTAACCAGTGCATGTCAGCTCCCTACTAGGGTCTACCTAGCTCTGCCTGAGTGGACACACGGACATTGACATGAGTATCATAAGTCAAACACAAGTGCGTATGAAGCATCATACGCAATGCTGTGGTTGTGGAATTGCCGATCCTTCATGCCAGAGGAAGGAGGGGTGCTCATGGGAAAACAGAGGGAAGGCAGCACACAGGACACCATTAGCACATAGAACAAAGAACAGGAAGCCCAGGGCCAGGTCTCCAGTCTTTGCTCTCCAGGGTGTATCTTCAGGCAGGTATCAGGTTCCAGCAGGAATCCTGGGTCTGTTACTCAGCTCCCTTGAGCCCACAAGGAGACACAAGGTAACTCAGGGAGGACCCATGCTGACAGCACCCTGTGGCTCCTCAGCCTTGGGAATCAGCTGGAGTGGTGGCCTTGGACTCTCACAATGCAGCCTTCTTTCTCTTGGGGATCCAGAAAGCATACTCCTCAAAGCTTAATTCCATCTAGCTGAGTTCATCCCTTCCTCAAGACACAATTCAGGGTCCCTAGGTCACCCTCCATCTTCACAGCACTCTGAAGCCACTTCATGATGTGCACAGAACCGCCCCTGTGCACATGCTCACCTTTCTATTGAAGTGAGAAATCTATTTTGGTCTTATCCTCTCTATTTTATCCTCTGGTGTGAAAGATTAGTGTGATAAGAAAGTGACAGAAGCAATAAGTGACAAGTCCCTAATTATTGCTTTAATGTCTGAACATTTCTTGAAGGTATAGTGGGACAGGTCTCTTTGGGGATTGGACACAGTAGCTTACTTAGATCCCTTCAAACCCTAACAGTTAGATTCCACCCAGGCAAAAACTGTTCTCTAGGAACACTTGCAGCTTGCAGCTGAGTGCTGGGACAGCACAATTGTACTGAGCAGAGAGCACCGAGAGAATGGCCACCCAAACATGATGCACACAGTTTAAGGTGGCAGGGAGACAAGCAGAAAAACAAGGCAGGGTAAAGAAGCCAGGATGGGAAGAGAGCTCATAGCTAAAGAGTAGCTAAGGAAAAGGAAAATGGAACAAAATCCAGGCAACTAAGACATCATGCCAACCAAGAAGTGGGCACACACTCCTGGGGAGTATCCACTGGGAAGCAGGAGGAACTGGGCATCCAAGATGTGGTCCAGGGAAAGACAGTTACCAGAATAGCTCTAGGTTATGAGATCCTTTAGAAAAGAAGAAAGAAGGCTTTAAGCTACATTTCCAAAAGTGCTGCAAAACCACATGTGAAGTGGGATTTGTGGAGTACTAAAAAACTGGTTATTTTTGCCGTGGTCCCTCTAGCTATGACACTATTTAATAGACCATTTAATAGACAATTACAAACCCGGTTGCCTTCATTAAAGTAAACAGACAAATGCCTGCACAATAGTTCAGATTCCTGGATTATACTGAGAAGGACAAAGGGTGAAATCCCGGAGGCCAGGGACACTGCAGACTCCAGCTCGAGGAATGGCATGGCAGCAGGCAAGCCTCTCATGGGAGACTGGGTTCTCCTGAAGCAATCACAGTTAGAGGAAACACACAAAAGCTGGGTGAAAGGGTAAAGATTTTCTACCAAAGCTTTTCAATGTTCCAGCTCTACGTGGTGTTTCATTCAGACCCATCTTTGAGGTCCACTCCACACTCATTCTACCTTTGTGTGTCCCATAGAAGGGCCAGCAAGTGAGAGTAAGTTTAGTCAAATCTTAATATTTCATGGCATCTATACTGGTTAATTATTGCCAATTTAAAACAAAGTAGAGTGACCTGGAAAGAGGAAACCTGTAATGAGGAACGGCCTCCATCAGATTGGCCTGTGGGCTTGTCAGTGGGGCAGTTGCTTGATTAATGACTGATATAAGAAAGCCCAGCTCACTGTGGGTGGTGCCATTCTTGGTAATGTAGGCCTAGGGTAGATAAAAAAGTAGGCTGAACAAACTGAGGAAGCAAGCCAGTAAGAAGCACTCCTCCATGACTTTGGCTTCAGTTCCTGCTTCCAAGTTCTGCCCTGGCTTTCCTTAATGATGGATTGCATGTGAAGTATAACCTTCCTTAATGATGGATTGCAATGTGGAAGTATAAACCAAATGAACTCTTTCTTCCCCAGGTTGGTCTCGGTACATGTCAAAAGCAATTGAGAAGCAAACTAGAACTCCACCATCCTTGGACAACACACAGCTCTTAGAAAAAATTATAGATACCAAAGACAAAAAAATCATCAAAAAGGATCCTAGTTTTAGAATTCACATGTATGCATACACATACACACAGACTAAATACACACATACACACTCTATACACTACTACATGCATACATTTCATACCACTACTACACAACACACACTACATATACATGAACACACATTCTATGCACATATACTAGCCACACACATACTACACACATATATACTCTTCATAAACACTCTATACAAACACATAAGCACACTACACACAAACTCCACACATACTCTACACACACTACATAAACGTGCACACACACACAAGCCTCTTGAATTCCAAAACTCTCCAGATTAAAGAATAATGTGAAATTAAGAGAAATGACATCTACTACTCAAAACCTGGCTCCATCAGTCTTCCCTACCTTTGATGTCAATAACCCCCATGTGTTCGCCAATAGCCTAAACCCCAGACTCCTTCCTGACACATTTGTCCACGCAGCACCTTGGCTGTGGTTCCTTGTGACACTGGCACGTTGATCCATTCTGTTCTCATCCGCTCTCAGCCAAAATTCTGCTTCCCAAATATGGAGGCCCACATTTCTGCCAGACAGGAATTGTCCTCATGAGGCTAGAATTTTTAAAAAGGGACCCAAGGCAACATGAGGATGCAGTATCTCCAATGACTGAAACCTAGCTTCCTAGAGGTGCACCACTGGGATGAAACCACCCCAATACCTGCAGCAGCCATATCTATATTTAGAAGCAAGTAACAATTTTCCTTGGTTTTGAATGAGAGTTAAGTCAATGATGGCTTCTTCGGTTTGTGGAAAGGTGCAGCCCTGTCTGTTCACAGCCAGGGACAATGCACTGGGTCCTGATGAGCAATTACATTACTTCTGTTATGAGCACATCACTCACTGCACGGAGGAGGATTTTCTGAGGCATGGCTCCAGAGTTACCAGATTGAGGATTTCTTTTAAGTATTAGATAAGGTCAACAAATGTCCTGTCCTTGAAAGCTGCCTCCTTACAAGGCTTTGGCTCCAAGGGAGCTAGTTCCCTCTGCTCACAGCAACCCTTAGATCTTCCACAGGACCCCAGTCAGAAGGCATTTACAAGTCCCAGGATGTCCAGGTCACACCTCAGCTTTGGAATCATAAGCAGAAATACTCAAGGCCTCACCCAACTGCAGTTTGCCTGCTATTTGGCTGTTCACCAAGACCAACAGCATCTCTGTAGCTCAAGTTTGTTAGAAGGAAGGCTAATGATGCCAGCCACATTGAAACCTAGCATGGTTTTTAAATGCTGAGAGCCACAAATGAATCTTTAAAATTACCCCACACCAGCACATGCACTCAGTCCTCTGTGAGCCCCTGGGTTCACGGACTGGCTCTGGAACTCAATTGGTCAGGAGCCATGTGCCAGCAGTCAAAGCGTATCCTGACACCAGAGCCTTCTGATAAAAGCCCTGAGCCCAGGAGATTGTTTAGCAGGAAACCTCCCGACCTCAAATAACGATGTCAACTTTCCTGGTTGCTTGGCAGTTCCACATTCCCTCTGGGTGGGGGACACAGACATTGCTTCTCTTTAAAACCTTCCCCACATGCCAGACTAGAAACTTATTGCTATCCTGTCTTCAAGTCCCAGAGTCACAGAAAATCCATGTACATAAAAACCAGTCATCTAATGGACTGACCAAGTAGCTCATAAACAATGACGACCATCTATTGTCCAGTGAGTAGGAGCGTGTTCCCTTAATAGTATCTCCTTTGGCTTTTGTTGCAAAAGGGAAACTTGCTTTGAAGTTGAATGACCAGATCCTGCTATCCCCAGCAATCAATATCTCTCTCTCTCTCTCTCTCTCTCTCTCTTCTCTCTCTCACACACACACACACACACACACACACACACACACATACACGCGACATGTGACCTCAGTTTCAACTCAAAAAGAATAGAAAAGAAAGACATGGTGCTGTGGAGCTTTTCTACTGAAAAGAAAAGAACTAAGGATTTTTGTAAATCTGTAGTTTCTGACTAGGGGAAAAAAAACATCATGGAGACTCCAGTGTCTTCAAAGAGCAGATATGCTTATGTTATTATTAATAATAATAAGTATCATTATTACTATTATTCCTTTTTGGCTATTTTGGAGGCAGGTCTCATTATGTAGCTCTGGCTGGCCTGGAACTCACTATGCCTGGCCTGGAACCAGGCTGACCTTGAATTCACAGAGATCCACCTGCCTCTGCCTCCCAAGCACAGAGATTAAAGATGTGTGCCACTACACTCAGATCTTTTGTTATGTTTTATTTTATTTATTTGCTAGTTTTCATGTGCATGGGTGTTTACCTGCATGTATGTTTTTGCACTACATATGTGAAGTTCCCACAGAAGCCAGAAAATGTTGTTGGATCCCATGGAGCTGATGTTGAAGATTGTTGTAATCCATGTCAGAGCTGTGACCCAAACTTGGGTCCTCTACAAGAGCAGCCAGTGCTCTGAAGTACTGAGACATCGCTTCCAGCCCCTCTATTTTGCCTTTTAATAAAGAGAATGACAACAATGTAACTATAAAACAATAGCTAGACAGTTATCTCTGACAGATACTTGTTCTAAAAATTGAAACATGAGCTAATCAAATCTAGCTATGTCTTTCTATATGTTCAACTTAAGCTCATGCATAAACTCTATATATAAGAAGCATTTCTAAGGAATATGAGGGCTCCGACAAAGGAAAGGGGGTGGAGATGTACCTTCCTAATTTTTTGAAAGCATCCAGCTTAAGTTCAAGATAGGGTTTTACTCTACTTCCTGTTTTTGTCACCAAAAGCATGGCCATGTTTTAACCTCAATTTTCTTCCAACCTTTATTTCATTACAAATAAAGGTGCTAATGCAGAACTGTATGTGATGAAGGTCTTCATAACACCAAGAGAGAAAATTAAAACAATTATGAAAGTAGTTCCTCATAGTGGTCAATGACATACAGCTCCAATTTAACCGTTGTCTTATTAAGAGGTGGCATTTATAACTTACCCTTTATTCTCATTTTGTTGTACAAAAAAGGGAGAACCTCTTAGAGTTTATATAACTTAAAAAGAAAGTTCTGCCTGGATTCTCTACTTCCTTTTGGATGATCATTAGGAGAGCTTCCAAAACCTGTGGAGGGTACTCTGTAGAGTGTATTAACATAGAGGCCACTGTTGTCTTCCTTCGCCTCCTTTCATGGCTCCCTGGGCACAGCTCTCCACAGAGATTTTGGGTGGCTTTCCAAGCCCAAAGAAACCACAGGTCTTAGAAGCCTTCACCATCTTGAGATCCCTGGGCACAAGTGGCAATCTGTAGATCCAGAGGCGATGAGTTGGTCCTTAGGTCTATACATAAAGGGACATGAGCCTTGTAACTGGGTCATTTTGAATCAACAAAATTTGGGCCACTGTCAAGGCATTGATGACGCAATACATTGTCAAAGGACACAGAGATGTTTCTAACTAAAATGCTGTGTGTCTAAAAGAACCAGTGAGAACTGCTAAGAGTAAGCAGGAAAAAAAAAGAGGCAAGCCAGCCCAAGGTGAAACTCCCCAAGAAGAACATCTGTGTTGGTGTCTGTGTCTGGAGGGAAACCTGGGCAGGGCAGATTGGGTTGACAAGAAAGTTCTTCTGGGCATGATGACATTCAAACCCACTGGGGGTAAGAAATCTTGTTTCCAAAACTCAAGTATAGAGAGACTGAGACAGATTATTGACACAAACCTTGGGCTGTCATACACACAAATGTGCACACTCACCTGCACAAATACAAACATATACCATATGTACATGATAAATAAACAAGCCCTGGTATGTTCAAGGCTCTGCTTCTCTTTGTAGTTGCTAGAATGTGACATGATGCTGTAACCCTACCAGGAAGGCATCTGTGCTGTACTTATTCATCGATTCCTAGATGACTCCCAAAATAAGATGATGTCTGCCCCAGGAAGCTCTGTCTTGGGAGCTGCCCCAGGTTGCCCTGGTCTGTTCCCAGAGAAGCACTGAGAGAAATGAGTCTCCAAAGGACTTCGAGAAGAAAGTCCTGGTCCAAATCAGAGTGTGTCAGGCAAGAGTGTATCAGCAGCACAAAAAGTCACTTTAGAAAGCATATTTCATCCCGCCAGTTGGGCACCTACAATGCTAGCTCCTGAAATCACTCTAGGTGCCTGGTGAGCACCCATGAGAACAAACAAACAAACAAATACAAATGATGAACAGCTCCGTCTCCATGAATTTTAAACTCTAATCAGTGGATCTATTAATTGATAAATGTTATTGTTGCTAAGTTAGTCAGTTAGAATTTAACAATAATACTCACTGACAAAGTTTCTGTGAAGACTACACTCATCACAATGGACAGTGGGAAAGTATATGGCCACCTGGATCAAAAGCATGATGTTTATAATCTATGACTCAGCAAGTCCATTTCTGTTCTTCATTTTTGAAGGTTATTCCTAAAAGGCTGAGGGTTTGGCTCAATGATGAAGCACTTGTCTAGCATGTACAAGGTGGGGGTGGGGATTTGATCCTCAGCATTGAAAAAAAAAAGCTACTATAGGGAAAGTTTCCCATAAAGATATGTCTATCACAGTATTGTTTCATTAGAAAAACATTGAAAATAATTTGTATCTAATAAGGAGTTAAAAAAAAAAGAAGTGTCGTACTGTAACTCAACCCCATGCAATACTTGTAGAGTCTTTTAAATTATTTATGATATTAAATAAAATAGCAGGATAGGGAATTATATATACATAGAGTTATAATAGGAAAATTATTTGGGGAAAGATTTGGAAAAGTACTACCAAAATGTTAACATTAGTTAGCACCGTGGGGACTCGAGAGTGAGCTTTCTATGCTCTCTTACTTTTCTATAGCTTTAAGTTTTTGTTTCCTATAGTGAGCAAATGTAATGTTTTTAAATAAGAAAAATAGCAAAGCAGAAAGAGCAAACATGCTCTATGCCAAGAGAGAGGGAGGAGGGAAGGGGGTTGGGAGGGTAGAGGCAAATGCTCATGTCCTACAGATACTCAAATCTATGCATATCCATTCCCTCCTGGGACAGTATAATAGAAGGTAGCAAAGGAACTTCCTCTTTCCAGTTGTTTAAGTACCACAAAGAACAAATCTCAAGAAACTCCTGCTAGGATTAACATTGCCCTACAGAGAAACATTTCAGCATTAACCAAGAGAATCTTCCAAAAGTTCTCTATTCTGTCAGGCCTAAAGGCTTGGAACATAATAGCAGTGGGAGCTTTAAGTCTTTTTTTTTTCTTCCTCTCCATCCAGTCTCAGGGGTGAGCCCAATCATAGTCATGTCTACTCTTACTGCCAAGCTTCCTCCCAAGGCCTGGCCCCTGGTTTCAACTACATCTACCTGTGTCTGGTCTTCCCTACAGAATTAAACCACTTCATTCCTGTTGGACCTTCTGCCTGACAAGCCACAGAAAGTATTTCCTTTTGTGTTTGTGTCACTGAAGATTATCTGACCTGAAAGAAATGGAGTTGAAGAAATGAATGGGTGCGTGGGAGAAAGTCAGTGATGTTTCTCTTTATATCTCTTTCCCAGTACATCAGTTTCTTTTCCTGTCACTGACAAAGCAATATCATCAACAACATTGTCAGGGAAATCAAGGCAGAAGGAGCTTGAAGCAGCTGGTCACATTTTATCTTCAGTCAACAAGCAGAGAGTGAATGCCTGCTGATGCACAGCTCCCTCTCTCTACTTACACAGTCTAGCACCCCAGCCTAGGGAATGGCGCCACCCACAGTGTGTGGATCTTCCCCCATCAAATCACACAATCAAGATAATAACTCCAAGGCATGCCTAGAGGCCCATCTTCCAGGTGAGTCTAGATTCTTTCAAGTTGACAGTTGACACTAATCACCACTCTGAACTTCACATCTTAATCATTAGTCCATTTCCAATACTGAACACAAGAACACACATTGAACAAATATATGAATGATATATAAAGTGAAATAAACAAAGACTTTGTAGAGTCATGCTAATTTCCTTAACTCAGTATCAAATAAAGCATCCCTTCAGGGTCATTCACTCAGAGTCACAGAGAACAGCCCTGTGACAGAAACTGAACGAGTAGTGTTTTCTCTATGGGTTCCAATCCTCACAGATTTCTATTAATAAGATTTTAATCTATTCCCTGGTGTCTAAACACAGTGCACACCTTCAATCCCACACAGGCAAGGAAGCTGGACACTCTTCTTGGGAGGAAAATCATCAATCTTGCAATGTTTGCTGGAAAGCATACCTCATGACCTCTGTGGTTTGGTTGTTGTTACAATCACTATTCTGATCTACTTTTCACTCATTAAATCCTTAACATACCCACAGGAGAAAGACTAGAGTCTCTTATGAGCATATATCCTTGTCTTTGGAGACACTTTGAGCAGATGAGTCTTCTTATGATCCATCTCTTTTGTTTTATTTAATTATTTATATATTCATTCATTCATTTTTGTGTTACTGAGGATTTAACCCATGATGTCATAAATACTAGGCAAATATGCTACCACTGAAAGAGATAGATTGGAAGATACATACATACACATGTAGATACATACATATTTAGATACATATATACATACATACATAAAGGCATACACATGTAGATACATACATATGTAGATATATACATACATATGTAGATACATACACATGCATACATATGTAGATACATGTATATGTAGATTCATACATATATACATATATAATATCTCTAGCCCCTGTGATCTAAATTTTTGAAACTTCTTGATAGCCAGTGAATATACTTACAAATAGTGTGGTGTCAATGGTTGCTTTGAATGAAATTCTAGGGAAAACAATTAAATTCTGCAAAAGTACTCAAAGCTCTAAGCATATATAATTTATTGCCATTTTCTCATTACTATTGATTATCTGGTTCCACATAAAAGGAAGTCACATTTTCTGTTAGGCCATATTTAAATAAAAAGCATTTCAAATATTTAAAAAAAAATACTAGCACATATATTTCAGTAGTTTGAGAGGGTGCATGTCTGAATCAAAGTCCTGTTCTCAGATCTCAAAGCCAGGGACAGGAAACCTAGATGCCAAAAGATAACACCTGGATAGAGAGGGACAAACATTTGCATACGCCTCAACTGTTTTCTTCTCTGAGCCTGTGTGCAGGCTGCCTTCCCAGCATGGGTCCAGCCCTTACCTACCAAGGTCCTCTGGAACAGGAGCTGTCATGGCTCCCTTTATAGGCAAGAAGGTGAGGCTGAGGGTAAGTGCCCAAGATCTTTGCTGCTCTCAAGCCCAGGCTACACTTGTACCACACAGTGAGGTTAAAGTGTCCCCAGGCCCGACATGTCACATCACCGTAGGGACTGTGGCATGAGGACAAACCATCCCTCTTTCACAGCGTTGGACTATTTTACCTCTATCCTTCACTGGCCATATTTCAGCTGAACGCATACTCTTTCTCCTCACTACCAAGACCCCAAATGTCACCAACCTCCCCGTTCACACAGAGCCAGCATGAAAACTTCTGACTCACAGACTTCCCTGTGTTTATCTGTCCCCGAGGGGGCTGTGACTCTCTGCCATCTTCCTCCAGCATCTTGGGCTCATCTTGTCTCTGCTAATGACCCAGTGGGCTGCAGAACAGCGTGCTGAGTGCAGATGTGCTACTCCCCAGCCTCAGCGGGGTACAGCATTGCTGAACCTGAAGTATGGGATACACCAAGTGGTGATTGGGGAGCTGGCTAGGTAGGTTCCATCTGTGTGCCTGGAAAACACCCACATTGGTCCCCTACGCAGGGAATAGTGAGGACAAGCTAGAGTCATTAGTGAGTTTCAGAAGTCCCTATATCCAGAGCTGAGCTACGTATGGAGTGGCGAAAGGAATTGGAAACAAGCACCTAGAAGTCTTAGCAAGACCTGCTTTGGGAAAGTATCAAACTGGCAGAAGGCAGCATCATAAGGAAAGGGCTTTTGAGATCCCAGGCTCCTTCTATGCTGAAGGGAGCCTCTCTCTACCCTGAACACACAGGCTTCCCCTGTGTTCTCAGGCTTTGCCAGCCTTTTCCAATTCCCTGACCAAGTCCCTACCCATAGGCATGAAACTTTGTAACCATCCTTAGCACTTGTAAGATAACATTCCCATTAGATGACTTTGCAGATGCTGTGCTGGCATGATTCTGAAAGGTAGGTTAAAATAGCATTCTGTCTTGCAGAAAGCAGAGTAACCCTGAAATCATATTCACACAGTTCTTTCCTTGGTAATATGGATGCATGATAGACAATCTGAAAGATGGAGAGCGGGCTGGTGTGTCTGGGATCTTGAACTAGATACAACAGTGATGTTCCTAGTGATTCCCATAGACTTCCTGTATCCTGTATCCTGTCTCCTCAACAATAGGATCAAGGACAGGTTGCCAGTATCTCCACCCCAGACCTCATGAACCAGAAGCTACAGTGGGAGGCCCAGGGCTCTGCATCCTGAATAAGCGCTCTAGGTAAACCCGGCCTGCATACGTGTACCTTGGATCACCACAGAGAATCACTTCCACAGAGCTGACCTGAAACCAACCACTCACAGGTCTGATGGCTCAGGAGCTACACACAACCAGGAAGGAGGATTGGTCAGTGGAGATGGCTCTTGTCACAGTCCCTGTCATTTTAGGGTGTATTCTCCAGCTTGCTTCTGAATGATCATGTTCATTGACCATGTGTGTCTTCATGGTGATAGTTGTGTACTATTAGCTATTAGACAGGGAAGGGGCCAGAGAAGAAGGACAGGTTTTGTAAGGAGGTCATTGTCACCCTCCTACCCTTAGTGGCTTTGATATTTTAGTTTCTCCTGTTAACAGTACCTAAAGCTCCTGCCTGGCTCATCCGACTCTCAACAACCTGCTCTAATCTCTACATCCTCCACAGGGTAGGCCAGCTTGGGTCTCCTGCAAACCTTGCTGTTTCCCACACGGTGCCTCTCACCTTGCTGGGCTGAGATGTTCAGCCTATGTGTCCTCTTTCCCCTAGACCTCCTTACAAAAGTCTCTGGCTCCATCCCTGTCTAACAGCTAATGATACATAACCACCACCATGAAGCCGTGATCAGTGAGCACAATCATTCAGAAGTCAGCTAGAGAATACAATACAAGATTCTGTAGGTGGACAGTATCCTGGTCCGTGATAGGCTGCAGGCAGCCACGCTCCACTATGAAAACCCAGAGAAGAACCAGGAGCTCCCTGAGCCTCAGTTTTCCCATCTGCACTGTAGAGATAAGTCCTATCTTGGCGGCAGGGCAGGCAGGGATGGAAAGGGGGTGTTGCTCTGCAGAAAAGCTGGATGAGGTAGGTCTTGGTGAAAGATATAGAGGAAGAAGAAAAGAAGTCAGGGTGAAGGAAGAAAAGGAGGAAGGAGAGGTAGGGAGGGTGGGGAGAAGTGGAGGGAAGGAAGAGGAGGAAGAATAGAAAGAAGAGAAAGCAGAGGATTAAGAAAAGGAAGGAAGAAGAAGAATGAAGAGACAGGACGAAGAGAAGAGGGTGAGAAGAAGATAAGCAGGGACAAGAAGCATGTCAACGTCTTAGGCCACAGAGAGCATCTTAGCTTAGAATTCAGGCTTGAGGATTTAAGGGCAACATCTGGGTCACAGGCATTTTTATTTTCTTTCTGTAACGGCCGAAAACCACAGAAGTAAAAACAGGCTAAGATACACTTAGACCTGCACAGCTAGCCCTCTGCCCTC
Organism: Mastomys natalensis; assembly: GCA_021653895.1. NCBI lineage: Eukaryota > Metazoa > Chordata > Mammalia > Rodentia > Muridae > Mastomys > Mastomys natalensis. Next base: position 396,705 of record JAJTUV010002112.1, on the reverse strand, counting down.
CTCGTTAGAGAAAATTAAGCTCAAAGCAGGGAGGCCAGGGTCAACCCCACCCCAGTTCAAATCCAGGGCTCCCAGGTGAGGTGTCACATCAGTGGCCTCTCTGGATCAGGAAGTGTCACCTGGGCCTCTGGTCAGAACTGAAAACACACATGGAAGGAGATGGCTACATGGTCCAATCCCACTTTCTGCTAGGCAGAAAGTCATGCTATTTGAATCACTTTCAAAGTGAAGTGACCCTGTTGTAGACATTCCTTGTTGCTGGAAGAATAACTTCTCTTAAGCAAGGGTGCCACCAGGGGAATTCAGGGTATACAGGACAGAGAAGAAACTCTGATTGAAGCTGGGTTTGTCTGGTTGATCTGTTCACTGACCTCTGATGTGATGGGTAACACTGAGAACCAAGTTTCTGAGAGCAGCGGGGCAGGCTGGGGAATTGGAAGGCAGTTAGGACTGAGCTGGGAAGGTGGGTCAGAGCCTGAGCATGCTCACTGGAAGGACTGCAGCCCCATCTAAGGGGATCCCAGAGAGCCTAGGATTGGGAGACCACTGCCCTGAGAGCCAAAGGCCAAATTAAACAGAAGAAAACAAACAAACAAGGAAGACACCCTATAGCCACCAGAGAAAGATGCCCAAGGCAGCACCCTACAGGAAAAACAGAGAGGGGGGGAAAGGTGGAGAGGAAGGAGGAAGAGAACTGGCCAGGGAGGCCTCCCATCCCCTCCTGCTGTCTGGTGCTCTTCTAGGACTCCAGGCACAGCTGAAGTGCACATGGCAGGCAATGATATGGTTGTCCCTGCCCTCTGGATGTGCTATGGAAAATGAGTTGGGCCAGGGAGGACCTGTATGGATGGCAGAGAGAGACAAGAAACTAGGAAGACATAAGCAAGGCAGGAGGACCCTCAGCTATGTAGTTGCCAAAACAATTCAGGGTATTGCCAGAGACCCTCGAGTTGTTATTCTTATATCCTCACCCACTCTGTTAGTTGTCTCTGAGGACTTGATATTCGTATCTCTGAAAGCTCACATACTGAAGTCTTCATAGTAAATGCCATGGTCCCAGGATGTAATGCCACCAGGTGGGGGGGGGGGGGTCACATGAGGTCCAAAGGCTGAATCCTTGCAGTGGGACTTGTGACCTTGTGTCTAAGTTGAAGGTGCTGATTGGTTCTATCAACCTCCCACTCTTTTCTTCTCCAGCCATGCTCTTCTCTCCCTCCCAATGCCTTGACATAGAAAGACATGGCAAGAAATAGCAGTCTGAAAGCCTGGAAGCAGGCCCTCACCATGAACCTTGAACTTGGACAACCACCAGAAGTATGAGAGATACATGCCTATGGCTCAAGCTGCCATTCTATGGATTTCTGATTGAGTCAGGGTATGAGGAGTGGACTTTGGGCATGTTGAGGTTGGTGGTCTCTCTCAGTCTTGGGCATTACTGGACCCTTCGCTCTTCTTTCCCTTGTGACTACATTGATTCAATCTTATCTCTCTACATTCAGTATTGCTCATCTAACTATAGTATTGAGACCAAGCATGCAAAGCATCCAAAAAAAAAAAAAAAAAAAAAGCACATTGAGGCAGCTAGAGCCCAAGTGTTTGCACTAAACTCCAGGTTCCCTGATAAACCCCCAAGAATGTGCTTTTCAGTTGAAGTCCCAAGACTACTGTTTCTCTCCTGCCTCCCAAGATCACTGAGAGGCAGAGACAATCTGGGAGGAGCAGCTTGGTGCTCTCCAGAGTGCCACGGATAGGACATTGTGCATAGCAAGCCAGTGGGTCCTCTTTAAGGGTCCCTTTCCCATAGACACAAGAAAAGGACAGGCACACTAATGATGCCATTGCAGACCAAATTTAGTGCTGTATACCAGGTGATCGTGCAAAGGTAAAGACATGAAGACATCCAAAGTCACTGGAACCTGTGAGCATCCTCTGCTTCTTTATAATGACAAGTCAGTGTCAATAATCTCGCAAAATTGCCTGCCCCCATCATGTATCTGATGCCATGTAGTCAAAACAGAAAGCCATAAGGACTAGTTTATGTTTAGACAGCATGAAACTGATACGGATATCCAGTGAGTCAGCTAAAACATGACTGGCATTGGATAGCCAAGGGCTATGAGTCAGCACAAAATGACTGACACCAGATGACAACAGAGAACCTCAAAAACAAAATGATGTGATCTGACATATATTCATGCTTGTGCCAATTTCTGTAATTCTGTATAAATATAGCCTTGAAGTCAAAATCCTGATCCTTTGTCTTCACCAGCCTGCCCATTTCTATCTGTAGGTATTGCATACCTGCTTCCATGCAGCCTCTATGCCACTCTCTGTATATGTATATGGCCTGTGTGTATCAGTGTATGCCTGGGTGCCTACCAGTGGCTGATACTTCATAGCCTTCACCTAGAATAAATAAAGTTTTCCTTTCTGCAGGCAGCATTTGAAAATCTCTCTAATCCCCCCAGCCTCCCATAACCTTCCTTCTTTCAGGAACCCAAGAACCCATAAGGCACAGACTCTTCCTGGCTTCAGCTTCCTTTGGCCAAGAAGAAGGATGCTCTTGGACAAAGTAAAGCTTTGTGATCCACTCCCCTCAAGGATATTTTTCTAACCAGCCCTACCTCAGGGCTGGAACAAACCACCTTACTTCAACCCCTCTGGTGAAAACCTCCAAAACCTTTTGTGAAGGTGCAAACACAATGATAGAGAAGTCTCTTGACCTGAAGAGGCTTGAGTAAGTTTATCTGCTTCCTGTATAGGTGGTAAAAAAGGAAAGGCAAGGCCAGAAAGAGACTCAGGAGCATAGACCAGTGCTTCGGAGGCACCAAGAGGCCATAGCTTGAGGAAGAGAACTGGTGTCTCCAGGGTGGTTATGTCAAAGGGTGAGGCTGAAGCATCACCAAGCCTAGCTATGCCCGTTACACCCATGAGGAGAAAGTGGGCTTGCAGTTTAGCTTGCTTATGGGCGTCTAATATAAACCACACTTGGGATAACATCTGTACAGGACCCCAGGTTCACTCAGCAAATGCATTTGTGAGAACCCTGCTCCAGCCCTAACCCATGACCCCAAGTTACACTTCTCCAGCTTGGTCCTGGGAACGAAGCCATAAGCTCAGGACCTGTGGCTAAGCTCCTCTTTAGCACTGAAAACAGTGGGTGTCTCCCTTGAGCTCACCTTTCGGCTTCAGTGGGGAGATTAAAAAACTGAGACCTAACAATTTAGGGGGTTTTCTGGCTTTAAAAGTAGCAAATACACGTGTAAGCTTGATTTTAAACACTGTAATCTTCTTATTTCCAGGCATTGACTGCACAGATAAACAAGCTATTTAGCCACGGCTATTTTTTTTTCCCCTTAGATTGCCAAAAAGATTAAATTCTAAAATGTGGAAACACAGTTTTTTTTTTTTTTTACAAATACAATTTTACTGGGAGGGAGGGGGGAAAATGGGGTAAGGGAAAAACATCAGAAATGTAAATAAAATTTCCAATAAAAACAAAATACAATTTTAAATATTTAGGCCTAAGTTGTCACCCTGCATATTTAATGAATAACTATCAGTAGACAGTGTTTCCCCCTCCCACAAAAAGCCACCAGGTAGCCCGATTATTGTCCATAAATCTGTTCATGTTAACTCCCCATCCTAATACATACACCATGGCTGATAAATGAGTGTGTGTGTTATATGTCTATTTACATACACAGATACATAGTGCATAGTGACATGTACCGAGGATGTTGTGTACATAGTGCCATTTACATATGCTTAACACATCCACACACGTCATTATAACTAGCAAATTAATTGCCACATTATCAGGTGTGACCTAGTCAAATGCAAAATTGTGGTCTTATTTTAGTCTTTTCCACCTATTTGAACACAGACATTTGCAGAGCCACACAAATAAAGCAATCCATCTTTTATTACCCATCACCACAAATTCTTAATTCCTAATTCCCTCTTAAGCATCCCTGGTGACTTAGCCCTGACAGCAGTTTGTTTAAGATAGATATTTACTGCTGGGTCCTGTGGCCAGGCCTGCATGTCAGGAGGCAGAAAGGAAAGAATCATACTCCCTTAGATTATTTGTGAAGGGGGGTGGGGTGATAAACGATGCATGCTGGTATGCAGGGTGCTGGCCATACCAGGGCTCAGGTTGCAGATGAATGGCAAAGCTAATATTTAGGTACTCTGGCTCCATGGCATGCAGGCTGCTGGGTGTGGGAACCCCGATTGCCTAGCCGCAATGATGGGGTGGCATCCACCCAGCCAGTCAATATAGAAGCATGGCTTCCACCCTTTCTCACTAAGCACAAACGGTCATTATTGATCGTAGCAGGCTGGCCAGAGGAGAGAGGACCCCCTGGGAGTCACAGCCTAGCTCATTCAGTCGCAGCACGGTTCTTAAAAGATTTGATTTGACAATTCCGCGGTGAGGCATTTTGCCAAAGCATATTTGGCTAAAAGTCCTCTGCTCTATGTCTCCTAACCTCCACACTGGGCAGGGAACTGGGGCTCCCGCTCCCTGGTTGGGGAAAGCCCAAATTCACTGGACAGTCCTACTTCCTGCTTTTTAGGTTCATCCAAGCATTAATGGAACCTCAGACCAATCCAATCCTAAAGCATCCCCAGCTCGCTGCCCTCGCCAGTGGTTCTCAAGTCAGTCGGTGGCTTCGTGTGAGATCACGAAGTATCTCTAAACCGTCTTGTAGAATATAAACCACAGTAAGTCAGTGCAACTTCTGTGGGGTTTTTTTGTTTTTACTAGATATTGATAAATATGCCTCCCCGGAAAAATGCATTGAGGGAACAATTTTTTGAACACAGAACGCAATGCATATTCTAAGTGAAGCGAGATGAGGCAGGGATCCCTGACAATGACACACATTTAAAGCTGTTCCTTACTTTGGAGTTTGGAGTGTAGTTCAGTGGGAGCCAGCTTGTCAGGGTGTGCACAGGTTCTGAATTCAATCCCCGGCATTCAAAAGCATAATAGCAACATCTGTTTCTGGACAACGTATTACCAGAATTTTACTTCCATCTCAAAAAACCATATCAGAGAAAGAGAGAGAGTTTAAAAAGTAGAGTGAGAGGCTGGGGGGGGGGGGAAGGGGAGGGAGAAACCTCAATCAGTAAAGAACTTTCCATGCAAGCATGAAGACCCAAACTGAATCCCAGGCCCATGTGAAAGCCTCAGACAAGGCTGCTGAGAAACAGAGGCAGGCGGGTCTCCAGGGCTCTTTGCTCAGGCAGCCTCACCTAATCAGCAAGTAACACACATGACAGCACATGAGGAATGACAATTAAAGTTGAACTCCAGGCATACACATGCATGTATATACACACACACACACACACACATACACCTTTTCAGACATCCATGTATACACACACACACATACACACAAACGTGAATATCATGAATATCATAAGACCAGGGTATGTTTTGATGTGTCGTTCATCCCTGATAAGATGTTCTATGCCCGGAGAAACAAAATCACCCTGAACCAGGCTACAGAGAAAAGAGAATCAGGCTTTCAGGGGTATAAGCAACCTTATCAACGGGCTCCCCTTTCCCAGCTGACTCTAACAACCCAGACCACTAAATTAAAGGTGGGCAGCTTGGCAGGGTCAACGCTTTCTGTTTCTCTCTGGCACTCCTGCCGTCCCAGCCCTTTAGCAAGTGAGCACACCTGCTCCCCGCCTGTCTTTGCCTCCTATTCTTCATTACACAACAGATGACCTATCTGATAGCCGCCTTCCCCCCTCGCAGGTTCCCCTTGCCAGCCTTCAGCGAGAATAAAGCCGGCAGCCCTTTTTATCTTCATCCTGCCGCAGTTCCCATCCACTGTTTTTTTCTAAAGATCGTTTGCCAGCACTGCTTGCTCAGTTGTGCCCAGTGGAACCGGCAGCGTCTTCTGAACTGACAGTTCTGACTTTTTGCTGCGTGTGATTTTTCTAAAGCATGACAACCGCTTGCATGAAGACATGGCAAACCTTTTCAGAAAGGGAAGCAGCCGCTGGGAGGTGGGAGGGAAAGGCTGAAAGAAATGGAAGTGGTTGCTGAGGGAGCTAGCAAGATGGGTCTCCTATGGATCAATTTAATTTGGCCCTACTTTACAGATAGCAAGAGAAATTAAAATCACTCGATCTGTGAGTTGTGTATTTCATGGCTACATATGTGTTGGCAAAGAGTGTTGTATGTGGAGAACTGTGAAGAAAAGATGCCACATCTGTAACCCAGAACCACAAGGCTCTGACCTTCCAGATTTAGGCACAAAGTGTCTGTGATAGATTTGGTATTCATTGTCAAGTATGCATCTAGTGCTGAAGCTAAGTGAAGATTTTCATGTGAACAGGATCTGGCATCTGTTTCCTCTTCTGAACAGATCCTGAGTGTTTTCTTTTGCAGAGGCGTAGAGGTCCCATAAAGGTCTAGAATGCCACATTCAAGTTCAGTAAGATCCTTGAGTCAACTAAGTTTGGCATTATTGCACAATATCTGAGAAGCAGTGTTCTTTGGAGAAAGCACAGAGTGGCACTGATTGAGAGTCACCAGGCTTAGAACTGGGTCAGCCAACAAACCCTTCTCGGCATCCCTGAAAAATTCCCTTAAGAGTTAACTGGGTTTATTAGAAGTGTTTTCTAGAAGAGAGTAAAAATCACTGATTAAGAATGATCATGGGTGGCCAGGCGTGGTGGCACAGGCCTTAGATCCCAGCACACAGGAGGCAGAGGCAGGAGGATCTCTGTGAGTTCAAGGCCAGCCTGGTCTATAGAGCAAATCCAGTACAACCAAGGCTCTGTTACCCTGTAACCCTGTCTTGATAAGCAAACAAACAAACAGTGATCCTGGGGGTGGGGGTGAGGGGGCCTGTGTTTGTGACCTCTTGGTGTAAGAGATGGGGAAAGAGCAGCCTTAGGTGCATAGTGAGATACTGCCAAAGGGGATGGGAGGGGGGAGCAAAACTCATAACCAGGTTTCTAATTTCTAATCCCTTCAAAGCTTCTGAACTGTGTGAGTAGAGAAACAGAGCTGAGCACATGCAAGCAGGCAACAGTGCATGCATGCATCCCTTCCCACACTTGACTGCGATGTGACCAGATGTCTCAAGCTCTCTGCCTCTGTGACATCCCTACTATGATCGACTGTAACCTGAATTGTGAGCTAAACTGAACCCTTCCTCCCTCAAGTTGTGTGTAAGAGCATTTACCACAGAAGCCAAAGGGAGAGCAGGACTGTACCCAGGAACTCATACCTGTGCACTTGAGACTTGCAGATACCCGGTATAGTGGGCCCCACTCACAGCTGGGCCTGCCCATGCCTCCCCCTGAAACACACATGCCGTTCAAAGCAAGGATCAGAATAACACATTTTTATTCCATCGTCTTCTCTCCTTCTTGTCTCCACCCATGCCTGCCCTCACACTGCCCTGGCTGAGTGGATTCTGTGACTGCCCTCCCATACCACCACCTGGCACATGTTCAGCTATCACATGTGTTTGAAGGTTGTTGACAACACCTTCCCCAGAGCATTCATCTTCCAAACCTGGAAAATCAACCTTTAGGTAACTGGGCATGTCACACCCCTGTCACCTCTGCAGAGCCTGGACAGGGCTCCTATACATGAGTGAGAATTTATTAACAATGACAAAAGTTACAACCCAGGGAGTAAGCTCTGGCCTACCATCACCTCATTGTCAGGCCTACCTTCACCTCAATACCTACCTGCAGATGGAGGCAAGCCCATTCAGGTCTTCTTTAGGAGGCAAGCAAGCAACGGGTAAAATTACAGGCTCCCCAGGGCTCAGAGTCTGAACCCAGAAACTCCTTCCAGGCTCTTCAATGATCTACAGCCATGATCTGAGAGAAGGTTTTCAGTTTCCTTCTCACTCCTCTTACCTGTCCTGCCTACAGTCTCTTCAAGTGTCCCCAGACTTCCTGTCATGACTTGGCCCTGTCCTAGGGTCTTCCCAGGCCGACTTCTCACATGTATACTTTAGGTACAGCTGCTCTTGTTTCTGTTGGCCTGGGTCACCCCAGTGTCAGCAGATGGTCCCTGTCAGCCTGACGTTCACTGTGCTGGGCATGTAGGGTTGTTATTTTAAAACTTCTCTGTGGGTTCATTTTCCATCTTCCTACTCCAGGACCAGTTCGGGTTTGTTTGGTTGGTTTTGATGTTTTGGATTTTTAAATTAAGATTTCCTCACCAAGCTTTAAGTTTTTAAAAGATAGATAGATAGATAGATAGATAGATAGATAGATAGATAGATAGATAGATGCAGATACAGATAGAGATATATCTTAAATATGTCCTGTGGGTGGAAGCTCAGAGTTACCTGAGAAGCAGGAAGCCCAGCCAGGCCAGGGTCCCTATGGAGCCTGCAGAAACTCCAAGTACTGGTACATCTGTATAAGATATCCTGAGTAGGCTGGAGAGATGGCTCAACAGTTAAGAGCACTTGTTACTCTTACAGAGGACTTAAGTTTGGTTCCCAGCACCCACATGGTTCACAGCCCTCTGTAATTCCAGTTTCAGGAGACCTGACACCCTCTTCTGACCTGCACCAGGCCCACATGTGACACATATACATACATGAAAAACACCCGTGTGCATCAAAAAATAATAATAATAAATAAATCTAAAAACGAAAAGGTACCCCACTAATGAACCAGCTGAGCAAAGCCATTCATAATGGGAAAGATAATTAAACAGTTGTTTTAAGACACAAAGTTCCAGAACACTGTGTTATGTAGCAATACTCAATCACAATAAACTTCATTATTCAATCGATACAAACACTAGGAGTGGTTTGAGTCTCTCATAGCCTCTAAGCTCTTGGTAAGCAAAACAGGAGCATCCACCACTCCTTGTGGTTGGACTCCCCCTAGAATCCTTGTGCTGCTTCCTCTCACTTGACCAATCCTTCCTCTTTTCAAAAAACCTTGCTTTGTGCACCTGCTGTGTATCTGAAAAGAACTCTTGTCCCTGTTCACCTTAGAGTCCTTTCCTTGCCAGTTGTTTTCCATTCACACTTTAACCTCCAGGATCAGAATCAACTGTTTCTAAAAGGACGGATGCATCAAAGCTCTCCCTGAAGCCCCCAAGCTGGAAACTCTCTGGGAAGATGGTGGGAGTCAAGGGGTATCAACTCACCTGGGAAAAGAACTTGATGAAAGCTGATTCATCCAGACTGCTGACCTCTCTCCCAGTGTTTGGGAACAGGATGGGTGGCAAACATTTCTGCTTGGTGTTTAGAAAATCATTACCTTCTAGTGGTTATTGGAATGCAAAATTCAAAAGGATGATCCCAGGCCTGGGGAGGTATATAGTTCAGAGGTACAGCACTTACCTCATGTGAGCATAACCCTAGGGAATATGGGGAGGGAGGGAGACAAAGAGACAGAGAAGATAAGCAGTGGTCTGGTTTGTTAGCAAAATACAGCAATAGCTGTAGCCTCCTGTGCTCTGGAAAATGCACTGTCCAAGGAACACAGCTAAATGGTCCCCTTGTGCCTACAAGAAGGAAATGTCCTTTTTTGAAACCTACTTCCCTTTAGAAAGAAACTGATTTCCCCAAGCTAGCAAACCACAACATCTCTGACCAAGACTCAAACTTGCAGTCCCATAAATATGTACGAAATCCTCCTTTACCTTTCTTGAAATTAAAGAATTATATCATATTGTCTCTGAGGCTCACGTGACCTCAAACATTAGAGTTGAATTATAAGCCAAGAGCATGACCTAAGCAGAGGAGTGTCATGAGTCACTGTTAGAATTGTCAGGTTTATCTCCAGACACAAATAAACCCTGCTCTGGGACTCAGAACAAGGGTTGTTCTAGTCCCAGCCTTGTCCTCACCAGCCATGGGAAAGCAGAGAAGTCTGAAGGTCTATAAGCTTCACTGGTGAAAAGGAATCACAGTTCTAAATCCATGAACAGAACTGGGGCTGTAGAATGGGCTGAGGAGAGCCAGGGGTACCAGATTCTGAGTCCTCCTGCCTCAACTCAGTGCCTCTTTGGTTCCACTGAGCTAAGCTTTAAAGCTTAGAGGAAAGAAAGGGAACTGCCTGCATCTTGGAGACTTTCCTCTGTCCTACAAAGACAAAGGGCCCATGAGATGGCTCAGTGGGTGAAGGCACCTACTTTCAAGCTTGATGACCAGAGTTCAATGACAGGAAGCAACATGGGGGTGAGGGAGAACACCAACTTCCACAAGTTGTCTTCTGACCTCCATACACAAACACAAACACACGCACACGCATATGCATGCACACATGCACATATAAGTATAATAAAAATTAAGGACAATTAAAAAGTCTAGTCTAGTTTCAATGGCAGCTATGCAAACACTTTTATACTAGTTTATAAAACATCTGAGTATCTGCTCCTTAGGCTTACAGTGTTACACTCCATGAGCCAGGCTGGTGTGCACTCTACAGAAACCCTATCCAAGCAGGCCAGCAAAATAAAACACATGAGATCAAACAGAGCAGCTAATAAGCTGTATAGTAACTGAGCTTAACTGTGGAGAGCTAACATGTCCAAGATAAGCAACAAAGTTGTCCTGGAACTAAGGTGTGACTATGGCAATGTTGTAAGATCCAAGGCCAATTGCTTCTTCTATACAACCAATAAACCACCGAAATTATGAGTTTAAAACACAATGGCATTTATGTCAGTGTGACAAAAATAAATACTTTAGTCTAGATTTAACAAAATATGTTCAAGATTTGCACGAGAAAAAATGCAAATTTCTAATAAAAATTCAAATATCGAAATAAAAGGAAGGATAGTTCATGTTTATGAAAGGAAAATCCATACAGTTAAGATGGGAATTTTTCACAACTGTCTATAGAAAAATTCCAGTGAGTTGTTTTGTGAATACTAAAAAATTAATCTAATAGGTCATATGGAAAAACTGTATATGGGGTGTAGCCCTGAACCTCGGCACTCATGAGCTGAGGACAGCTTTGCCATGAGATCGAGGCCAGCACATGCTACTGAGTAAGTCTCTCTCTCTCTGAAACTTCCCCTCCAGGTACTGCAGTGATGCCTCGTTCCAAGAACTCAAGCTAAGTTCCCAGCACCCATAGTGACAGCTCACAATTGCCTATAACTCCAGCTCCAGGGGATCTGACACCATCTTCTTACCTCCATGGGCACTGCATACACATGGTACATATACACATATGCAGGCAAAACACTCCTACACATAAAATAAAAATAAATAAATCTTTTTTTAATCTCTCCCAAAAGTTGTATGGAAAGGGAAAAATGAAAATAAAGAATATCTAACACAATACTACAGAAGAAAAGTAAAGTTGGAAGACTGACACCCTCTGACCTCAAGATGTACTATAGAGTTCCAATGCTGTGCTGGAGAAGAACTGATGGACATATCAATGTAACTTGTAGTTTGAATAAGAGTGGTCCCCATAGGCTCATACATTTGAATGCTAAGTCACCAAGAAGTAGAACATTAGAAAGTACAAGCTAGTTGGAAGGGAATATGTCACATGGCCTTTGAGGTTTGAAAAGCCCATGCCAGGCTCAGGCATGGTGTGTGTGTGTGTGTGTGTGTGTGTGTGTGTGTGTGTGTGTGTGTGTGTGTCTGCTTGCAGACCAGGATGTAGCTCTCAGCTATTTCTCAAGCACCATACCTGCCTGCCGCCATGCTCCCTGCCATGACAATAACGACTAAGCATCTGAAACTGTAAGCAAGCCCTAAACTAAATGCTTTCCTTCAGAAGAGTTGTCTTGGTTGTGGTGTCTCTTCACAGTAATGGAACAGTGGCTAAGACAGTAACAAATTGAGAACTCACCAACACTCATCTTGCACAGAGGGACAAAGGCAATCCAGTGCAAAATGAGCATCTTTTGAACAAATGGTGCTGAAATCACACACAGACCTAAAAGCTTTCAAAGCTCCTAAGAAATGGATCACAGGCCTAAGTGTAAAACTTCTAGAAGGTAGAGTAGGAGAAAAGCAGGATGGCCTTGAACCTGTGACAGCAGCCCCAGAAGTGCATCTAAAGGAAACCATCTAAAGGAAAAGAGGATGTTGAGCTTTTTACTTCATGACACTGTTGAGGAAATGAAAAGAGCCCTCATGGGAGGAAATATTTGCAAAATGCATGTTATGAAGGATTTGCTTCCCTAACTTACAAAAACACTCCTAAATTCAAATTTTTATAAAAAGTCTAATTGAAAAATAAACAGAAAATCTGAATAAACACCAAAGACTCAGGTTGCAGATAAATCATAAATAAAATTGTCCAATCTCATGTATCACTAGGAAAATGTAAATTAAAACAAAAATACTGTACACCTTTAAAAACAAGGTGTATAGCAGTGGAGTTATAAAGAACACATCTCCACAAAAGACTTGTCTATGGATATTCATGGCAGCATTATTCCTTGCAGGCAGAATACCAAACAACACAAAAGTCCACAAGAGGGAAAGGACGAGCTTTCATTGCTAGTCAGTAATGAGAGGACAGAGATGTTAACACTGCCATCACAGGAATAACCCTCAGAAGCACAGAGCCCAGAGAAAAGGCCAAGCCCACACTGGAAGGAGGTAGTGTATGATTCCCCGAAGTGTGAAACTCCCAATCGAATCTAGACAGGAAGTGGATTGGGGCTAGGGTAGAACCAGACAGAGGGACTGCAGCGGGCCAGTTTCTTCTGGAGGAGGTAAAAGTGTTTTTACATTAGATTATGGTAATGCCTGTATGACTCTGCAAATTTACTGTAAGTCATTGCATTATACCCAGAAAGCCAGGGACCGTCATAGGTGTAAAATTTACTCAATAAAGCTATTACCACAAAACCCAAAGGAAGAAAGGGGACCTTTTAAAAGGTATTTTGTTGTCGCTGTTCTTTTATGGGTCCCCCTCACCCCCACATAGGAGAAAATAAAAAGCCTTTGTAGAAGCTGGGCATGGGGGAGGGGCACATGCTTGTAATTACAGGACTTGGGAGTCTGAGGCAGAAGGATTGCGAGGAGTTTAAAGCCAATACAGTTATACAATGAGCAGCAACATAGCTGGATTACAGAGAAAGACCCTGTCTCAAAAACTCCTTCCCAGACATCCTCAAGAAACTACAGAGGAGCAAGTCAAGAACCCCACTGCAGAGGAATGTGAGTGGACACCAACTTGCTTGGATAGCAAATGAAAATCCTAAAAACACTGGGGGTTTTTTGTTGTTGTTTTTGTTTTTTTGTTTTTGTTTTTGTTTTAGGAGAATACAAGCATAGCATGCCACTAGGAATAGAGCAACCAGTGATCACTCCAGGTCGGTAGTACACACTACTATATGTAGAGTGCCAGGGTGAGGGATCACTTAAGGCCTCGGAAGCAGGGACAGCCTGCGAGGGCTGCAGCTCACACATAGCACCACACATGTGTAAAGTGATCAGAGGCTCCACACGCTTATTTCAGTGGGAAGAGAACAGAGAAAGGCCAGGCAGAGGGAATGTGGAAGGCAGGTTAAGAGAATTCAAAGAAGCCTCTAAAATAGAAAAGGGGCAAAATCCAGTGTCAGCCAAGCACTGCAAGGTGGCCCCGAGCAGATGAGGACCTCATTAGGCCTTTCCTCCTAATGGATACCCAGCACTTCGTTGACATTGATGCCTAACACTACTTAGACTTGTACTTAGACTTGTACTTGGTATTTGGGGGAATCCGAGAGCATCTCATCTTTAAGGTACGATTGGGAGGGTCTCCATCCCTGCCATCATCTCTATCTCAGCTCCTGTGTCAGCCCTCTGCCCCAACTATCCTCCACTCAAATCTACCTATCTACCTGAGGATAGCCATGCCCCCATGGACTGCGCAGAGTTTCCTGACCCATCTCATTCTCAAAAACCCAGCTAACCAGTCCAGCTCATGTTTCTTCAAGATTTTACACATGTACAGTTTCTCTGTGCTGTCTAACAGGATGTGTGTGCATGTTTGGGCATACATGTTTACTACTGCACACTGTATACAAGGATCTTGATGTTCAAAACAAAAACAAAAACAAAAAAACAAAAAATGAACCCCAATGGATATCCTTGCCATGTTGAGTTTTTAAAGCATCTATTCCTAATGCAACAGTAATATTTTCCTTTTAGTTCCTCTTCCTTCTATACTTTCCCTGGCCCCTCCCAAAAGAATCACCCTCATCAGCCTGCCTCACTAGGACCTCCGGTCTCTGGCTGGTTGGGTGCGCCTGTTCCTTGAGGAGTCAGCACAGTAGAGCAGGAGAATGCCTTCCCGGTTGGTGCCTCCATCTTTTCTTGAATCACGGCTGTCATTGCAGCACTTCAATGCTGTCTTTAATGGCTCACAAGTGGCTCCTTCTGGAACCGATGGCAGTGCAGCCCATGGATCAGCCAGTGGGGATGCTGAGGCGGCAGCATTGGCAAGAAATGCTGGAATGCTTAGCCTCCGAGGCACGCTAAGTGCCCACTGGCCTGGGATCCAAGGTCTGGGCTCGGGCTGCCTTTGATTGGGGCTGTGTGTTGCCAAGTCTCAATTAGCCGGCCTGTAATACAGTTGGTTCTGGCACAAGCGCTGAGCAAAATAAATCAAAGGATTCTCCCAAATAGGAGCGAGTTCCTGACCGCTGTGTTTGGAGACGTCGCTGCCCTTTGCTGAGAGTCAGCACCCGAACCTGTTGTAAAGTCATTTCCCCCAAAGAGATCTCCACAGTATGCTGAGGTATTAGAGTCCACACACTTAGACACTCACTCACAGATGCAAACTGCCCAATCAAAGGGGCATGTGGGGCTTTCTGAGGGCATGGCACAAGTGTTTGCCATGTGTGTCCTTCCAGGGGCGGAAGGGAAGTGTTGGCTGCAAAATCACGGCAGAGCTCTTGCCCAAATGCACATGCCTGCCAGCTCTCAACATTCTCACTCAGAGAATCTGCAGGGTCATGTAAGTTAGGAATGTGATTCACTCTCAACTCCACAGTCAGAGGAAGGCTGGGGTAGAGCAAATGCCTCCTTCCCGATGCCTCTGGCAATGGCTATCAGCAACAGCCTCACCTCTGTTTCTGGCGTGAGGAGCTCCTTAGAAAAAGGAAATGCTCTACTGAGCCTTGGAGACAGCAAACTGTGAAAAAAGCAAACTGCGTTGTTAAAACCAGCTGAGGTGACTATAAAGGTTTGACTCTAAAAACTTGTTCTCCGGTCAATGGTAAGGATGCCCGTTTCTCTTGGTTTTCCAGGAAATAGGAGGAGCCATCCTGGTTTGTGAGTGTGTGTATAGTAAGCAGAAGTCAGAGCATATTCAAGGTCAGAACATCTGATCCAAAACGTGCCATCTTCCCTGATACAAGACTTGGCCATAAGACCTACTCTAGCTTGTTGAAAGCAAGGGTAGCAAGGGTTAAAAAACATCTCAAATGTCATCACCGGGTTAGGAAGAAATATGGTCTACACAGTGACATCAGATTTGGGGACTATTTACGAGTATTGTCTCCAGGGCAACCCTCAGAAAAGCTGGGAATTGAAAAGGCAAAGGCATTGTTTAGAACGTGACAGGAATCACCAGAGACCTCGGTATCTACCCTAGTCACCACGTCCATGGCATTTGTACACTTTGGCCAGTGGGGTGAAGCTCAAACAATCTGGGAGATGACTCAGTCAGTAAACTGCTTGGTCCATAGGCATGAGGACCTGAGTTCAGAGACTCAGCATCCATATTACAAAGCCAGGTACCTTAGAGCATACCTGTAATCCTAGCACTCCAGTCAGGACAGAAGCAAGAGAATCCCTAAGGCTTCCTGGCCAGCCAATCTAGCCAAATCAGTCGAACTTCAGAGTCAATGAGAGATCCAGTCTCAAAATAAAACAAAAACCATAGTGATTGAGGGAGACACTTGGCATCAACCTCAAGCCTCCATATGCAGCCGCATGTTCACACACATGCACACACACACACACACAGAGGAAGTTTGAAACAAGACATACTTTCTCTCATGCATCAGAGGCTTTGACACAGAACTCATCCCAGTTTATGTTGGAACATCGTCGGACAGGATCTATCTGGCAAGACGTCATCCTTCTAAGCCATAGGGCACTTTGTGCTTCTCGAAGCTTATCGATTACTTCTAGGTAACAACACAATCAATACCATTAACGTAACAGACCCAGAAGAGGAAAACCTACCAGCTGGAATCCCATCTCTCTCCCCATGATTGCTTATCAGTCAAGCCTCTCTCTTTTCTTCAGGATTTGCCTGTGGCCAGCCAAGCCTCTCCTAAGCCAATAGTGAAATTCTACACTCCCATGAACTCTCTGGAGGTAAAATAGCAAGGAATGCTCACAGTAAAACATTAAACACCTCTCAGCAGTGTAGTCAAAAAACAGCATAATTAACAAAGGAGGGGCCTTTTTGATCACTATAGCATTAATCACATTATATCCTACATGTAAATATCCATACTGAATTACAGCTTGCATCCAATATGAAGGCAATAAATGTCACAGTGCCTTAGATTGACTTCACCATTATCAGGGACTGATTCTTATCATGACATCAGAGGAGCCATAGCTGCTGCAGAGATTCACAGAGCCTCAAGTATTCCAAAATTGACCCACAATTTTTTAAAAATTAGCAAATAGAAGTCATCTGGTCTATCCTAACAAAGAAAAATGACTTGAAATCTCTGTATACTATATCCTTCTATACATAGCTTTAAACATACATGAGCTGGATACTATGTATAGAGTCAGCAGGGTACCAAAGGCTTCGAATATTTGAAGACAGGGAAACGGAAGGTCAATGGACAAGGTCAGGGGCTTTCAGAGGCCTTGAATGAGTTTTGGAAGGAGCTACCAGCAAATGTGACTGTTCTGGCGTAGTCAAGTCAAGAAGATGGGGATGGATGGAGGTATAGAAGTGAGCATCTGAATATAAGAAGTACATGGGAAAGCTTAAAGCTATGGAACAGATATGGCAGTGATTGTTTCTAGAGGGAGGTGAGGGGCAGTTTGAATACATAGCATTGGAAAGTGGAGCTGACTAACCCTCTGTGGGGTTACTCTGAGGCAGCCCAACCAAAATCTGCAGGCCAGGCCCTACGGGTGCAAGCCCCTTTAAAATTAAAAACCCATTTTCCATATAAATCTATTTGGGTTCTCTCACTTCTCAGATTTATTTCTGGCAATATCTTCTGTTTCTTTCGGGCCTTAAAAATTGTCATTTTTTTAAGACTCTATTTCTTGGTAAATAACCCCAGTATCATTTACTTTGCTTGCCAAAATTGGCCTTTCAATATGTGAAAGATAAATTGACCTTCCAAACAGGCTGTTCAAATAAAAAAAGAAAGAAAGAAAGAAAGAAAGAAAGAAAGAAAGAAAGAAAGAAAGAAAGAAAAAAGAAAGAGAAAGAAAGAGGGAAAGAAAGAAGGCTGTTATATAAAGGACGGGGTTTTTTTCAGGATGTGAAAATATACACTTTAATTTCACAAGTTAGTAATTAGCATAGTAGGGTAAAGTCATAATCCAAAACAATAATCTTTATTACCAAAATAGAGATTAAACACAATTAAAATGAACAATATTACCAGCCATAATTGCTAATCAATTAGCTGAGAAGCTATATTACTGCAATCTTCTAGTCTCCAGCTTGCCCTTCCTATATTCTTTCCACTTTTTATAATGTAAGGTGGAGTCTAGTTCAGAGAATCCATCTGCAAAACCCTGCTTTAATTATAGCCTCGGTGTCCAGCCAACACCACCTCCTCCTCTGTAGTATTTCTGCCCATGAGTCTGTGGAAACCCATCCTTAACTGCGAATGTCAAAGTTGGTTCCATCAGACATTTTCCAGTTACATTTGCTCTATCAAGCTCCTTAGCAAAACCATATGCTAGCATCGAGTTGCCTGACTGCCCGTGGGTCTCCCTCCTTCAAACACTTCAATATAAAAGATCAGCCTTAGCAACTTTCACACTGCTCCATGTCCATGCAGACCAGACTACATGATTGACAAGAAACTAGAAATAATACTTTGACTCTCTTTACTCATGATGTAAAAGAGATTAACTCTGATGCCAAGCAACCAAGAATCTAAGATCACATTCTGGGTTTGTTTGCAACATTAGAATTCTCCAAATGAAAAAAATGACATCGACATCATCAAAGTGGTTTTGAAAATTAAACTCCATTGAATCCCTTGTGTATTTGTTTTCCAAGTGTGGCTACAGATAATTTTCATATTCCAGGCCCAATAAATGGCTAGGACAAATCTCTGAGGTTTCAACATTGTCTATCCAAAGCGGCCTGGTTGACTGCGTCTGGTCAATACTAAGGTTTCTACTATGATCTGGATACCCATCCCCCAAAACCACTGTGTTAAAGCCCTAATTCTCAATGAGAAAGTATTTGGAGAGAAGGCCTCTGAGATTTGACTAGGGTGATTAATCCCTCTTGAATGGAATACCACCTTTACACAACCGGTCCAGAGACCTCCCTCAGCCTTCAGCCCTCTGTCATCTGGGCCACTGCCAGAAAGTAGCCCCTCTCTAGTGAACCTAACGGTGTCTTGATTTGGGACTCCAGTACTGTAAGAAAACCGTGCTGTTTATACCACTTTCCCATAGCAGCCTGGATGCATCGAGGGAGCCCTCTTACAAGGAGGGGTCCTTACTGAAAAGTCACCAGGCAAGTGCTACAGAGCACAGAGGCTGTTACAGAAACACTGTTTCCTTCAGGTCGAGAGAATGAAGTCTTTGGCCTGGGTAGAGAGCTAGCATTCCCGATGTACTACACTGAACAATGGAACCACCCTGAGCCATGTTCAAGGATAGAGGAATAGTTATCCCCTTAATGGGATTCTGTGGGTTTTTTTTTTCCTTCCCAGAATTCCTTCTTCCTGGCATGTAGCTTATAAAGGCACAGCCATGTAGCTTCAGAAACCTACTCGCTTTTCTGAATTCCTTGGGAAAGTAAGTGTTCAACATCTTCTTTTCTTCTATGTCTGTTCTAAGCATGCTTCCCCCGGCCCCCAACATTTTGGAGTTGGCTCTCTCCAAAGTTTCACACCCTGCAACATGGCTTCTTGTCCTCTGTGTGGCTGACCTCCATGCTGGCTTAACTCAAGCAGGACGGCTGTTTTCTTTCTCTTCTCCAATCTCATTCTCTGGATGAGATTGCTAGCCATGAGGATTTTTTTTTTTTTTTACTATAATAAAATTTTCTCAAACTTACATTTCAACCCATTCTTAAATTATTTTATTAACTAGATTAAGAACCCCAAGAAGAACCCTAATTTCCCCAGGTGCAGATGACTTCAGGTAGCCCCTCTTGCCAATGCCCTCCTCTGAGTCTATGAAATCAGGTTGCAGGCAGGCCAGTCACAGGCAGAGGTATACATTGGGCCTCCTCCACTCCTGCTGGTCCATCATACACAGCACCCATGGAAATGATGACCCATATGAGGCTTCTTTGCCTGCCTAGCAACTGCAACTGCAGACCAGTCAAGGGACAGATGCCATAGGCACTACTGCCCTGGATACAGCCAGTGATGGTCCACTGCTGTTGTTACTGCTATGGTCAAGAGTTTCTAGAAAGCAGCAGTACATTACATTGAACCTTCTGTGAAGCTGGCTAACTGATCAGAATCTTTATGACTGAAGAGAAGGTGAAACATTTTTTTCCAACAATTTTTAAAATTACACTTTTATCTATTGTGGGTTTACATGTGCATGTATATGCCACAACATAAACGTGAAGTACAGAGGACATCTTTCAGAAGTCAGCTCTTTCCATCTACCATGTGGGTCCTGGGAATGGAACCTGGGTTGTCAGACTTGGTGACAAGTACCTTTACCTGCTGAGCCATCTCACCTGCTTGAGAAGCTGCCCATGTCTATGTCTGTCCTAATATCAAATGGAACCTTTGGGAATTTACTAACAGCAGATCACTAGCTTCCACCAACCCAAAAGTTAAGAATGCCAGCCATTAGCATCCACAGCCTGTAGCAGAGGTGTTCCGGTTTCACTGTCACCCACCTTCCTACCTGATGTTTCCACCACTGTGTTAGAAGTATCTTGTTTTATGACTCTTTGTTCTGAAACTACACAATTTTCATGAAACTGCTGCCATGTTGGAACATGAAAGTTAGGGTATCCTTAGTCTATGTTCCTGGGCCACAGTCACTCACATTTGGCTTAAGAACAATCTGTCTCTCATTCCCTGTGAGGTGAAAGCCATGTTCCTGGTGTCACCACAAGTTTATTCTCTGTAGGTTTGGAACAAGGTTTCCACACAAGGGTTCCTCTGTATGTATAGGTTGTCTCCATTCCTCAAACCATCAGTGCACTAAATCCATTCCCAGCAAAGAAAGTCTCCAAAGATCCCTAGTCTCTACCCTGTCAAGCTGTAGACATGAGCAAGTTGACTTCCAACAAGCAGTTCTATGAGCTATAAAGGAGAAACTGATACCCAGGAAAGGAAAGAGGATTACTGAAAGCCTCATAGAAAGTGTGTATCAATATCAGGCCCTTGCTTCTCCATCACTGGCCTACCCTATAAGTTTCCCAGCCACACTGCATCAACAGCAGGACCCTCCCTCCCCACCATGGGTCACCTCAACCTAAATTCCTACTGTATAGGCTCATGAATAAGGACTAGGCTGCTCTTCTTATCTGAAGGCCCCTTTCCCCCTGTTCTGTGTATTTGGAGCCTACAGTGAACCTAGGCTTGCTTGGCAATTCTCCATCCCAGCAGAACAGTTCAGATCCCCCAGTCAGGGCTTTTAGGGAAACCCCCACCCTGAATCAGATTCCTGCATCAAACAAAGGCTTTGGTTTGTTTCTGAGCATGACATGGAGGAGCTTAGCAGGAACAAAACTCACATGGATCAAATCTTCTCTCTGTTGGGTGAAAGCCACATGGCATTCTACTCTAAACAAAACCAGAACATTCATTCCCTGTACCCCAGTGCCGTCCTCCTTCTGAGGCTAGAGAATAAGGTCCCAAACCCACTCCAGGCCACTGAACAGGAGCATACACAGGGAGGGAGATGTCAGCTCCAGCTCTGGTCTCATCAACTCTGAGAATAAAAGGCTTTGGGAAAATGGCTTCCTTGAAGCATTGAACCTTGTTTTATCTTTGTAAGGAACATTCCGTGCGTATTTAAATTCAATACGGAAGCAATTGGATCCTTACCACTGGCTACCTACCATGTCTTATAAGGAGATGGAAACAGAATAATATTATTTTTGAAGAAAATTAAATCTCTTGGGGCTTTGAAGCATGGTGAGGCTGAGATCAAAGGCATCATAGCTTTCTGGACAGCATCTCCCGACTCTCACCTCTGCCAAGCCTCATAGACAAGGCATCAGTATTGGAGATCAACAACTACCATTCTGGTAGACCTTAAGAAAGACACAGATGTGAGACTCACAGAAGGAAGGGTGTGACTTTGACCTCAGAAAGTCCTAACTCTATCCACAACCTGCCTTTCCTGGGCTCCCAAGATAGAGGCTTCAAAGGGTACCCCATCCCACACCTCCAGAACAGCCATGTTGCAGAACCAGGTGCAAGGTGCATGCAAGGAGAGAAACAGGGATGGGGGATTGAAAACTTCGCTCTTAGATATTCTTGCAGTGATGTGGAATCGGCTCCCTTTGTTTGCTCCACAATGGATCTTATCTTTGGGCGAGGGCTGTGTTCCCAACTATTATTACCCTATATAAAAGGCTCCCAGGCTGTCTTCCCACTTGTTCAGCAGCACCGGAGTGGCATAGCAAATTTAATCGAAGCCCCAGCTCCTGGGAGAATCTTCAGGGAGACTGCTGTCCTCTCGATGCCGTTATCTCCTCTTCCTTGTGTTGAAGAAGCATAAAAATCACAAAAAAGTCATTCTGAGCATATTCTTCCTGATAATTATTGTCAGACTCCGAGATAAGTACCCTACGTGATGTAATGTGTGTTAGACTGGGCCCCTTGAATGCCAATCCTGCTGTGCCTATGGCCAGACAATGGCCACTGACATCACTGGGCCTCTGTATTTTGCCATAGACAAGAGAAAGCTTTGATTTTTTTGTGTTTTGATAAGGCACAATCTGGGGGCCTTTATCTCTGCTGTTATATTTAAAGATGACATTCTAGCCCTGCCTTCTTGCCTATTGTTTTGACCCTGATTATCTCCAAATGTTGTTGTTTAGTCAAACTCACAGGCTTAATGAAAGGCCTGCTCCCAATTTAAGGGAAATTATTTAAATGCAGAGTATCCTATACACTGTGGTTTCAAAAAGAACTAGGTGGTTAATCAAAAGTTAATTGTCCAATTCTCATGCAGATTAGGGCCTCTTGCAAATGAATCCCAGGTTGGGACTACTAGGAAAAAAAAAAAAGAAGAAAGAAAGAAAGAAAGTACCAAGCAACACACAGGGACCTGCAGACTGGTAAACAATCAGCCTGGCTTAATTTGTAGTAAACAAAATGAGGATACACTAGGGGTCTCCGAAGGAGAAAAAAAGGTGAAAATAAATTAAAGCACAACATACAGATAGAATCTTTTTGTTTGAGGCCATCTTTCAAAACCGTAAGCTAAATGAGGAAAAGTCAGC
The DNA here is from genome assembly GCA_021653895.1 of Mastomys natalensis. Taxonomy (NCBI): domain Eukaryota; kingdom Metazoa; phylum Chordata; class Mammalia; order Rodentia; family Muridae; genus Mastomys; species Mastomys natalensis. Next base: position 374,124 of record JAJTUV010002112.1, on the reverse strand, counting down.
CTTTTAATATTTACTGGAAGCCGTGCACTGTAAAATGACTAGCAAGCCCATAATTATGCTGCGGTTTTAGGTGGAAGCTCAAGGCAGCAGATGGCCATTGTCCTCTGACACCACGACTTTCATGGCTCATCCCTCCTGGTGGCAAGTGACACAATGCCACCTTCCTCTCACTGAGATCTGAGGTGCTCTGACTCCTTTACTATGTCTTCCAAGTGAATGTCAATTCCTGCCCTAACTCATAGAGCCTGCATCGGATCACAAAGTAGCATCATCAGATTACAAAGTAGCATCAAGGACTTCCTGTAGGTTCCCAGGAGAGGAGTGGGTGCTTGTATGCAGACTAAGACTCTCAGAGAATGTGGCAAGAAAATAGTCTAAGCCACCATCCCTTCCCACCTGACTCATGCAGTCTCTCCTACTGTCAGGCCAGATTCAGCCATGGCCCTGGAAGTTATCCTGCCCAAAGCTTCTTCTGAGTCTTTAGCACAGTTGCCACTGGCCCACTGGCCTCAGCAACAAGAAGGGAAGACTCCAAGATACCTCTGAATAATTACTTGAGTAGGGATGAGGGTTTGGATGGAGAGGGTGGGAGAGGGAACATCCTCTCTTTTGACAAAAACAAAAATTCAGGATCCTTTCCCTCCATGCTTTAAATACAGCAGGATTAAAGGCCCATGCTCCAGGACAGTTTGGAGATACCATGAGCCAAGCTGAGCTATAGTAATGTCTGTGCATGTATGTGTGTGATCACAATGCTTGCCTGACACCCTGCATTCATTCTCAAATTCTGGGCCGAATTTTAGAAGACAAAATAAACCTTGTTCTCTTGTAGATCATCTATGTCCCTGCTTAGAGGAAATGACTGAAAATACAGGAGTAGAGAGATGATGCTGTCACTCAGGAAGTACACCCTTCAACCTGGCCCCTGGGAAAATAAATGGCTTCTTGTATGTCCCCTCTCCAAACACCGGCTCAGCAGGGCCCACTCCAGTTTCAATACTACCAAGGCAGGAGTCCACAGTTTATATTTCAACAAGCAGGAATAGCCAGGGTGGAGCACGCCTTTAATCTCAGCACTCAGGAGGCAAAGGCAGACAGATCTCTAAGTTCAAGGTCAGCCTGGTCTACAGAGTGAGTTCCAAGGCAGCCAGGCTACACAGAGAAGCCTGTTGAAAAGAAAGAAAGAAAGAAAGAAAGAAAGAAAGAAAAGAAAGAAAGAAAGAAAGAAAGAAAGAAAGAAAGAAAGAAAAAAAGGCAGGCAGGCCAAGATTCACCTGCTCCTGGGAAACCACTTAGGTGTTTCCAGGTAACCAACCACATGCCTACCTCTTGCTCTGCGGCATGAGTTTCTGCCTTAGATCTCTCTCATACCTATGTAACACCCTGGGCCTGCAATGACAAAATCTGTATGCTTGAGCCAAAAGTAAATACCCTCCCAGTTCAGAGATAAACCTGGCACTGATGTGTCCACAGGATTGCTCTCCCCAGCTCTTCCAAGGGAGTCATCTTCCTTTGCTCTTCCAGTTTCTGGTGGCCCTTGGCTTGAGACTGAATCACTCCCATCTCTGCCTCCGTTGTCACGCAGAATTTTCATTTGTGACTGTGTTCTCACATGCCATCAGCATGGGATGAGACCCGTCTCACCTGTGCATTCTACACAGTCATCTCTACAAAGATGCTCTGCTAAAGTCACACACTGTGGGGCTGGGCTCAGGACTTGGACTCAGGCTTTTATGTAAACCCCTCTCTTTTCTTCTTTCCTTGAATTCATTTCCTACCTCCTCCATCGCTGAATGCAAACTACTTACCACCCCAAAGGGATGCCCTCCAGACGTCCAGGTGGAACTCTACCAGGGTGATTGTTATTACCAGGCAGAGGGAAGACAGTTCCTTCTAGATGCCTGCCTGCATTATAGAAGCCTCGCCATCCAGTTACCCAGAGCAGGCCAGTCACCTACCTGAGGAAACCATCTCCACCCTCAGCGTGGATTCTGTTCTCTTCCCTGGCTCTCAGACTATAACACAGCCTCGAAGTACACCACCTAGCGGCCCTCGTGGGAACTACAACCTAGACCATTGCTGGAAAGAATAAATGAGACCTGCAAACTGGCTATTCAAGCTGGCCACTCTGCTTCTCTTGAACAGCATTACAGAGCGATCACTCGTGCAGAGCAAATCATTGTTTCTAATGACACAGAGAAAGGGGCACCAGCTCACAAATAGGACTGTGGATGGCAAGATCACTGGGCAGTGCTGGTTCTATTCTTAAGGACTTTAATACACCATCACATCACTGCAGCTGGCTCGTAAATCTTAATAAATCTTACTTTCTAAAGAAACCTTTGAAGCTAAGTTGCCCAGGAGTATGCCGTCTCCAATTCAAACACCTGGGGGTCTTTAAATTTTGACCACACGTAGGCTGTTACCTACTTGACCACCTGCACACAGCACCGATCTATCAACACGGAATGTCAATATTGATGGATGGTTAGTGTTAAGAGCTGAAACATAAAACTCCTACAGATATCTAATCATGCCAGTATGGGTCCTTAGGAAGAAACATTTCTCAGGGCCAATTCCGTATTTGTTCCTTTCTCCCCAGGCTGTGAGTCGCCTGCCTCTGGACCATGGTGGCAGGGATCCAGGTGCAGAAGGCTGAAAGTAGAGAGCAGGGCTGGACAAGCTGTGATGGGGGCTCACATATGCTTCTTCCACCACAGAGCTGGGACTTCATGCAGGCTCCTACCTATGGGGCCACATGGATCCAGTAACCACCGAGACTGGGCAGACCTGGAGAGACATGTTGTGCTTTCCTGAGATGGCTGACTCCAGGTGACATCGTGTTGTGCTTCTATCCAGCTGCCCCTGTTGCAGCCCAGGCGGCTGTAGCCTGAGATGAGCTTGTGAAACTGCTGAAGGAATGTGGCCTTCTGGAGACCCAATTGCTAAGCTGAAGGTTCAAGAAGGCTCCTAGAGGACAGAGGAGGAAGGCAAAGGGCCAGGAAGCCAGCACAGGCAGGCAGACAGACAGACAGACAAAGAATCACCTAGGGAGGGGACAAACGGGAGGCCAAGGATGGGATATCAAACTGTGGGAACTCTCAGCAGTGGGATCACTGTTCCCTGGACTTGTAGCCTCACTGTGAATCAGCACACTGGCTATCCACTAAAATACCTTGTGGGAAAGTGAGGCTGGAGGGTCAAATGTTTGTCTCTGATCCTCCCCAATGAGGAGAGGAAAGCAAAGGCATTGCCCATTAGAGCAGGAAGGTGAGGGAAAGGAAAGGGGTCAAGGGTCACCACAAGGGATATTACAGAAGAGCCAATAATAAATAAAGGACCAAGTTAGGGAAGATACCCTTTCCTGAAAATACACCTTCTTAGACAGGCTCTTCTGTAAACAGAATGGTGGCCTTTTTATACAACTGAAGAAACTGGAGCCACCAAGACTGAGACAAAATGGAAGCCCTGTTCCACCCTTGGGATCTCATCACAAAGCTGTATTTTCCCAAAATACTTTGGAGGCACCCAGACTCTCCTCGGACACAGTGGCCCAATCCCAAGACGAGAGGCTCTAGGCAAAGGACAGACACAGGGCCTGCTAGGGAGGGTTTATTAAATAGCAGCAGGCCACATCCACCCTTCCAGTGGGCCTGACCACAGGGCCAATAAGGACAGAGCACTAATAGCCTGCAGGAGTTTCCCACAGCCTTGACAAAGCCCAGTCAAACCCAGGATGGCTAAGTCTCCAAGAATCTGGTGCAGTGGACATCCTTGATGTGTGATTCAAAAGGAGATCACAAGGGAAATGACTTGCCCTAAAAGTACGAAGACAAGACTAGCTCTGGCTTGCTCATGGTCCCCACATATTTTGAAACCATCTTTCTCTGAGTCCCACTAGTCTGAGGAGCTTCGCAAAGGACACTGCTCGCCCTCTGGTGGCCAGCCCCAGAATGGACGCCATCCACATTGCCTGGACTGTACTGCTCCATATCCATCCATCAAATAGAACAAGGTCAAACAAAATGTACTTTTAAATGTCTCTTCTGGGTTACTATGGCAACTAGAGAAACTGTGAAACCCAAAGCATGATTAAGTCCCTCATTGTTCTATATTAATTTGAGGAAGAAAACAGCTTCATTTCCTCTGTTCCACATTCCTGCTTCCTGGGGAGCTCAGTGGTTTTCTATGAGCCGTGCAGAACACAGGCAGGTCTGGATATAATAAACTGGTTGTGCAGAGAGCCCAGCTCCTCGCTCCTTACTTCCCTAAGCATGTCTTGAGGTTATCTTCAAGGGAAGGTTCCAGAGTCACCTATTTATTCAGTCCTGTCTTAGCTGCCTGCTCTCTTGGGGACTTGGGCCAACCTCTTCAGCCGTTACCATTTATGACTTCAGAGGAAGAAATTCAAAATACAGGAACTCTCTGGACATTTAAATGAGGTGTGGATGTAAGTTATAAAGATTTTTATTATTTTTAAGTGTGTGTATGTGTATGTGTGTGTGTGTGTGTGTGTGTGTGTTGTGTGTGTGTGTGTAGGCATGTGAGTGGGTACCCACAGATGCCAAATGCATCAAATTTCCTCAGAGCTGGAGTCCAAGGTGGTTTATTAGTCATCCAACATGGGTGTTGAGAACTGAAGTCAGGTCCTCTGCAAGAGCAGTACACACTCTTAACTCCTGAGCCATCTCTCCAGCCCTTACACTTAATTTATTTTCTGCTCCAGCTCTGAGCACATACCACATACTCCTCCAAGAAGCCCTGGCTTCTTCCACAGAGAACGCTGTCCAAAGCCCAGGTCTAGACTTAGTGCAGGCTTGCTGCTACCCTGCCCATAGCTTTAAGAGACCCTTTAAGGAATCTAGAGCACACTAACTGCCTAATAATTACTAACCATTAATATTACTTCATAGTAGGCTCTGAGCTAGGGTCAGCATATGGTGTCAGTCTACAGTGAACTCACAGCTGGGCCAAGGATGCACTGTGAGAAATTACAATATGCTGGAAGAAGGGCTTTGACGGATACCTAAGTTGGTAAGGGTACATTAAAGTGCTTTTAAAATGGCACCACTGAGGATAGCCATGTAAATTACTTTCTGTGGCACAGCTCAGTAAGAAGCAAGCTAAACAACAGCAAGAGTTACACGTGCCACCTTTGCCAGAGTTGTGCACCTGTGTCACAGTGGGAACACTCTGTCATCATGCCATATGCAGTACTGTGTGGAATTAACTGAATATTAATTTGAATGCTATGTTCATAACGTGATGGTCACTCCCTCATCTCTGGGATGTGCTATCACAGGCAATTTATGAGAGGAGGGGGTGTGGTATGGTATGTTTACCAGAATTTTCTGTAAATTCATTATTATATTTGGCTCTTTTTTTTTTTTTTTTTTTTTAATGCTTGAAAGCTAAGGAGCTAGTTTGCTTTAGAATTCCCACAGTTTCTACCCATGTATCTTGAATACCAGGAGAAAGGTGGGGTCCAAGGTTTAACTGCTTTTGCTACTCATCAGCTGGACGGCCCACACTCCGTGGAGAAAGATCTTCTATCTGCAGGCACTGGGGAAATAGGGGCCTCAATATGTTTCTTTCATTTAATTTGTTCAAGGATCCACTAAACTATTGCACCTATCATCTCTTAATCTGAAATGGAAACCCATGATAGGCCTAAGAGCCCAACTTCTTACCCAGTGGGTCATGACTCTGAATGGGGCCATGAAAACTTTGGCAACAATAAAAGTTTCCCAAACATTCATAAGCAAACATTACATTCAGAATCAGATGGGCAAAGAATCTGAGACATTTCTGGTAGTGCATGGCCCATGGTACATTGGTGGCTTTGTTGCAGCATCAGTTCTGGACATGCTTTGCACAGAAGTCCAAGGCATAAAAAAGAGCCACTGGCCCAGCCAGAAACACAGCATGGGCTTCTAGCTCTTACCAGACTCCTGGCCTCTGGGCCACTGCCTACCTACTGCCTCCACCTCCCTAAAACACATACACACACATATACACACACGTGTTTATACACACATATGTATACACACATACATGTACACACACATACACACCCCAGGTCATCACATCTTACATTCCTAGTCCCTACATGTGGACTGTGTGAGCCAGGAGTGATTCCTTTTATATACACTCTTGAATTGCTGAGCAGGGTAACTGGTTTTTAGACACTGTTTTACACTTTGCTTTTTCATTACAGTTTCCTTGCTTTCTCTCCAGGTGTGAAGGTTTAGAAATTTTGTAGCTAAATGTATTCATCTTTTTTCTTAATGATTTTTTTAATGGCAAAGTATGTCAACTATCCCAACTACATGAGGTGGTGCCGGCATGTAATCCTAGCACTGACAGGGCTGAGGCAAGAGGACGTCACCTCCAAAGCCAGCCTGGGCCATATAGTGAGTTCCTATCTGAAGAAAACAAGTGAACTTTCCTTTGAAAGAGAAAAAAAGTAATAAAAATCCATTCCACTATTCTCAAGACATACACTATATACACTAGGGGAATCCATGTCTAATTTTTTTCAGCATAATGAATGTATACAAACAAAAAAGGGGAACATTTAAATTGTTTAAAATGGGAAAAGTTCTCTCAAAGTAATATTAAAAATAACATATAATATTATCAAACTAATAAACAAAACTCAGATTAAAAGATGATAGCTTTGAACATATAAACCTTTAAATCAGTGGATCTCAACCTTTCTAATGCTGCAACTCTTTAATAAAGGTCCTCATATGATCGTGACTCATCCAACCATAAAATTATTTTCATTGCTATTTCATATTGTTTTTTTTCCCAATGGTCTTAGGCAACCCGTGTGAAAGGGTCATTCGACCTCCCACCCACCCAAGGGGTCGCGACCCACAGATTGAGAATCGCTGCTCTAAATGGTGGCAGATGCCAACAGTAAGCCAACAGCATTCTTCCTAGAGCATTGTGAGGGTCTGACTGGAAAATGTCCCTTCAAGGCTCCTGTATTAGAACTCCTGCATCTGGTGGGTGATGCTATTCTTTAGGACTGTGGAGCTTTGGAGGATGGGAGACATGGTCATGGGTCACTGCAGGCCTTTATCAGCTAGATCCTGGCCACTGCCTGGCCTCCTACCTGCTACTGTAATGTGATAAGCTGCCTCACGCTTCCACTGCCATAGACAGGAGTCACTCTGGGTGCCATGCCTTCTCTTCCATGATGGACTGAGATCATAAGCCAAAATAAATCTTTCCTCTCCCAAATTGTTCCTGTCACACAGCACCATTGCCATCAATAAAAAAGAGTCACAAGCAAGAGTGTAGCCAGATCCTTCACAGGCCATGGTTATCCAGGCCACCATGCTCTCTCACAAAAGTGAATCAGGTAAATGCAATTCAAAATAAAACTGCATTGGCATTTCCCCATACATTACTGTCAAAAACATAAAACAACAAGAACAAAAAATGTAAGTGAGAGTATAACAGAAAAGAGACCCACAGAGTGTTGTTCTGTATGGCTCAGAGAACAATAGGGACAACCATGCTTTCAGTTTGGAATTCAGGGGTTTATTAAACATACAGCAAGCAAACAGTGACAGAACAAATACCAAGCAGCAGATTAAAAGAGGCAGCAGATTGAAAGAGGCAGCAGATAGACAGCAAAACATCATCAAATCAGGCATCCACCACAGCCAACAGAGATGACCACAGTTCTCTAATAAAGAAAGCAAACAAAGGTAATGTGATTAAATTGGAGACTTAGAGATCAAGTAGAAATAAAGAGGGGAAGCCCAGGCAGTCAGCTGGAGTTCCAGGTTGAGCTTTCTCACCAAAGACAAGCTCCCCATGGCTGATCCTCTGGCTTCCCGTCCCCTCTCCAGGTGCTTCTGTACCGTGGGATAAACAATAATAACATATGTTGGAAGTTGTCTACATTCCAGCTGTTCTCAAAAACATCCTTAGCAACATATTTGTTACTCTTCCCATTACAGAGCTAAGGGGCCAGCCTGACCCAGGACAGCAGGAGTAGGAGGACACCTGGAGTCAGAGGACACCTGAAACATCTGAGGTGGGGAGGATTGCTGCTCCCAAAGCCATCTTCTCAGTGACCCCCAAGCAGCAGAAGCAGGACAATTTACCAATTGTCTTGGTTAGGGTTTCTGTAATAAAGACAACCTTCCAAAAGTAACTTGGGGACAAAAGGGTTGATTTCACCTTAAATTACAATCCATCATGGAAGGAAGTCAGGGCAGGAACTGATGTAGGATCGAAGAGTACTGCTTTTTGGCTTGCCCTCCAAGACTGTAAAGCCTGCTTTCTTCTAGGACTTCCAGTCAAGGGTGGCACTTCACATAAATCATTAATCAAGATAATGCCTCACAGACTTATCTAGTCTAGTCTTATGAGGATGTTTTCTAAATTAAGATTCCCTCTTCCAGGCTGGAGAGATGACTCAGTGATTATAAGGACTTGTTCTTGCTGATAACCCAGATTCAACCCCAGCATCCACATAGTGGCTCACAACCATCCATAACTCCAGTCCCAAGGGACTTGGTGCCACCTTTTGACGTCTGCAGGCACCAGGCATACACGTGGTGTACAGACATGCCTGTAGGCAAAACACTCTCACACATAAAATAAAACTAAAAGATAAAAAGGCTGAAAACAAAGGATTCCTTCTTCCCAGATGTGTCTAGGTGTTCATCATGTTGACAAAACCAATCAGCACACTAATATGACGTACAGTATCAAAGTTGATGGGTATTTAAGTCAACGTCATCTTTTAGAGATGTTTGTAATGAGTACTTTGAAGGCACAGTGTCTTCGAGCCAGTAGCTACAGAGTTAAAGTAATTGTTACTGAAATAGTGGTGCATTTCACAAAATGTCTAAGCAGGATGCCCACTGCAGTAGTACTACCTAGAGTTGGGAAAAAAATATTAATAGGGCTTGCAAGGTAGCTCAATTGGTATAGTTCATGCCTATTATACAAAAAGCTAGGAGTTGGATTCCCAGCAATGCATAAACTGGGCATGGTGGCCCACACCGGCAAACCCAGAAACTCAGGAAGTAGAAGGTAGAGGATCCGAAATTGAAAGCTATCCTTAGCTACTGTCTATTTCAAAGCCAGCCTTAGCTACATTAAATTCTTTCTCAAAGAGAAGAAAACAAACAAACTAGATATGTTTGTGGAGTGGTTTAAATAATATAAAATATTCTACGCTGCAAAATGTTCCACCATTGGTAGCAAGAATAGGAATTCCCGTGTGTCCACAAGAGGAAAAGTATCCACATGATAGTAGAATTCATTCCAGGGTTATAGTCATGATTCTGTTGGACTTTTCTCTTGACAGCTCATTTTCCTTTTTTTACTAGTAAATACTAAATTGAAGGCTATGAATTGACCTCTGCCTTCTGCTTTGGCAAAAGCCAACTTTTGTATTCTCCTTTTCTCCTATTCTGAGAGTCACCTTGTAACTCTGCTCATATTTTTTTAACTTTTTAAGTTTTTTTTTATAAGACTACGGTAATGTATAATCATGGGCTTCACTGGACAGTATTCTGGGTAGGACATATCTTGCCCAACATTTTGACACATCAGTTTCATTTCAATTATTATGTACATTTTCTGTGTTTCACTTTTCTCTATATCATCTGTCTGCATCTCTTTAAATGTTCTGATTAATAAATTGTAACATGTTGTTCAAACGCGGATCCTGACTTACAGTTTTGCTCAAAGGTAATCAAGAACACCACCTGGCCAACTCCTTCCTTCTGGGAACATTGCATATTGCTTTTGTTGGTGGTTCACAGGGTCGGGATCACCTCTGGGTACGAGAGGATGGGATGCTTTCTTCTCTGTCTCTCTGTCTCTCTCTTCTTCTCTCTCTCTGTCTCTCTTCTCTCTCTGTCTCTCTCTGTTTCTCTCTTTCTTTCTCTCTTCTCTCTCTCTCTGTCTCTCTGTCTCTCTCTCTGCTCCTCTCACACCACACACACACACCCAAAGCGTTTATCTCACTTGTTCTGTCGTTGAACACAGACTACAGAGCAGCAGCCCATTTTCTTATGAACACAGAGCAGCATTCTGTGCTCTCATGAATGCTATATCTGTTTGTTTCTCCATATATATTTCTTTTTCAAGGATGTTGGATGTTTGGCCATCCACTGGCTTCTTACTGAGCACAGTTACAAAAGGAAGCTTCCTCTTAAAGTTTCTAGAACCCTATGCTGTGTAGATGTTCATGTGACCTGAGTTGTTTCTTTGTTTCTTGTTTCCCAGGAAATGTCTTCCCTTTTCTGGCACAGAGGAACCCTGTGGCTCCCATTCTAGCTGGCCCATCCTCCTGACTACAGCACTGGTGTCTCTGGCATATCGAAATGGATGAATGAGTGCTCAAGTACAGTCTGCTAGGACTCCTCCTGAGGGAGGTGTCCAGGTGCCCAAGGATCTCCACACAGTCCTGAAATGGATACAGTCATTCTTCCTCAGCTCACACAGAACCTGGGAGAACAGCAACACTTCTGGATGCTTCCAGCCCCTGCTACAACAAAGGGTGTTGTTGGAGAACTGTACCCAACAATGGGATCTCCAGTCCCCCTTTACCTGTCAAAGTTTGGGTTGGCTGTGTGGAGGAAGAGGCAGCAGTATCTAGATACAGAGCACCCAGGCACTATGTCTCCAAGCTGTGTGCAGAAAAGCATAGGATATGACGGCATGGTAGTTATAGGGGATGCAGCCACACATGGGCTTTTCCCCCGTCCACATCAGAGGACTTCCTTATCAATCGAGTGTGATAATTGCAGTATGACAACCCATTCCATGGGTGACACTGAGGAAGACTCCTCAAGCACATGGCTGGCAAGAATTAAACCAGAGAAGGAAAGGGCAATAATCAAGAAAGCTTCGAGTGCTTACCTTTTGCTTTAAGAGCTATCTAGCTTCTGGAATCTTCCCTAAAGACATGCCTCCATCATTATGGAAATAGAAACATTTAAGGCCGTTTATTACAGTATTAAATTGCAAAATGTAGGGAACAGCCTTGAGGCTACATGAAAGAGATGGCTGAATGAACTCCATCACATCTGTCCAATGGAATGACTAAAGAGCTGTTCTAATGGAAGAAGCTGCCTGTGTATTAGTGATTTTCAAGGTGTATTGTCAAATGAAAGAATAAAATGCAAAAAGGAGATACATATATATATATAGTATATATATTGCAAAGAAAAAAATAAGATATAAAATATACTTGCATCATTTGTACAAAAAAACAACAGAAAGGTTAAACGAGAAATCAATGAGACGAGTGCCTATGGAGAAGAATAGAAGGAGGTTGGAAGAACGATGGGGTGTGAACGGGAGGAGCAATCCCTAAGGAGATGTATGTATAGATACTGCATAAAACACATCTTAATTCACAGAGTCAATAATTAATAAAGGAACAAAAACATGGATAAGATGTGAGCAGAAACAGATAAATCTAGATCACTTCAAATCAGTAACAAAACTATCTGAAGGCATTAAACAGCTAGCCACATGACTTTTGTCTATGTGTGTGTTCTGGTGCTAGGGATTGAACTAAGGGCCTTGGTGTAAGCTCATCTGGTGTTTTTACAAATTGAATTGCATCCCCAGACAAAGCCAAGCAACTTAAATACACATGAAATCCATACCTTTGGCATTTGAGACAACAATTAAAACAAGCAAAAGCAGACATTTTGTATCTAGAGAGTTTCTAAAAGAAAATTGTTGTATCAGACACACTTAGAGCCAGATCCTGGTTTGTCACTATCATTCTCCAATAGGTTGGAGGTCTCCTTAGAAAGATGACTCATTTCCAGGCTACTGAGGAAAAGATGGTGAGCAAGGAGCTGGATGTCATGAAGATACAGCTAGAGGGAGTGCCAATGACTAGGTCTAGAATAAACAGAAAACAGAAGACATAAGATAGCACTAGGTTACAGCCCATAAAATCAACCAAGAGCCATTGAGGAGATATAGATAAGTTAAAAACAAATTGTAAAAGAGGAGGTGTGGCTCTTGCTAACGGATAAAATCTGATGAGAGCCAGAGGTTGAGGAGGGGAGTTGAAAGTCACACACCAGGCACCCAGCGAATTACCATTTCAGGCAAAAAGAAAAATGGGCACTGAGGCAAGTAGAAATTTCATGAGAAATTTCAAAACCCCTTCCTAAGATGCTTAGTTAGAAACAAGTGAATCCAAATAACTGGGCAGTAGAGAAGTCTAGGAGATAACACCCTGACCAGGGGTAAACCTATGTGATGAGCAGTAAAACAGACAGACAGACAGACAGACACAATCATGGACAGAGAGATAACTGTCTTCTGGAAAGGACATCAGCAGAGGACTGGGCAAGGTCTAAAGGTCTTAATACCATCTCAGAGATAACCCCCAACTGCGGTCACTTTGCAGGGGTGTGTGATACTGAAGTATTTAGACAAACTGATGCTGTGTCTGCAATTCATCCCCAAGTGATAACAACAGCAGTATTTCCACAGAGAGAGAGAGAGAGAAAATAATAAGCAAATGTGCTAAAATATTAACATTTGGGGATTCTGGGTAAAGGCATCTGGTTGCTCTCTTTGCAACTTTTTTGGTAAGATTAGATTCCTCTAAACAAAGTTTTCTTTTAAAAATTTTCAAGTATCTTTGCATAGGCCAATAAGTTTCTTAGAGCTAACACTAACTAGGCTCCAGCTGACCCCTAAAATTAAGTGAGTGCTTCCTACAGAGAAGGTTGTTCTGGGGTAGAAGAAGTGAAGCTTTTGCTGCTTAGAATGATTCTTTGCCAAAATCTCCAATAGAATCTTCTAGAAGTTCCAGAGAGTGCTCAGCTTTCCTGATCTGTAAGCCTAGACAAGTCCTTTAACAACTAACAAGATGTAAGTCTCATACATGCAATGACTTTCCCATAACAGAACTAAGAAAGAAGGCATGGGTAAGTCAGCCTTCTAGAACATTCTATTTAATCTGAAAATGGAGCCTCGAATTGAGTGTGTCTGTCATAAGAGTTATGCTATACGTGGAGTAAACTAGAGCTCCAGGCAATTGAGAGAAAAGCTGAGAGCTGACAAATTACTAGGTTATAAAGCCTGAGTTCATATCTACATATCTGGCCTTCCTAATAATTGAACAAATGCATAAATAAAAGTATATTTAGCCAACTCCCACAGGTAAAGTCATTCCCCAGGGGCCACTAATATTACCAGATGCTAGGTTACCTCCCCAGGGAATGAACACCTACTCTTCATTTGTGTAGGAGCTTTTCCCAGTGCTGTTATTGCAAATCTGTTATCCCAGGAAATCCCTTCATCTCAGAAAAACCAGGAAGGCTGGGCATCCTATATACCTGTGATATGTCCCAGAGATCACACAGTCTCTGCAGCTGTCTACACAGTGGCAAACTGATGGCAGGTGATGTGTTGGTGGGTGATGAGCAAATAATACTATCCTGTGGTCATCTTCAAAGCATTGGAGTCATCTGAGACAGAGATCTGACCTCATAGAAACCAGCCAGTTCTTAGTCTCTGTTTGCCCATGCTAGAGCACATAGCACCTTTGCCAACTAGAGAAGCCAGATGAGGGCACAGCCTCAGACAGATAAAGGTTGCCAAGGATTTCATGCAGGGTTTCATGAGTAGACCCTGTTTCAGTCCTTTCCTATCGTGGGTGTAAGCAGTAGCAGCCCTATAGCTGGCTCCTCCATGTGGGCATTGATTTTGCATTTCCTGTGGCTTCATTCAGCTCCGTTCTCTGCCCATTGAAACATGTCCATCACACAGATGAACAAGCATGATGAGCCTATGCCTGGAGTTTTCCAAGTCCACAATCAACACTGTGGTTCCTACCATGTGCCTATCAGCTGAGACTGGCTTTGCAAGCAAAGAGGCTCCTCTAGCTATTCCTTCCTCCCACTGCTATGCAAGCTTATTCCAGCTTCAAAGGTTCAGTTCCTGTTATCAGCCTTTCCAATAAACAAACAAAGTTCCAGGCAACTGTTTCCCCTATCAAATCCTAGCTGCACCCAAGCCGACTCCATGAGATAATCTGCTAGCACTAAGCCCATGGTGCCATCTGATGAGCAGCCCAATGCTGAGCCTGCATGGAGCAAAGCAAAGAAAAATGCTCACCCTTCTACACTGCGAATTGACACAAGGCTGCCCGTGGGCTTTCTCCTGTCTTGTGTGGTCACAAGCCATCATTTAACCCTTTCAGAAGACAGACAAAAAGAAACAGTTAGCTGTTGTTATTTTTAAAGACAAAAACACACCTGCCAATAAGTACTCATAGTATGAAGTCAAAAGTCAGTAATAAAATTCAATTTTGCTGGCCAAAGGACATTCAGTCTCAAGTCAGTTCAGCAATTATAATATGAAATTGTTCAATGACAAAGTATAGATAAACAGTATCATGTGTCTCAAAATATTATTTGTTTGACTTTTCTTTTCTAACAATTTTAAAAACCATTATTAGCTCATAGGTAGCACACTGGATCTAGGCCATAGTTTGCCAAACCCAATTGGGAAAAAAGTCAAAGTTCACTTTATATATGAAGAAGTAGTGCTCAGGACCCAGAAAAGAGCAAGGCTATCTATTCCTTTAAGACAAAGGCTTGCAAATAAAACACTTCCTATGTGCAACCTGAGCAAGGGGTTAACAGGCCTGACCTCTGTTCGCCCCGCAGGACTGAAGAGGTGGCTCAGCAGTAAAGAATACTTGCTTCTTATCCTGATCTGAAAGACCTGAGTTCAGTTCCCATCACCCACATCAGGTGGCTCACACCACCTGTAACTCCAGCTCCAGGGGATCTAACACTGTCTTCTGCCCTCCATGAGTACCTGTACTTACATGCACATAAACAAAGTCCCTGACAGCTACTACCATCTGTCAGGGACTAGGTCAGACTTAGAAAAATGTTGGTGTTGAGTACACCTCGTATTCTTCCAATATGAAAATGGTATTTACTACTTATAATCTCAATAAACAAGGGTATTACATTGCCTATAGCTGTCTTTATGCCAACCTTGTGTCCATCCATAGGGTCTCATCCATTTAGCCTCATTTCTTAGTATTTATATAAATAAAACTTCGATCACTCAACCTCAAGGATGCTCCATCTAGAAGTAGAGAAGACAGGCTGACCCTCCTAACACAATACTTGGAACTTTTCTCGTTCCAAGTATCTGACAAGCAACTTAAAGGAGGAAGGGTTTATTTTGGCTCACAAGTGAGGGGATACATCGTAGCAAGAAGTCATGGAGACAGCTTGTCACAGTACATCTGCAGTCAAGAGGCAGAGAGAGATGAATGCTATTACTCACGTTCTCTTTTTATTTACTCTGGGACTCCAGTTCATAAGATGGTACCACCTACACTCAGGGTATGTCTTCCTTCTCAATTAAATCTCTCTGAAGACATTTTTACAGGCCTCCCGGAGCTGTGTTTCTATGATAATTCTAAATATAATCAGTTTAACATAGACATTGACCATCACTCACATCCTTACCATGGGGTAGACATGTCTACAATGATTTGGATAGAAAAGAGAAATTAACCCAACCCAGAATGTCAAGAAAAGCAATACAGAAAGAGGGTCCAGGAGCAATGAATGATTGAAGAGCCACTAACAGTCAATATGTACCATTCTTTTTCTGAAAGGAAATATGAGGTAGACATTCCAGAAGGAACGACTGAGAAAGCACAGATGTTTGAGATGTCATGGCCACTTCTGAAATCCCACAGAGTGTGGCTGAGAAATGGGCACCGGAGATGACTGTACAGAGGGAGATGGAGCCACACCAAATGATTCTGTCTAACTATAGCAGAGCTGGGCCAAAGGTCATGAGAAGACACTAGAAGATCTGAGTCAGGGCAAGGACCTGGTTGGGCATGCACTGTTAGCTGACAGATGTCTGTTTATGGGCAAGGGCAGTAGGTCAGGCAGGGGATGTGACTAAAAGCATGGCAACCACAGACTCAGTGATTCCACATGGGCTGTTTCACTAGGGTTAGGAGATCAGAAATAGTCACATCTAAGCTATAGACTATCATAGCATTGGGTGGCCTGGGACCTTCATAGCCCAACTCAAGAGCCTGTCTACAGAGGCACAGGGTCTGAACAGAGCTCAACAGTTACCTTGGAGATATGGTGGGCTGCTGAGGTTACTTATGGAAACCAACATTCAGAAGTAGTTTAAATGTTTAAAATAAGGAACTGGGTTGGACATTCGTGGTGGCACATGCCTTTGATTACAGCACTTGGGAGACAGTAAGGTGGATCTCTGTGAGTTCAAGGCCAGCCTGATCTACAGAGCAAGTACCAAGACAGCAAGGGTTACACAAAGAGAAGTCCTGTTTCAAAAACAAACAAACAAATAGGTAAATATTTAAAAATAAGTGTTGGCGCACACCTTTAATCCCAGCACTTGGGAGGCAGAGGTAGGCAGATTTCTGAGTTCGAGGCCAGTCTGGTCTACAGAATGAGTTCTAGGACAGCCTGGCCTACAGAGTGAGTTCCAGGACAGCCAGGACTACACAGAGAAACCCTGTCTCGAAAAACCAAAAATTAAAAAAATAAAAATAAGAAATTAGTTGTACTAATTGTGAGCTTGATAGACCTACAATGTTGCCATCAAAGCAATTTTTAGGGAAAATATTAAATGACTTGGTCACTTATATTATGTTTCAGGCAAAAGAAATAAATACATAGAAGCAAATGATAGATAAGTGACTGACAGGTGATAGATGACTGGTAAGTGATAAAAGATTGGCAGATTGACAGATGGCTAAGATATAGATAGATGATAGATTATAGATACATGATAAGTGATAGGTAGATAGTTATAGATAGATAATAGAAGATAATAGGTAAGTAGGTAAATGATAAAAAAATAGATGATAGATAAATGCATAACCCACACTTTACAAACTAAAAATATCTGTATGTAAACTTCATACATATGAATCATTTACAAACAGTGAGTAGTATAAATACACACTACATGTATTAGTCTGTGAAATGTATGCATTTTGACACATATAGCATATATACTATACATGTGTACACACACACATATAGATATAGATGCTATAGATGTAGATGTGGATATAGGTATAGATATCTCCAAAAGCCTGTCTACAGAGCTATACAAATCTATGTTGTATGTAAGAAAATAGTCATGCTCACAAGTGGATGGTGTATGATGAATATTTTCCTTGCTCTCATTCTTTTTCTATATTGTGTGTGTTTTTCAATAAACATGCTACCACTATAAGCAGAGTTGTTTTCAAGGAAGTAAAACAGGAGCATCATCCCAACTCAGATGCAAGGGCGGGTAAGCAATGCTGGCTCCCTCCCTAGGCTTGACACCCACTTCTACTACATTGCAACTGGTTCTTTTTAGAAAAAAAATATTGACTGAATGTATATTAATGTTTGCCCGAATGTATGTATGTGCACCACACATGTGCCTGGTGCCTCTGGAGGTCAGAAGAGGGTCACCTGAGCTGGAGTTATAGATGGGTGTGAGCCACAATGTGGGTCCTGGGAATCAAATCCAGGTCTTCTGCAAGAACAGCATGTGTTCTTAGCCACTGAGCCATCTCTCCAGCTCCATGCACCAGTCTCTTGAGCACACCTGAATACCTCTTGGTGTTTGTACCTCCCTTTCCTGCTCCCTAACAGTGCCATATAAACCAGAAGTGGTGGCACATGCCTGTAATCTCAGCACTTGAGAGATGCAGGCAGGAGAATCAGAGATTGAAGGTCATCCTCTACTACATAGTGAGTTTGAGGCCAGGGTAGAGACGAGCTTTCAAAAGCTGAAAGGAAGAAGGAAGGAAAGGAAAAGGAGAGAAGGAGAAAGAGAGAAGGGAGGGAGAGAGGGAAGGAGGGAGGGAAGGAGGGAGGGATGGGGGCAGGAGGAGGAAGAGTAGAAAATAGGGAAGGAGGAGAAAGGGAAAGGCTTAAGTGAAAGAGAAGAAACCTGTAAAAGAATTAGGAGAAAATGGGGCAGGAGGAAAAAGGCATGAGGGTGCTACTCAAGAAGTGAGAGAAAAGTACTGATAGGAAGACCCTAGATGTGGCCAGCCCAGCACACAATGACAATCCATCAGGACTGGGACCAGGAGCCAGAACCCACTCCTCAGCAACAGGTCCTCCCAAGGTGACAGAGCACACAAGCTTCAGGGCTGTGCCACACAAAGCTGGGATGGTGGTGTTTGGGGAAGGCATGGGAGTGTTCTGTCTTAAATCTCATCTATGAGACCTACTTTGAGCTGTCCTAAATGAGCCACTCCCTACATCCCCCCCATGACAGTACTCTCCATCTCTGTCCCCACCCTATCTCCCCCGATTTTGATAGATCTTCACTTTCTACCATGCCCCAAGAGCTTCTACTATGTCCTGCCCATAGTCAGAGTATGGGCTGGCTATAGCAACAGAAATCTCCGTTTTGGTTTGTCCATGAACACACACAGCACTGGTACCCAGTAGGTATACAGTAAATATTTATTGGGTAAAAAGAAATACTGCTTGACTAATGACAATGTAAGACTCCTGGGAATTGACTGGGAATGCAACTTATGGTCCCAACGTTGCCCATTTGGAAAACTCCCAGATGCTTTAAGAAACAGCCCTCTGTTCCCCTTAGTAGCAGATTCAAATAAAAATAAATATCTTTCTTTTGCATAAGCTCCTGCTGCAGCTGCCTCCCCCACCCCCACATGCACTTGATTTGAAGGACCTAATACAAAGCCCTGGAGATGACCCAGGGATGCTATCCAGACAGCACCCTTGGCCCCTGTTATTCCTCTAACAAAAAGGAAGGACCAGAAAGTCAAGATCCATTCCAATTTCTGTCCCTAAAACAGGGTGCAAATCTGAGGCATACCTCCTATCGCCCTCCAGAGCACCCCATATGGCTCAAGATAGAAAGCAGGGCTCCCACGATTTTCCCCCTGGTGGAACACAAAAACTGTTCTTCATCAAACTATAGCAGAGCAGCCATGTGCTTCTTATAAAACTGATTAGAGGCCAGATGAAAGAAGCTGATGAGGTCAAACTGTGTTTCCAGCTCTCTCGGTGTTGTAGGTGGGGGAAATGCTTTGTATTACATTCGTTAAGAGTTCACCACTGCTTGATAAGAATCTTGAGAAAGGGCATGCATGTTGCTAAATTAGCTCTAAAAGGGGCAAGCTAAAGTAAAATAAATCAGAGTTAAACACGAGCTCAGGTTACTGCGCCAGAATTGCAGGAAGGAGTGGGCTGTTAGAGGGTGTTTGAAAGGAGTTCTGGCTAGGGGTAGTCACAGCCAGGGCAGGAATGGGCCTGAACCCCTTCCCTGATTACAGCCAAAAGACCACATTTTTCTTTCACAAGATATTTCACAAGCTGAGAAGGTCTTCCATGGTGTTTTGTAAATTATAAGCCTCCTCAGGGATTTTCAAACCCCAACTTGAGTCATTTTCCATCATTCCTAAATTGGGAGCTCGAATGTTGATTCAACACTCACCAAAAACAATGGAACAATGAACCTCTACTTCACTCCAGGCATATGAAAGACATGGTACCCACCTCGAGAAATGCAGTGAAACACACAAGACACACACTGTCTAAGAAGAGCTTCTGCGATCTGTTTCTACCCTAAGACATCCACTATTAGCAAACGTGCCGACTTTCCACATTCTCCCATACATTAGTATAGAGGGTAAATGATGCCACAAAACTACAATACCATGCATCCTAAGGCAGAGCTAGTTTTCATGGAATAATATTTATTTGGTTTGATTAAATATTCACCTGTAAGAGTGCCGTTGAGGAGGCTGGGGAGAGGACACAGTAAGTACAATTCTTGCCACTTAAGCATAAGGACTGGGCTTTGGACACCCAGCACCTAGGTTAAAAATCCAGGTATGGAGTGGCAATATGGGTCTGAAATCGCAGCAGTGGAGGAGTGGACACAGGAAGGTCTCTAGAGTTCACTGACCACCCACTCTTACGATCAGACACTCCGTGTACAGTGAGAGACTCTGTCTTAAAAAACAAGACGGTAAATAGACAAAGTAGACACATATACTGGCCTCTGGCCTCCACATTGCAAATATGCATGCATGCTTACACACCTGCACACACATGTACACACACACCCACAGGCATATAACACTCACACAAGCACACATGCACTCACATGCACAGAGCACATTTTTTAATCTTTATACTGCTGGGTAGGGAAACCTGGACCTCTTTCATGATAGCAAGGGCTCTATCATAAACCACTCCCACCCACTGCAAGAGCATTTTAATGGCTACACATCTAGAATTACCTCCAGTATTTTCCTTCATCAGTCAGCTAAGAATTGCTTCTTTTCAGCTCCCCCCAGTTGCTCAAGAGGTCATGGAAGAAGGATTAAAAATTTAAGTTCTGCCTGGGCTACAGAGTGAGTTCAAGACCAGCCTGGGCAACTAAGTGAAAAGTGAAAGAAGGCTGGGGGTGTCTGATACCTCTCAAATGTCTGGTAGAGCATTTGAGAGGTAGCAGATCAGTTCCCAGTGCTAGAAAAAGAAACTGCATAATTTCCTTTTAAGCTGCTGCAGAGCTAGAGGAAGACTTTGTGAAGTTCTACAGAACACACAGAGAGCTGAGGCTCTCACTGACTTTCAGAAAAGGGAGGCAAACCCCATCTCAGCTTGAAAGACAGGGAAAAGATGGCTTCCTGTGTACAGCCAGGAGGGACAGGGATGGGTAAGTCTGGAGGCAGCCGGCAGGATGTTGACCTACATTGAGTTTAAGCTGAAGAGGGTGGAGACCCAACATAAAAACACAATGGAAATTTCCAAAAGATGAATCTATTTCCTTTCTCTACCTTTTCCTCTTCCTAACAACTGGACAGTTCTAAACCTCCAGCCCCTGCACTTGCTAGCATTGCCCCTCAAGTGATCCATAAATGTCAAAATCCTCCATGTTTCCACAAGATGAGATGCCAGCAACCATCTTCCTGGGCACCCAACAGTGACTCAAAAAAATACTTAACTTACACTCTGAAGGGCTGGACAAACCCAGACCGAATCCCATGAGAGGATGACAGTGTGCTAAAAAGAACAGATGAAGGTGACTAAGGATCCCTGGGAGAGAGAGACTGGGACAGGAGAGAGGGGGCCACTGATGCTTCCGCTGTGCGCCTTTCTTAACACTCCAAGTGCTAAGGAAACTCCATTTGCAGAAATGCCTCCTACCAACAGAGTAGCTTTCAAAAGATATCTCGCCCAAGGCAGTGGGAGAGGGGACACAACAATGGCCAGATAGCTGATGACTCAGTCAGTAAAGTCCTTGCCATGCAGACATGACGACCTAAGCTCAATCCCAGAACCTGCATTGAAAAGCCAGGTAGGACAGCCTGTGCACATAATCTCGGCCCTTGGGAGATGGAGGCAGGAGGATCTCTGGGAGTGCTTGTCAGGTTAGCTGAATTGGAGAGTCCCAGGTAAAAGTGAAAGCACTTTTAAAAGAAGAAGAGAGAAGGAGGAGGAGGAAAAGAGGAAAAAGAGAAGAAGGAGGTGAGGAGGAAAAGGAAGAGGAAGAAGAAAAGGAGGAGAGGGAAGAGGAGGAAGAGGAGAAAGAGAAGAAGGAAGAGGAGAAGGAAGGAGAGGAAAGGAGGAAGAAGAGAAGAAAAGAGAGGAAGAGGAGGAAGGGAAGAGAAGAGAAGGAAGAGGAGAAGGAGGAGAAGAACAATATCCTAAGGAATGACATTAGAAGTTGATCTCACCTCCACATGGATGTGCCCTGCCACACACACACACACACACACACACACACACACAGAATTTCAACCAACACAACTAAGATGCAGGCTCACTCCCAGTAGTAACTTTGAAGAAAGCAAAGAGACCTGTGAGAGCATCCCCCACTGGGAGTCAATATGGCCCAACAAGCCCCACTAAGGGTCACAACCTTATAACAGGGGTATACAGCAGTGGCAGGTGTAAAACTGAGGTCAGAGCATTAGCAAGTCTGAGCCAACATCCTCTAAGAGCTAAAGGCTACCTAAAGACTCTCTTCTGCATGCTCCTGTGCTGAGAGGAAACTCAGAATAAATGAAAATAGCCAAATTACCATCATTGAGAATGGAAAAGGAAACACGGTATTAAAACACAATGCAATACTCCAGTCATTAAAAAATAAAAGAGGTGATCGTGATACAAAGTACAACATAGAAGAACTTTTAAAGTACGGCACTATTGAAACAAGCTGACATAAAGAGACAAATATTCTATGTCCCATTTTATACATTCAGCACCTACAATATCTCATCCATAGAAACAGAGACATATAAATGGTGGCCTCAGAGGTCTATGGTGGGGCACATAGAAAGTATGTGTTCTATATTCTTTATTGTTGCTGTAATTGTCTCACAAAAGCAACTTAAAGGAGAAAGGGTTGTTTGGGGTTTGCAGTTGGAGGGAGGGACTACCACTACACACCTACTAGAATGGAACCAGTAGCACTGTCAAAAATATAGAACAGCCAGAACTCTCATACACTGTGGTGGGGGAAAAGATTGGGGGGGAAAGAGAAAGGAAGGAGATGGAAGAGAAGGGGGAGGGGAAACAGAAGGGAAAGAGGGAAGGAGGGAGAGAGGGAAACAAAGGAGGGAGAATGGAGACAGAGGGAGGAAGGGAGAGAGGGGAGGGAGGGAAGGAGGGAAAGAGGAAAGGGAGAAAGGAAATGTTGTCTTCTCTCTGGAAGGGAGTCTGTAAGTTTCTTATGAGTTCACATACATGAAATATGTATGTGTGACCAATTACACTCCTCAGTATTTACTCTCAGAAAAAACAAGTGTATGTTCATACAAAAACCAGTATGCCTGTGCCTAGCAGCTGTATCCATACCCAGCAAGAACTACAAACAACCACAAACTGTGCTACCTCCCCAACAGGTGGCAAAAAGACACAAGAGACATGGTGGACATGAAACCCAGTATGGATTGCAAAGGCACCATGCTGAGTGAAGGAAGCCCACTTCAGATGGACATCACACACACCCCTCGACTCTTGTGTCTCTAGTCTCCAAAAGACAAAGCGTTAGTGACATCAGTGGTTGTCGGTACTAGGGGTGGTGACAAGATGCCAAGGAATGATCTGTGAGCAGGAAACAGGGTTGGGGGTAAAGGGGCCCTTCTGAATCCCAGGGGACAGGCTTGCTGTAAGAGCCATGTGGGGCTATAGAGATGGTTAGCCAGTAAAGCATCTGCCCACAAGCCCAATGGCTTGAGTCCAATTTCAGGACCCATGTGGTAGAAGGGAAAGAACCAACTTTCACCCATCATTCTCTAACATCCACATGCCATGGGACAAGCTGACAAGCAGGTATACAGGCACGCATGCAAACACACGTGCACGCGTGAGTGAGCATGAGCACGCACAGACACAGACAAAGGAATAAGAAAGTAAAATAATTTTTTAAAAAAAACTTGTTTTGGTTTTTCAAGATAAGGTTCCTCTGTGCAGCCTGGCTGTCCTAGAGCGCTCGCTGTAGACCAAGCTGGCCTCAAACTCACAGAGATCTGCCACCTTTGACTCCTGAATGCTGGGATTTAAAGGTATGTGCCACCACCATCTGGCTTTAGTAACATTTTAAAGAACCTATACAATGTCTTAAAACTCATACAACTAGACACCCACAAAAGGATGGAGCCAATTTTTCTGTGTGTTAATTGGAAAGCAACTTTTAGAGGAACAAGACTGCTGTCTGTGAAATGAATGATCCACTCAACCACTGAGACATCTGCAGCTCAGCTGCCCCAACCATTTTCTGTGGCTTTGATATTCACCAGACTTCAAAATATTCTTACGGCTGCATCCACAACCATCTAAGACATACTGCTGCTACTCTGGATTCTAAGGGGCTTCCATAGCCAACAACCACATCAGCAAAACCATGTTGTGTGAACTGACAATGAATTCCAGGTGTCACTCTCAGAACGTTAGACCACACTGCTGGTGAACTAGAGCATGAGACCCTCGTTATCTGATATGTATCTGAAATATCTCGAGGGGGGTTAAAGACATAGCTCAGTTGGTAGAGAGTGTGCATCTAGTGTGTGCAGAGCCCAGGGTTTGATTCGCAATACTGTATTAAACCTGGCACAGTAGTCCATGCCTGCAATCCGCTTGGGAGGTGGTAGCAGAAGAATCAGAAGGTCAGGACATCCTCAGCTACTTAACAAATCCAGGACCATCCTGAGCTATATGAGACTCTGTCCACAAAGGAAAAAAAGAAAGAAGAAAGAGAAGGGACTACTGAGGTAGTTGTGATGACCTCTTTTCTAAAATACCTGACAAGAAAGCAACTTAAGGCAGGAAAGATTTATTTTAGTTTTTCATTCCAGAGAGGGAGGAGAGGAAGGGAGAGCAAGGGAGGGCAGGGGAGGGGAAGGAGGAAGGGAGAGGAGAGGGGAGGGGAAGGGGAGAGGAGGGAAGGGAAGGGAGGAAAGGGGAGGGAAGAGAAAGGAGAAAGGAGAGGAGAGGGCAAGGGGAGAGGAGGGAAGGGAGGCGAGAGGGGAGGGGGAAAGAGGAGGGGAGAGAGAAAGAGGAAGGGAGAGACCCACCCTGAGACAAACTTCCTCCAGCAAGGCTCTACCTCCTAAAAATTCTGTAACATCCCATGGAGTGCCCTCAACTGGGAACCAAGCATTCAAATACCTGAGCCTATGGGGAACATTCTCATTCAAACCACCACAGTCAGTGAAGCACTTAGCCTCTCGACTCCTGAATTGCATCTACCAACTCATGCTAAAAAAAAACAAAACAAAACACGCTAGGAATAACAACGCACACCTGTAATTCAATGCTAGGGGGAAGGCAAGAAGAGAAACCAAGTCTAGCTACCTGGTGAGCTCCGGATTGAGAGACCCTGTCTCCCAAGAATAAGGCTCTTGATTATTCGCACTGAGCCTACATGGGACAGGTTCTCTCAACTGTCAGTCATGGGTGAGGGAGGGGCTCGTGGGATCCCACGCCTTACTGCTTAATTACAGGCCATTGATGGACTGATGGAGAGGAGAAGCCACTGTCTTCAACTGTGAAAATGATGGTGACCACACAGATGGCCCGGGGCAAACCCAGAGGGGCACAGATAAAACCAAAAGGCATGATGTGGGTAAGAGATTGGCAGGGGAGGTGAGACTGGGTGGCAAAGGAGGGATGTGAAGGGGCAGCAATAGAATGCACTATATACTTGTACGAAATTGTCGAATAACAAATTTAATAAATAAGTAAGTAATAAGTGGAAAGCAACTTCTAAAGGCATCCAGTGTTGACCACTGGGCTCTGAGCAGTCTTGCACACATGTACACATTTGAAAATAAACGAAAACAAAGATCTTCCTTATATCTATAATGGAAAAAGTCAAAGAACTAACAGATGCTTGGATGCTACTCAGAACACCGGCTTACCCCACATGCTAGCTGTAAACCGGCCTTTCACCGCGGAAGGGATCCTCCTAGGTGCCTAAATGAGACTGACAGATAACAGATAGTTGTTCGACTCCTGCTAAAACTTCCACTCACAGCCACAATTTCTTTTCTTCCTTCTTTAAAACTTCAGTGCAGACGCAGCCCAGGAGGCCGTTCTTTCTCATTTCACTGTCTGTTGGCAGTCCTTTGCTGAGCGCTCTGCACAAGCGCACGTTGTATATTCAAGGGCAATTAAGTTGCTAATAGCTCTCTCCAAAGTCGCCTGCTGCAGATGATGATATATTGTGGAGCATCTGATGCCAGAGACGTAACTGGGGAAAGGAGGCTGCGTTTTTGCTTAACTTGTTAATAAAAGAACCCTGCGTGGCTGAAGTAAAGAGCCAAAGTTTTGTACTAAGTGCTTCATGTTGAACTTGACGTACAATTAAGCGTTGCCATGCCAACTGGCTTACGACGCACCTGGGGAAAGAGACGAGACCAACATATTTTTTCCCACTTAGCCCTTCCAAATATTCTGCCTCTCTCCCTGCAAATTCCGTGTGAAACACTTACGGAGATAAGACGCCCTCCTTACACCAGATAGAAATGTTTTAGCTCATTAAATCTCTTCTTCTAGAATACTAATTCTGTGCTTGACTGGTGCTTTATTACAGATAAGAGAATAATTCAAAATTAAAAGACGTGAAATGGAGCCTTTTAAGTTATCACTCAAGCCATTTGAGGAGGGAAAAAAATCCTCTTATCTAAAGGGATTTTTTTTTAAAAAAATAAAATAAAATGGACACAAACATTTGTTCTAAGTTCTGAGAGCCCTATTTTACCCCATTTTCTGAACAACACTTAATGTGTAATATAAATAGCTTTTCAGGTCCTTGAAGCTGCCAGTTCTAAGACGAGAAAGTTTCCCAGCTGCCTTTCTCAGTGCCTGGCTCAAATCCAGCTGCCTGGTCGCCTCTCCTCAAGACTCGGGGGCTCCCCCTACTGGCCCGAAATCACAGTGCTTTAGTGGCTCAGACTGGGCAGGTAGGGGGAAGCCTTGGTCAGCTACATCTATGGGCTCAATTAATAGGGGTACTGTTCAAGCGGGACTTTCCAGACCTCTTAGTCTTGGTAATTAGTCATTAGGTAAAATTTAATGTAAACTTTTGTTCCTAAACATTTTCAAGGTACTTTGGTGAGGCTAGCCCAATAGACCAACAGTGGAAGCAAATATTATTCAAGGCTGGCAAAATGTCCCCAAAATATTCTCACCTCAGGACTCTCTTCTCTACTCCCCAGTGCCTTCTCCTATCAAGCTTATCCCTGAAGCTACTGACATCAAATCTGTGCCCACAGGCTAGAGGAATCCAACAAAACTGACCATTTTAAGCCAGCAGTCGAAATGGAGAACAAAAGGTTTTCTCTTCCGATATTTCCAAAATCCACCCTCCATACACAACACACACACACACACACACACACCGCAACTGAACTGTTCTGATAGGAGTGGGCGGCTGTGTCCCCCAAGGCCAGCCTGGGTTATGGGGCAGATCACAGGGGGCCAGTCCTTGGCCTGCAGCGGAAGCTCGCGCTGCGGGGCACATTTCCTTTGTCCTCCAACATTATGCAAATAAGCAAATCAAATTAAGTACCTGAGAATTTTTTTTTTTAATTAAGGGTTTTGATTAGACGCGGATCTGTTGTAGGCAGAGGGAGAAATTTTATTCCAAAACCCCAGACACCCGGGCTTTCCTGCAGGTCTTCAATCAGTGCACATCTCCCAGAATTGTGGGGGTGTTCATCACTTGATTCTCAAGTGGGGAGGCACGTGGGACACAGGGGCAAGAACTGAGCCCAGGAAAAGCAGAAGGGGGGAGAAAAAGGTCTAGAACTTCATAAAAATCAACCAGCTGCAGCTGCTCAGTTCTCACTTTAAAAAAAAAAAAATAAATAAAAAAGAACGAGAGGAAGAAAAGAAAGGAAAATCTATAGTCCCCATTTGTCAAAAAGTGTTTTTGCTTGGTATTGTAAAGCAGGATTTGAGTGTTACAAGCTTCTAGCTAGACTAGGAAAGGAGGACTGAGACGTGGCACAGGACTACTTTGTCAGGAAGTAGTTTTGCCAGTTCCTGTTCCTGGGGATTTAGTTCCCACACGGAAGGCAGGCAGAAGCCACAGGCCCTGAGGAAGATTTTTGTAGGGTCCTCCAGTCTTCTACACAGAAGCCAATATTTTTTGTTGTGGTGTTTTCTCATTTGTTTTCTGGAAGAAAAGTTTATTGAATGTACTGTCAGGGGACGCTGGGTTGAGCAGTGAGTAGAGCATTGTCTGCAGCCCCAGCTTGGTCAAGTTGCATCTTGCATGTCCTGGGTTCCATGGCGGGTGTCTCACACACTATCTTATTGGATGTCCATAAAACTATGTGGAAGAGGTACTCTTTAAAGATTTTTATTTTAATGTATGTGAGTACGTACACTCTCTTCAGACACACCAGAAGAGGGCATCAGATCCCACTGCAGATGATTGTAAGCCACACCATGTGGTGGTTGAGAATTGAACTCAGAACCTCTGGAAGAAAAGTCAGTGCTCTTAACCACTGAGCCATCAATCCAGCCCAGACATGGTGCTCTTAACTTCACTCCCACTCTACAGATGGAGAAACTGAGGTGCAGGAGATAAGCAGCTTAGACTCAAACCCAGTGCTAGACATCGCCTGGTACTTGGCAGGTGTGCAATACACACTTGATGAGGCTGCAGGGAGGAGGGAAGGGCAGAGAGAGGGGGCTGAGATCATCTTAACAATAATAATTAGGCAATGCAACTGGATAGACCCAAGGTGAAACAGGAGCACAGAAGAATGACAACAGCTTAGATCCGCCAGGAGCGGGCTGAACAAATCATGTGACCTGAGGCAGCCAGTGTCGCTGGACAGGCTCAGTGTTTACTTAGGACCACAAATCTTACTGAAACAGTGAGTCCTGGGTTAGGGCCAAGCAAATCTCCTGGAGTCTCCAAGAAACTGGGTAGGGACTCCATCTCCAGAAGGCAGGACATCAGAGACAAGATGACTGTCAGAGACAAGTCAGTGTGTGTTGGGAAAAGCTACTGCCCAAGTCAGAGCCTAGCTGGACATCTAGGCAGCTGGAGGCTGGTTCATCCCTCTCCTATCCCGTGAGCCACAGTAGGATGGGAATGGGAAATTGCAGTGTTCTCTCACCCCATTCAGGAAGGACAGTAATCAATACCATTGCATTCTTTACCTTATTGGAAAACATATATCTCAGTGCAAGTGAAATACAAGTGAATTATGAATGCACCAAAAGATGCTCAGCCTTCCTGATAATGATAAATTAAAATTAATGTTATATCATTTTGCCTACCCAATGACCAAAGATCCAAGACCACAGAGTGCGGTTCTGAGAAGGGTACAGGGAAAGATGCCATGTCTACATCATTGACAGACATGCAAGCTGGCACAATTATGTAAGAGGATAACTTGCCAACATGTGACATAGGTCATTAAAATGCTAAGCCATTTGAACATTAAAATAATTTGAAACATATAGCAATGGAATGAGGGCATCCGTTTGCATTGTTGTTTATAAAGGTAAAGCCAAGAAACAAACTAAATAATGACAGGGGACAGGGAGTGAGCACAGTGGAAATGTAAGCCGAGGTCAGAGAGCGAGGTCTTTGGGTTTTTTTTGGTTTTTTTTAAAGACTTATTTATTTATTTTTATATAACTACACTGTAGCTGTCTTCAGATACATCAGAAGAGGGCCTCAGATCCCATCAGATGGTTGTGAGCCACCATGTGGTTGCTGGGAATTGAACTCAGGACCTCTGGAAGAGCAGTCAGCACTCTTAACCACTGAGCCATCTCACCAGCCGAGGTCTTTGGTTTTGTTTACTTGCATGGAAAGACATCACGGGCACCAATGGAACATACAACCACACAGCTGAGCCACCTACCTAGACGCACAGGAAGCCTGGAGGTAAATCATGAACTGACACACCCAAGGGTCCTCTGCTGATCAGATTTTCACACCTTTTTGTTTTCAAATACAGATATTTTAGGGATCAGGTATTAATTTCATAATCATCAAATGAAGTTACATTAGTTATATCTTTTTCTTTTGTTACTGTTTTATTATTATTATTTTATTTTATATTTTATTTTATTTTATTTACACCCCAAGTGTTGTCCCCCTCTCAATCCTCCCTTGCAGAGTTCCCCCCCCCCCATCCTCCCTCCTCTTTGATTCTGAGAGGGCAGTCCCTGCCCCAGGCATCCCCTGCCTCCCTAGAGGATCAAGTCTCTGCAGGATTAGGTACATCCTCTCCCACTGAGGCCAGACAAGGCAGTCCTCTGCTACATATGTGCCGGGCACCTCCAACCAGCCCATGTATGCTCTTTAGTTAGTTATGTTTTTAAAAACTATTGTGTGAGAGTAAACCATAGGCTGCCTAGAAGACCAGTGTGGTGCAGCCTGTGACTTACCAGAAGAAAGTTTCTAATCAAGAAAAATTTGATTATTATTGCAAAAATGAAAGCAGAAAAAGTTAAAGACGAGATAAAATACTTGCTAAGATAAATAGCAATAAAGGCGCAATCCACTCAGTTGGCAGAGCACTCACCTTGGTTAAACAAAACCTTTTGTTCCACCCCTAACACTGCATAAACTGGGTGTAGTGGCCCATGACTGTGATCTGGGAACTCAAGAGATAGAGGCAGGAGGATCAGAAGTTCAAAGACATGCTATGCTATATGTCAACTTTGAAGCTAGCCTGGGCTACATGAGACCCTATCTGAAAAGGAACATCACAAGGAGATGTAAATATGGACAAAGTATAAGCTGAAAATATGAACTAAAGTGATGAGAATCAGAAAAACAGTGGCATATCAGGTCTCACCACCCTCAGGCAACAGTTAGCGTGCATTGTCACATGACAGGAAGTGACACCATATATATAGTGATCCAGGGAAAAACAGAGCACATGAAAACCATTTAGAGAACCCAGACATTATCCCAAGAATTACAGGCACTTAGAAAAGGGAAAATAATAACTCAGATCCTGGTCATTCCTTGGTGCTGGGAGCCCAAGATGTCAACAGTAAATCCCTCAACAGTAAAAAGAAAACAGGCAGTATTTTTAAACATCTGTAAATCTTGGAGCAGAGAATGTCTCTCTCACCATTATGCCATGATCGAAACAGTAGAGGAAGGAATGAAAGATTTTTCTGTTGGCTATTAGGAAATTTTCTGTTAATTTTTAAGCTTTGTTTCTTACTTGTTTTTTCTTTTAGATAGAGTCTTTTTGTATAGCCATGACTGACCTAGAACTCACTAGGTAGACTAGGTGGCCTTGAACTCACAGAGATTTATCTGCCTCTGCCTCCCAGTGCTAGCATTGAAAGTGTGCACCACCATGCCTGGTCATAGACTAGGAAACATATATAGAATAACAGGCTTTAAACAACAATAAATAACAAAAATAGAAAAAAAAATACATTAATTATAACATCCTAAAAATGAGCTACCTCTCAAAATACAAAAGACTCATAAAAGTCAATAACAATAGATTTAAGTTTTAAAAAGTTCAAGTGGTCAATGAACATATGAAAAGGCAAAACAAAATTAAATATGTGAATAAACAGAAGAACCTTTGGGGCTCTGCTAGTAGACTTCAGACCAACCCACTTAGGTCCCAAGCCAGCTTCACGTATTGTGAGATGTCGCTGTCTTAATCTAGCTATTACTTAGGTACACTCAAGAGCTCTCTCTCTCTCTCTCTCTCTCTCTCTCTCTCTCTCTCTCTCTCTCTCTCTCGTCTAGAAAGCAGAGAACAAAACAGAATTTACCAGGATCATGGGACAAGGAATTAGCTTCCTACTATGACTATAACATATCACCATCAACTTAGCATCTCACACAGATTTATTAATTTGTAGTGCTAGATGTCAGAAGTTCAAAATCGTTC
Organism: Mastomys natalensis; assembly: GCA_021653895.1. Taxonomy (NCBI): domain Eukaryota; kingdom Metazoa; phylum Chordata; class Mammalia; order Rodentia; family Muridae; genus Mastomys; species Mastomys natalensis. The sequence goes on along the minus strand of JAJTUV010002112.1, from coordinate 342,686 downwards.
TTGCTGGGTTCAAATGAAGCTATCAGTGATGCTCCCTCTCAAGGCTCCAGAGAGAACCTGTCTCATCTTTTTATAGCTCCTAGAGGTGGCTGCATCTTTTTGCCTTCCCATAATCTTTTGAGCCAGGAGCATGGTATCCACAGCTCCATCTCTCTGCTCCCCCACTCCACCCTTCAGGGACCTTCACGATTGCATTGGTCCAACCAGGTGATCCAAGATAGATTTACGTTCTCAAAATCCTTAACTTACTTTGGCAAACTGTAACAGGTCACAGTCTGGGGACATTGGGATGTGGACATCTTTGGGAGAGTATTGTTCTATGTGCTACCATAAGCTAAATGGCTCAATACAGAAACAGTTGGCAGACAGAGCTGGGAAAGTGATGAGCATTCAAAAAGTTAGCTGCTTTGTGAATGATTAGTAATCAAAGAAGTGTACCATGGCTAGAGGTGCTCATGTGGCAGAATAGATGAAGTCTTAAGGTTGATGGTAGAGAAGAAATTATAAAAGTAGTTAATAACAATACAGCCTTTAAAGAGGCTCCTCGTCTACCAGCTGTGCCTGTGGGAGTCAAGTGTGAAGGCCCAGCCCCACATGCACGGCTATTCCCTACAGCCCCGTTTATACCAGCAACAGCTGTTCATAAATACATTGTGGAAGGCAGGGCACTTATCCCTTACATGAGTTAGATATTGACATGGGTGTTGTTATACCATGTGCTACTTAGAGATACCAAAGCCAAAAGCAGCAGCTTTCATCCAGAAGCCTAGAGCTGGAGGACAGAGACATGCAGAGCTTGGGTCACTAGCCAGCCAGTCTAGATAACCAGTGAGCTTCAGGCTCAGTGAGATCCCATCTCATCCCATCTCAAAAATAAGACAGGGAAGAAATCGAGGAAGATACCTGACATTAACCTCTGACCCACACATACACACACCACACACACACACCACAAAAAGTAACAACTCACAGATTCCATTTGTGACAACTATATCTGTGTGCTACCATATGTGTTGGGGCAGGGGCAGGATTCTATATAGAAAATGTACGGAAGGCTACAGACAAAGTAGCACCATTGTCTTCTGTTGGCTGAGAAGATGTCAAGTAATACTGACTCCTGTGTTCCTGTTTGTATTCCAAACCTATTGTACAGAGGGCAGGCTTCCTTGGCCTGGGAAAGGATGGGTTTTTCCTCTTTTTAGGTGCTATATTGCCTTAGCTGCTTTTCTAATGCTGTGATAAGATACCATGACCAAGGCGACTTATAGAAGAATGATTTGGGGTTTTGCAGTTTCAGAGGGTGAGTCTATGACCATCATGGCAGGGAGCATGGCAGCAGGTGGGCAGGCATGGTGCTGGAGGAGTAGCTGAGAACTGGCATCTTAAGACACAAGCAGGAGACAAAAGGAGCAAGTGGGAGTGGCATGGGTTTTTAAACCTCCAAGTGTTGTGTCCCCGGTGACACAATAAGCCCTCACCTTCTAATCCTTCCCAAACAGTTCTAGTAACTGAGACCAAGAATTCAAATACATGAGACTGTGGGGCCAACATCCTTTGACCCACCACACACCACCCCTACCTTCCCAGCTGGAGAAACACGGGGAATCTAAGAGCCTTCGACTTCTGTAACTTAGGCTTCATTTGCCAAATGCTTCCCGTCAACCCTTGAAAGTTAGATGCAGAGCAAGATGGGAAAGTCAAGAGAAAATATTAAAACAAAAAATAAAGGCACCTTCTTGAATTTATCGCATCAGGAATCAGACCACAGCCAACTTCCAGCTTCCTGTGAGTAAAACCTGGGTCTTCTTCCCAGGAGTGATGCCAGCATACAGGAGGTGAATAGACACCCCAGCCCTTCCCCACTTCATGCCTGTTTTTTCACCTACCATGGACCACTCACACAAGTGCATACTCCACCCCTTCTGGCTAGACTTCACTTCATCCTTCAACTCTCAGATTAAATGTTATTCTTCTGACCCAACTTCCTAAAGAATCTGTTATAGTATCCTGCATCTCTATCTCTGTTTCCAAGGTAGCACTCGAGGATGTTGATGAGATACTAATCCTCTGGGAAACTATGGAATCAATGCCTTAATATTGCTCCAATGATGGGGCAGGAGAGCTGTGTACACTAAACATCAGCCCTTAAAACCCACACTCAGGATAGGCTAGGTGTTCATTCCCTTACACTTAGGGTGTGCTGTGCCTCCTACAGTCAAGAGGGCTTCCACTAGCAGTGGAGAAATTTGGGGTAAGAAAAGCCCCAAGGTGCAAAAAGGCAAGTGCTAGATTTGGAAGTAAAGTACTCCAAAGTGTTGAAGGAATGTAGCTGAGGCACCAATCGATAGCAGCTAGCAAAGTTCACAGTGATGTATGGGTGTGTGATGTGTGTGTGTGTGTGTGTGTGTGTGTGTGTGTGTGTGTGCATAATGCCAGCCCTGTTAGACTGAGAACTCCACAGGAGCAGGAACCTTGCCTAACCACCTCTCGGCTGCACTTCCAGTGCCCAGCACAGGATTGCCACCCAACTAGACAATCAGGTAGTATTTGCTCTACTGAAGAGCATGAGCCTGTGAAGAAGGAACATTCCAGGTCAGTACGTGCTAAGCCATGCATGAAACCAAGCACACAATACAGAAGAATTTCATGAAATGATTGTTTCCAGTTTTAGAAATTATTACAAAATGTGTTTGCAACTGTATTGCCTTGAGTTATTCAAGTTAAATGATATCACCTGTAATCCACTTCAAACCTCTCATTAATGAGAGCTTGCAACTCATGGTGCAGTTTGGTCCAAATAGCATAGCAAGCTCCAATTATGAAATTTTAAAATATTTGGAACTGGCAAGTAAGGTGTTTGCTACTGAAGATTCTAGGGTACAGGCAGCAGGGCTTAACCAAAAAAAAAAAAAAAAAAAACTTCAGATCGGATCACAACCAACTCTTAAGCCAAGGACAGTCTGCTTTTTTTAGTGTGTATGACTATTTGCCTGCATGTATGTCTGTGCACCTGTGTACATATACTAGGTGTCCACAGAGGTGGGAAAGTGGAATCAGATCTCCTGGAACTAGAGTTACAGGCAGTGGTGAGACACCATGTGGGTACTGGGGACCAAAACTGAATCCTCTGGAAATTCAACTAGTGCTCTTAACTACTAAGCTACCTCTCCAGCCCAAAGATTAGTTTTATAAAGGGCTAGGAGAAAATAAAATAGGTTTTCATCCCATTTAAAAAAAAACATAGCAACTTCAAAGATCAATGTTCATAACTAAAGTCTGATTGGAACCCAACCATGGTGACATGTACAAGATTGCTTGCAATACTCTCAGACTTAAACAACAGAGCTAAGCAGTTGAAACAGAAGGCTTGATCTGCATAAATCTACTAATGTGTCCTCTGGCTCTTGGCAGACAAACACCTGGCAGCCAGGAACCCAACCGCACAGGCAACACACCTGCCAGGTGCACCATCACACAGCTGGGGACTCCAGCTGACTGACTCCTGCCCAATGCCTCATCGCAATCTCACCACTGCTACCAGGACCACCACAAGAACACCTACCTCCCAGGCATTTCCATCCCCTTGCGATCGAGCCTGCATCACCAAGCCTTTTGCTGACCAGGAAGACATGACCTTGTCAATACCCACTCATTTCATCAAGAGTCTCTGGGTCTAGACTCAATGTATTCTCTTCTCAGAAAACACAATAACACAGTTCCAAACCTGCCTGGCCACACACAGAGTTCTTATGAGATCCATGTCCCATGAACATTGCTTGATCTAATCATTTTTCCTGTTTTTTAATACCATCAATTTCCCTTCTGATCAGTGCTACTCATCAGGAAGTAACTTCAGGTAATTAACATTTTTACATTTTTAATTATGAAGTCTTTCCTGAGCTGGCGGGGTGTCAGAAATGAGACGCGGGAAGCATCTTTGGCGCTGCAATCTAAGGTCTCTCCTCCAGACCTGGTAGATCGGTGTGAGTGTGAATTCAGGTCACTGGCTGTGCCACCCTCATCTGCAGCATGAGTGGACCATGGGCACTCAGTGTTACACGCAGTACAAGTTGTGTTTGGTAGCCAACGTTGCTCTAAAGCTTTGCTCTCAAAGTTTTGAGACCTTCATATGGTGTCACCAAAATTGAGTTTCTAAGGAGACTAGACCATCTAGCTCCAGACACCTCCATTCGGGGCAGGGGGCCAGTACAGATGTGTGACAGCTGCTCACTTAACTTCACCATCCAAATACCCAACTCATTCTTACCACAGGTTGTTCTTTAGCTATACTTTGCCCTGTGTCACAACCCTCTTTCTCTCCCTATTTTATTAAAAATTGCAAATACCTTGCACATGTGGAAAAAAGACTTACTTCTACCCCCTGACCCCCCCCCTGCCCAGGTCATCTACTGCTTGGGAAGAATCATGGTCTCCCCAAAAAATGTCACAGCAAGCCAGAAAATGATAACTAGAATAGCAAGACAAGAGGGAAGGCAGACCATGTGCCTTTGCACATGCTGTGCAAACCCTCCCATAGCTCTCAGCTCCACCTTCACCTAGCCCCCTCATGTCAAGCCTTCCTGGCCTGAAGCTGTACAGACCATCTCATCCTTTCCCGCAACATCCTTGCCTGGGCTCCACCATGCCACCATGATGCTCTCTGAGTTCAGAGAGGCACCAAGTCTTGTTCAAGATCATGTTCCAAAGCGATGACCCCTATAATGCCTTTGTCTTTCTTTACTTGATATTAACCAAGAAACAGAGAAGCAATGCCTTGCTCTCTTTCTCAAGTGGCAAGCCCTGCACAGCAGAGGTGGGAGGCTTCCAATAGCATTCCTTTCCACCTGTCGATTGATTTCCTTGCCACCTTTGCCCAGGACACTGTCCTCCTTCTCTGCTTTTGCTCCTAGTTGTTTTATTGGTCCCTCTAGGAGATGTGAAGATATCTACTTCTCTGACCCCATTTTCTTGGAGTAGCCAAGCTACAACGTTGCCATAACAACCAGTGCAACAGAATTCCTGCTTAAAAGAAACAATTAAACAGTCTGTTGAAAGGACAAAAGTAGTTTCTTGAAGTCTACCTGAAATGGATGAGAGAGATGTTCTCCTCTCTTAATGTCACAGGATTTCAGATTGAGTGAGGGAGAGAGCTAGGCGTCAGCAAGGCAGTAGGTCAACACACAGACTTGATTATCTGGTGAGGAAAAAAAATTTAGACTAGACTCTGTCTGGTTGAAATAGACTCCTCTGTTCAAGAGAGGAACTATCCCGTCCCATGTAGTCATAGAACTGCTGGGTAAGAAGTGAGTCATGGAGTCATGTGTGTGATCAGAACACAAGAAGACTTCTACACAGACTCCTGGGCACCTAGTCTCTTCCCCATAGAGTCTATGGCATAAACCCACTGAATAAAAGGGAATTTGAGAAGGGTAGGTATCATAAACATGCCTCACAATGTATTCCTAAGGTCTTCTTTTTGAAAAAAGGGTGAGATTATTGGTTTAGGGATCAAAACACATAAGAATCATAAAGAAAGGACTGTGTGTGTTGAGTGCTTGCCTAGCCTGCATCAAGTCCCAGGTTCAAGCTCCACAAGGACCTGGTAGTGCATGCCTGTAATGTGAGTACTAGGCAGTTGGAAGCTGAAGGAACAGTTCATTCTTGATGACATAAAGGAATTCCAGAAAGGTCAGGCTGCCACTTCCCTCAGTGGACAAGACTGGCCCTCAGACACTTTTGCAGTTACCCACTATGCTCCCATTATTATGATTTTTTTTTGATAAGTCTGAAAATCACCCACAACTCATTAACTTCATGTGATTACCTACCCTACCTCCCCCCAGGGTGCTTCCGAACCCCTCTTGCTGGAAGAGAGAAGAAAATGACTGTCTATTACACATAGACCCCACACCTCTGCCCCTGATCCATACAACAGCTCCACAGGTTTTCCAAGCTGACCTGCAATTCACTCTACAGTCCAAACTGGCTTTGAGCTTCTCTGATCCTCCTGCAGTACTGGAATTTATAGTCCTGGCCATCATGCCTGGTTTTGCAAGTTTGTTTCTAACTCAGATTAACTTGCCAGACTAACAGATGAGTCTGATTATAAACCCCTAAGCATCAAGGATTCCCTCCTTTATTTCTTCTGTTTTTCGGAGATACAGAAACACACACACACACACACACACACACTCAGAAAATATTAAGGACCCAGTGAAACCAATGGCTAGCTCTTCCCTCTTTACCCAGGGGAAATCACTTTTTCTTTGACAAGGAATCACACAAAGACCTTGAAGAGACCAGAAAGCACTCAGGTGGTGGCTCTGTCTTCTTTACTAGGTCACCTGGCTACTTTACATACTGCCTACCCTCGGGTTCAGAATGAACAAGAAATAAGTCCAGCTGTAGAAACCTGATTCTATTGATTATAAAGTTGTTTTTTTTTTTTTTTTCCTCTTTCCCTACACACTTGCTAAATTTCAAGCTGAGGAAAACACACACAGTTAAGGTAAACAAAGCAATTTGAACAATACCTTCCTGCCTAAAAAGTCACATTTAATCCGATTCTGTTAAAGGATGAGACTTGCATGTACGTCTAAGCCTCGCATTCAATTCTGTTCGACTACTGGTGTGAAATTTTAATCAAAAAACTAGAGAGCTCATTCAAAAAAGAAATTAGTGAAAAAACTTTGGTCGTCTCTCATCAGTGAAAACTGATTTAGTTATGCAAATTACTGCTATGAATATTAAACCACTGATGAAAGGTTTTTAATGAAGGGATCTTTTGTTTTGGAAATGCGAGGGTATATGCTTTAATTTCTTGCTAATTTACTGTTCTTTGATAATGTTCACATTTTCCCTAAAGTGGCTTTGCTGATGGGTTTAATACTGTGAATAGAACTACAGACCAACAATACTGGTTTTGACAAGCTTTCCCCTGTGTAACTACACATCGTGATTTGCGGCCCCTTATGCACAATTCTATTAGGGTGGATTTTGTCTACAGGGCTTTCCCTGAAATGAATTCTCATTTTAATGTTAGCCTCCTGCAGTTTTTAATTTTTAATCTGTAATATGAAATTGCAAATTTTACAAACATCATTTGAAAAAGCCACTAGGACAGAACCGAATGCCAAAGTTTACATATTGCCTAATTAGACTGTTATGAGAGGCAGCTTATCAATGTCACGCCAAAGATCATCAAAAAATCCAATTACTAATTTGAAAAACACATATATTTTATAGGTTCATTTGGTTTCATTTGCATCCGGTTGGCTCAATAATTGTTTTAAAATTGTATTAAGGCTAATAATTTGGGTTTAGCTAGGAAAGCACCTAAGCCTACATGGTGGCACCCTGCCCTGCTGCCCATAGTGAGTGACATGGGGCACTGGGGCACAGAGAAAAATATCTCCTGCTGTGGAAAGTTCCAGTCCCCAGGTATTCTCTAGAGAAGTCTTTTTGAGAAGGAAAAGCTCACAGAGCCTTTATGAGGAGGCCAGTTTCCCATGGGTCAAGCCAGACACTCTATAGATAATTAAGAATAAGTGTAGAGGGAAAACCAGTAACCAAGAAAGGGTTCAGGGGGATCCCAGGGGCAGCACAGACAACCTACAATCAGGGTAGGTGGTCTGTATCATTACAGAAGAACAAAGCGGTCCCCTTCAAACTTTGCTAATGTGGACTATGTCTGCACACAGAACAGTGAAGTGGGCAATGGCAGAACCCTCAGTCCCCTGACCTAGCTTCAGTGTAAAATCCATTTGAGAAGAGCCCCACCCACCTCAGCCTACCTCCCACATGAAGAATCCCCATTAGAGCTCACCCTGGAGCCCTTCTGTTCCAATCTGTAGATATTTAGGGTTTATCTTGAGAAAAATCTTTTATCATACCTGAATGTTAACAAGCCAGTCTAGTCTCCTCTCTGTTGCCTTGATAAGACTCTGAACTAAAGCAACCTAGAAGAAGAAAGGGTTTCTTTAGTTTACAGGTCAGTCCATCACTGAGGGAAGTCCAGAGGACCTCAAGTAGTAACTTTCAGAGTCAGAAAACCATGGGATGCTAATGACTTAGGCTGCCTTGCCTTTACAGAATCGCATTGCCCTAATTTATTCTTTCTTATATAATTCAGGAACACTTGCCTAAGGAATGGTGCTGCCCACCGTGGACCTGAGCCTTCTATAGCAATTATCAAGATAATACCCTGTAGAAATACCCACAAGGCAATCTGATCTGGGAGATCCCTCAATTGAGATTTCCTTCTCAGGGGACTTTAGGCTATGTCAAATTGGCAATTAAAGCTTAACAGGACACAAAAGCTCTTTAATGTCATTTAGTAGCCAATATGAATTCAATTCTCTAATGATTCATTCAAGGTTTTATATGATTTCTTTACCATTAGAGTCAAAAGGCAAGAATGTTTTCTGTTTTATTGGCTGATATGTTGAACTCTCTTGTATTTTCTAAGTTCTCTCTCTCTCTCTCTCTCTCTCTCTCTCTCTCTCTCTTCTCTTTTCTTCTTCATTCTCTCTCTTTCTCCCATCCATTCCTATCTCTGTCTCTCCACAGTGTTGGTTAACTTTTTGACAACTTGACACAGACTAGGGTCATCTGGGAAAAGGAAACCTCAATTGATAAAACGTCCCCATCAGATTGGGTTTTAAGCAAGGATATAGGGCATATTCTTGATGAAAGATTGATGTGAGAAGGCCCAGTCCATTGTGGGCAGTGTTACCCCTGGGCAGATGGCTCAGACTGTAGAAGAAATCAGGCTGGGTAAGCCATGAGAACAAGCCAGTAAGCAGCATTCCTCCATGGCCTCTACTTCAGTCTCTACCTCCAGGTTCCTTGAGCTCCTGTACTGGCTTCCCTCCGTGATGAAATGTAAGCTATAAGCTGAAATAAACCCCTTCCTTCCAGGATGCTTGTGGTCATGGTGTTTATCACAACAATAGAAGGCAAACTACTAAGACATTTACCTACTAAAGCAACAGATCATTTATACTGTAATGTTTCCTCAATCTGCATTCTGCTATGTCCCCATGGGGTCCTTAACTCATTCCTCTGTCCTATATTTCCTGGGAGTTGCTGGTCGAAACTGGAATATTTATCAGACTCAGGTTGTTCAGTTCTTGTAATTTTTTTTTAGTAAGACTGTTTTGTAAAAAAGAGTGTTGTAGTGGTTTGAATATGCTTGGCCCAGGGAATGGCACTATTAGGAAGTATGGCCTTGTTGGAGTAGGTGTGGTCTTGTTGGAGGAAATGTGAGGTCTTCAGGACCTGGAAGCCAGTCTTGTTCTGTTTGCCTTTGGAATGAGATGCAGAACTCTCAGATTCTCCCACATCATGCCTGCCTGGATGCTGCCATGCTCCTGCCCTAATGATAATGATTCAACCTCTAAACCCATAAGCCAGCCTCAATTAAATGTTGTCCTTATAAGAGTTGCCTTGGTCATGGTGTCTGTTCACAGCAGTAAAACCCTAACTAAGACAAGTGTGCATTCCCAGCAAACGTAACACAAAGTAGAATTATATTACCTTGTTTCTCATTTCCAAATGAATGTTTAATCTAAACATCACATGTAACTCAAAAGACGAGAAATATAACAGGACACATCCTGCAGATAGATATCTTGCTGTCAATACATGTTGGGATTTGGGAGCTGGAGAAATGGCTTAGCAGTCTAGTGCACTTGCTGCTTTGCAAAGGGCCCAAGTTGGGTTGCCAGCACCCACAAACAGGCAGCTCACAACTACCTGTAACTTCAGTCCCTGGAATCTGATGGCCTCTTCTGGACTTTGGGGCATTGCATTCACATGTACATAACCCCACACAGGCACACATACATGGGCATAATGAAAAGTAAAATAAACAGGGGACTGGAGAGAGCCTCGGTGATTAAGAGTCCTTGCTGGCCTTCCAGCATGCTGGTTTGGTTCACAGAACTCATGTTGGGTGCTCATTAAATGTCTATAACTCCAGGTCCAGAGAGTCAATCCAATATCCTTTTCTAGCCTTCAGGGGCATAGCGCTCATATGCACATGCCACACACACACACACACATACCACAGACATATGCACACACAAAAAATAAAAATAAAATATTTTTAAAAGAAAGAAAATGATTATTAAAATGGGTGTTTTCTGCTCATGTAAGTCCTAACACTTCCTTAAATGTTAGCCATCAGTTTCCTAGGCTCCTGGGCTATGAGTGGCGGCAGAGCCTCTCTACAAGATTTCCCTCAGCCCTGCCCACACAATGACATGGCTTTGATTCTGTGTTTTTCACTGGACTTCCTGGCCCCTACCATTTCAACCCCTACATAGGTCTTCCGTGTCCAGCTTCAGAGCTCAGGAATTTATGGGATCACAAAGACTCTGGTCTTTGTGAGAATTCTAAGCAGAGACCAAACGAGGCTGTAGTTTTAGGGGAGGTGGATAGGAAATGCTAAGGATGGGTGTTTTCTGCAGGATGTTTGCACCTGATCTATTTATCCATCAAGGCTCCCTAAGAAGCCACTTTACCCTTTCTCAGAGGTCCAAAAGCACTTTTCTGTGGGATAGTGAACCTCCTCTTCTCTCCACAGTTGTATGTATACCACCAGACTAGTCTTGAACAGCTGAGCAACTACATAGTTTTTCTTTTGATCTATCTCTCACCCCTCATTAGGGGTGATAGGATAGGGTAGGTGATAGGTTAGGATAATTTTTGCTTCTTGTTCCTGCAGTCGTAAGTTCTGCTGGCCTAGAAGCTTTGGTTCCAGAGAGGGGATTGCTCCTGCTGGGAGCCGCAATAAACATCCCATTGAACTGGATGCTAGAACTTCCCCCTGGTTCACTTTGAGTTTCTAATGTCTTTAAGCCAACAGGCTAAGAAAGGAATAACAGTGTCAGGAATGGAGATTGATCCAGATCACCATGGGGAAATTGGATTGCTTCTCTACAATAGAGGCAAGCAAGGTTAGATCTGGATTGCAGATCCTTTAGGCTGTCTCTTGGTGCTACCATGTCCTGTGAGTAAGTCTATGTGAAACTATAACAACATAATCCAGCCAGGATGACAAAGGGCACACAGATCCTTCAGGAATAAAGGCATAGCTCACCCCTTCAGGAAAAGAGCTAAGACCTGCTGAGGTACCTGCAAGGAGGAAGGAAATACAGAATGGAGAATGAAGAAAGGTGGCAAATACTAGTTAAGGCCACATGACTAGCTGCAGGAATGAGGATTATAATAACGTGAGTGTCTCTGTCAAAATTTAAAAATGTGTTTGCGTTCTTTTTCCACAATTTGTTTATCATGTAATCTTATTCAATTGAGATAGTATCAGTGGTTATAATACTTAAGTTTGAGATGCTAAAAATGTCTTTCAAGGGACATTGACACTTACTCCAAAACTTATAATGCATTTGCAGTTATATTATTGTAGGCATAATTAAGATTGGTTATTGTTTTCATTTGAAAATTAAGCATGATATGAGGAGAGATGATTGTGTGTCAGGTTGACAAGGGTGGACTTGTGATGGCTATTCTCTACTGTCTACTTGACTAAATCTGTAATTAACTAAAAACACAAGTTGCTGGGAGGGATTTTATTCTATTGTTAGACTAGCTGGACCAGAGCCTGTAAGCCACTCTAGAGAAGCCTGACTAATATACCATCTTAAGCATAGAGAAACTGGGCCTAAATGAGAAAGCTTGGCTCCAACTCCCCAGAGAACTTTGTTCTTTACAGCCACCCAACTCCAAGTGATTTTTTTTTTTTTTTTGGAAAGTCTGGAGTGTCCTCAGACAACCTACCTCAGACCTCTCATCTCTGAATATCCTGACTTATCTCCCCCAGCCTGCAAAGTTCAGTCATTTGCCACAGTCATGAAGTGCTGTGTGCCACCTGTAGTGCTGGCTGTCCCAGCTGATGCCCACCTGTCTCCTCTGGGGTGCTTACAAACATTAAGCACTGGCTGAAGTAACTGTCCCTGTGGTGAATGATGGCTCTGCTGATGTGAATGAACCACTATTTACATTAGCTACAATATTTTATCTGTGGGTCAAGTCAGTGAATCTGCACACATCTGTAATCATCTTCGTTTTTATAAAGAAAAGGCCAAGATGTCCTGAGACATATATTTTGAGATTTTTTTTTTTTTTTTTTTTTAGAAATCAACTATAATCAAAATCTTGTATAATCTGAGCTCTTATTTATTTACTCACATATTTGTTTATTTATCGATGGGACCTGAGATATATTCTGGTTTAGGTACGAAGTACCTCCCAAATGGCCTCAACTCAGTGTATCAAATCACTGAGGAGTCATGGAATCACGAGAGCTCTAACCTAATCTAGAGATGCCTCCATTGATGGTGTCATTAGGGGGACTTATGGGAAGAGGAGGAAACTGAGCGTGGAACCTCATTGGAGGAAGGAGCTCCCTTAGGAGCCAATATTAGGATCTAGGTCTCGTTCCTGACCCTTCCTCCTTTCCTCCCTCCCATCTCATTCCCTTCCTTCCTTCCTTCCTTCCTTCCTTCCTTCCTTCCTTCCTTCCTTCCTTCCTTCCTTCTACCTTCTCTCCCTCCAGCTGACATCGGGTGAACAGCTGTGCTCCACAACTTTCTGCCATGATGTTCTGCCTTTCATGGGCCCACAGAAATAGAGCCAACCAAAACAAACGGATACCCTGAAACCATGAGCCAAAATAAACCCGTCCTCTTCAGTTGTTTCTCTGGAGTATTTGTCACAATGATGAAGAGCTGACAAATACTGGGGCTCTGTCATTGGTGGGAAGGGATGGGCTAGGGCCTCCATCCTCAGCAAGGATGTTAGCAAGCCCAGGGACAGCACCAATGGGAAGGGAGTAACTTCTAACTGCCCCTTTCCCTCCTAGTGTCTCCTTGGAATCTTCCTTTCTGATCCCATTTTCCGACTGACACATATTCTTTTTCTCCCCAGAAAAAGAAATATCCAGAAAGCCAGTCTTTCTGCATGTAAGAAGGAACAGAACAGGCTTACAAGTGCAGCACCTGGAGCTCAGAGCATTGTCACGCGTGTGTTAGGTGAGAAACACTTGGGATTCATGAGGAGCGAACACAGAAAAGTCCTTTTTATAGGCTGAGACTTATGACTGGGTCACAACACATGAAACCGAAGACAGCGGGCTGTGAAGGAGAAGAAAACCCAGCAAGTTATTTATGAGGAAGCCTCTGGATTTGTCCAGACTTACAACTGTGTAGGCAAAGACTTGTAAGAAAGACAAGATGCATAAGAGGGGCATGTTATGGAAGACTTCGAGAGATGAAGACATAGCCGGCTGGGCATCCTGTCAGCAATCCACTAGGAAGCCCTTTTCCAGCGCTTTAGTCTTCTCTGAATAAGAAAAGAGGCAGTGTAGGAAAGGGTAGCACCTTAGATCACTACAAAGGAGTGTGTGCAAACAAGCAGCCTGAGCTTAAAGCTAAATGACTCAGTCATAAACAGGAATCCAGGGAGCCTGACCAGTAGGAAACTGCACAGGCCCTATTGGGCCACCTGCACAGTCACCTCTATCCACACTTCTAGGAGTCAGCAGTGGAGGTGAACAAGGAAGGCATTCACCGGGTCAGCTTTGGGGACCATACCCTGGCTCTTTGCCCATTCTTTTGACTGAAGAACTTAAAGAAGAACAAGGGTAAGATTAAAGATAGGAAGCCAGGCATGATGATGTGCTTGTTATTCCAGCTCTAGAGAAGTAGAGACAGGTAGATCCATGGGTTTGTTGTCCAGCCAATTGCACCTAACTAGGAGCTCCAGGCCATGAGAGACCCTGCACAGGAAACAAGATGAATAGTACTAAGACTTCTGGGGAATAATACTAAGATGGCCTCTGGAGAATTACCCAGCACAAACATATGCATCTGCATATACATGAACATGTGTACATACATGTACACATATACACATGTACATGCATGTACATGCAAACACACACATGTACACACACACACATATGGGGGTGGAGAGATTAAAGATGGAAGACAGAAGTCCAGAGACAATGTTACCAGACCCAGCACCCCCAATTTCTCACTGCTTTTTTGGAATGATTCTAGAACAGTCAGTGTGGTGACCATCTAGAAACTTAGGGACCAGCATTCCTGTTGACTTCTTTAGAAAGCACAGTCTGTGAACCCATCACAGTTCAGAACACACAGGGGGAACAGACTTCCCCCACAGTGCTGAGAAGGAGGCAGAGGATGAAAACCAATGGCTATGATAACTGGGAAAGAGGCTGTGCAAGAGGATTCGAAGTGAGGCCTGTGAGATGCTTGTCCCATGTGGGTATAGCCTGGCTTTATTGTCTTAAGACTTGTCTCTATGCATGTCTCTGCAGTGTCCCTAAACATGGTGGCTTTTTAAAAGCCCACTCAGGACCCTTATCCTGCAAATCTGTAGGTATAACAGGTGGCCAGCCCTAGCAGGATGTCCCTTCTCTCATGTCTCCCCCTACCTCCAACAGGCTGCTTGGGTCAATCATGCCTCTTTCTTTCTGCCTCTTTCTTTATGAACCCAGCATAATAGTCACCTTGATTTACTGTTTGGCATGGAAACTAATAACTTTTGTTTTTAATAATGATAGTTTGCTGAGCTTGGAAAAGCCCAAGCTGTGATTTAGCTGCTGTTGAAAAAAAAAGTGCACAAGTAAACAGCTCTCCATCAGTTGCCTAAGAACGATTTATAAAACCGCCTTTCTGTGTTTACAGAGAAAAGCGCCTTGGTATATGTGTCGTGATGATGGAGATGATGCCAACATGGCCATTTAGCTTCTGACGCCTCCAGTCTAAAACAAATAGGGCCTACAGGCTACAGAAGATTTCTGGGGCAAAATGAAGGGGTTTCTGCTCTTGGAGAGTAGATTCTGGCTTCCCTACTACTCAGTCTATGGCTCACCTAGAAGCCTGCTCCAACATGTAACACCATGTGCATACCCATTCTGACACTGGATAGGCAGAGTAGAATGTAGGTAACAACCAAGGAAAGCTGCCCCTGAATCAGATCAGTGTGACCCCTGAGAGCTGCATGCCTCTTTGGGGTGAAATGCCCCTGAGGCTGCAGATAAGCTGTTATCAGTATATCAGGAACTGAGGTGCCAGAAAATTCTCCCACATATATACACTGAACAAGGGGCCTGAGATACACATACATATACATATATACCATATACATACACATACATATATACATACATATACACACACAAGTGTGTGTGTGTCTGTGTCTGTGTGTGTATGCAAATTCAATTTAAGGAGAAAGAGGTTTGTTTCAGCTTATAGGTTACAGTCCATCATTGAGGGAAGCTAGGACAAGAACTCTAGGCAGGGACTAAAGCAGAGGCCATGGAGAAGCACTGCTTACTGGCTTGCTTCCTCTGCCTTGCTCAGCCACCTTTCTTATATAGCTCAGACCCACCCACCTAGAGATGGCACCGCCTACAGTGAGCTGGGCCTTCCTATGTCAATCAGCAATCAAGAAAATGACTGACATGCCCACAGGCCAATCCAGTTCAAGCCATCCTTTCATTGCCAGTTCCTCTTCCAAATGTATCAACTAGAGGACAAAACTAACCAGGGAAGGCACCTCACTCAATATTTGCAGATAGGAGAGGGAAAAAAAATCAATGAAAAGCTATTTATAAGGGTCTGGCAGCACAAGCCTGAAATCCTAACTACTCCTGTAATGTTGAGCCAAGAGGGTATGTAGCAAGTTCAAGGCCAGCCTAAGAAACTTAGTGAGAACCTATCTCAAAACATAAAATGATGGCTGGAGATGTATCTCAGTGTGAGAACATTTGTCTAATAAGCAGAAGTATTGGGTTAGATCCTTGAACATACGCACAAATAAATGAATAAAACACACAAATGTTCATCTCACTGAGTATGCAGGGCATGTTATACCTATAACCCAAGTCCCTTAGGGGTGAGAGTGCCCTGAGGCTTGCTGGCCAGTCTAGCCAATCCATGAACTCCAGGTTCAGTAGTGAACCCTGTTTCAAAAATCAAGGAGGAGAGCCACTGAGGAAGATACCCAACATTGGCCTTTGGCCTCCACACACAAAACCACACATATATACATATACTACACACACACACACACACACACACACACACACACACACACACACACATCTTACAGCCACTACAATCTTATTTTGTTTTTGAGACAGGATTTCATGTAGCTCAGGCTGGCCTCTAACTCTCTATGTAGCTGAGGATGACTTTGAACTCTGAGTCCTTCCTCTGCCATCTCCTAGGTACTAAAAGTAGAGGCTATACCATCAGGCCCAAAAAAGCCACTTTATGTATAATTGCAGGTCTATGTTATCTTGCAATTGTCAGATCCATAGGTCATACGGCAGCAAGAGTGAACCAAAGAATAGCCATTGATAACTAAGAAGTGGAGGAAAACAGAGGAGTTCCATATCCAGCACTGAATATGAGCAGTATCAGGAGTTGCTGGGAAGAGTCACAAATAATTCACCAAGAACGGGGACAGTGTAAAACTTCTCTTTGGCAGCACCTGTTCTGTCTGCCTCATTCCAGCTCAAACAAGCCCTGCCAGTCAGAATCCAGTTGTAGCAAATAGGATATAAATCTCCAACTGCCAGGAAGCGGCTCTTAGGAAGCTGAGGTCTCATTCATGGTGAGGGAGTCCACCACACAGAGCTGTTATTCTGATTACACCTCATACACCTTCCCCAAGTTCCCCTGCATCCATCAAACCAAGAGCACACTGTAGAGATGTGTAATTGCTGAGAGCCCAGAGCTCCTCCAGATAGCTGTTTGATTACTCCAGAGTTAAGACTGCAAATTGACGGCCTGGAAAAGCCACAAGAAGTCAGGACCACGCTCAGTGCTGAGGATATGTGAGGGAAAGGCTCCTCTGATGGTGCTCCTGGTCTGGTAAGTGTGTACTTGGGAGTGAGTGTCCTTAACATTCGGGGATCCCTTAGGCTGACATTCTGCCAGAGCTTGCTAGTGTCCCCTGGAAACTTGGACTGGAAGACAGGAAGTCTCAAAGCCCAGTCATGTGATAACTGCCTTTCTTGTAAGTGTGTGTTCTCATGCACGGGAGGGTTGCATGGTGGTCCCATACCCCACACGCAGCTGCACTTGGCTGCCAGGGCATCTATCTGACCACACTTGCTGACATCGACTGAACTCATGAAGTCAGTCATTCTTTCCTTACTCCCATAGAAGTCTGTGCACTATTCAGATTCGGGTAAATTGCCATCAGTGCTGAATCCTGAATAAACAGTGGAGTCTGGAGAAGAGATAAGTTTAGTGCTTCAGAAACTCGGGGTTCTTCATGGGGTTTGGGCAAGTCGAGCATGTATGAAACCTCAAAATTCACTCTAGCTGCTATAGGAGTATTTTTTTAAGCAAAAAGGGAATTTTAAAACACAAACACACACAAAAGCTATAAAGAAGATGAAATAAGAGACAAGTAGGAGAGAGATGTAGAAATAATAAATAACAAGACAATTGAGCTTCATCTGGAGTCATCCCCACTGAGCATCCAGGAACCTGGGAGCTCCACAGAGATCCTGGGGTGTGGAAGGCTGGATGGAACCAAGGTACAGTGGGCCTGGAAGCCTGTAGACAGGCAGTAAGCGTCTTTGTATCCTTTCTTACTCCAGTTGCCAGAAGGAAACTGCCCTGCTAGACTTCAGAGTAAAGCCAAGAATTGGTAGAGGGCCTAGGCTCTAAAAAGTCTATTCTTCACAGGCAAGAGACAGGAACATCTTCCCCTAAGAATCCAGTACCAAGAGGAAGGAAAGACCCACAGTTACAGCTATGTAGCCAATACATCATAAGGACCACCCACCTCTGGGCCAAGTCCCCATTCCACAACCCCAGGTTCTAAGACATGCCAGCATTGTCTCCATGTTTAAAGATGAACAGTCATGAATCACTGGACAGATAAAAAAAATGTAAATAATAAGACGATGAAAAGACAAATGATTAGAAACAGCACTGGGAAAGCTGAGACCATGGAGAAGAGAATAAACAATAAGACTGTCATTAAAGGCTGGAGAGATGGCTCAGCGGTTAAGAACACTGACTGTTCTTCCGAGGTCCTGAGTTCAATTCCCAGCAACCATATGGTGGCTCACAACCATCTGTAATGAAATCTGATACTGTCTTCTGGTGTGTCTTAAGACCACAACAGTGTGTGTGTGTGTGTGTGTGTGTGTGTGTGTGTGTGTGTGTGTGTAAAATCTTTTTAAAAAAGACTAGTCATTAATATCCTCAGGAGACAGAAGAAGAAAGAAAATGGAAGTTATGACAAAGGTGGAAAAGTTAACAGACGTGTGTGTGTGTGTGTGTGAGAGAGAGAGAGAGAGAGAGAGAGAGAGAGAGAGAGAGAGAGAGCTCACAGAACAGATGAAAAGGAAATATAGGAAGAGAATATCCCCACTAGCTCAAATAGTTCCATGATAAAAACATCTCAGAAAGATTAGGACCATGAGGAAGAAAACAGCTGGAAAAAGCCTTCTAGAAAATATGCCAGAACATGCACATCCCAGATAAAAGAGGCCAAGAGTGGCCCAGACACAAATGAGGAGAGTGGATGGTGTAGACACAGTGCAGAGGACAGGCAGAGGAGCCTTCCAACTGCCAAAGAACAGGAAATACAGCTCCTTGGTGTCCTCCATCCCCCTGGCTCCCTTTCTAGCCCTTTCTCCCCCTCCTCTACAGACTTCCGGAGCTCTGCCTAAATTTTGGCTGTGGGACCCTGCATCTGCTCCATCAGTTGCTGGCTGAAGTTCCCCTGGTCTCTCTGATGAGGATTATACTGGGCTCTGCTCCCAACACATCATGCAGACATGACAAACTGTGGGTCGAGAGGTTTTGTGGTTGGGTTGATGTCCCAATCCCTCCACTTGAGGCCTTGCCTGGTTACAGAGGGTGGCTGGTTCAGGCTCCATGCCCCGACCCCCTTACTAGAAACAGGTTTTTCTAGTAAACAGTGCAATCTCAGCGTTCACAGTGTGGTCAAAATCCTGAAATAATATAGTTATGTAGTTATAGTTGTGAACTATAGTTTTTCCCGAAAGTCACAACATACACACATGAGGGATGTGGCTGGATGCTAAAAGTGAGTGTGTGGATGGGGGTAGAGGGATGCAAAGGGTAGGCAACCTCCTCCCAAAGTAAACAGCTTAAGGCAAGAAGAAAAAAAGGAAGAAAAATGGCAAAAGAAAACTCAGAGGGCATGGGAGGGAGTGCAGAGACGAACAGGACGTCTTTTCTACAAATCCTTTACAACTATGCTTTATTTTTCAAATTTTGGCATGTGTTTGAACACGAATTTTAAAATGAAAACGAAGGATAATCCATTGCTCATCTCTTGGTTAGCCATCTATGTGACATCTTGAGCTACAGCAGTGGTTCTCAACCTGTGAGTCAGGATCCTTTTGAAGGAGCAAATGACCCCTTCACAGGGGTCACCTAAGAGCATCAGAAAACACAGACATTTGCAGTAGCACTGAAAATAGTTTTATGGCTGGGGGTCACCACAACACAAGGAACAGAGTTAAAAAGTCTCAGCATCACGTAGGTTCGGAACCACTGTCCTATGAAGACCTCCTCACAGGATTTTCACGAAGACAGAATGACACCTACCGTGTGGTTTGTCCTCGATAAATGCCAGTTCTTAGTCTTATTGCTGTCCTGTTTTGACAATTTCTTGGGGGAGAGCCGGGGCTAGGGAGGTCTAGGAGAGTCTTTGACTCAGCTCTGGAAGCATCACAAGGATTACTGGGAAAGAGAGACCACCCTCGGGCTCACAGGGATTCCCTGCCCAGAGGCCTTCATTACAAAAAAAAAAAAAAAAAAAAAAATTCCTCAGCATTTTACCATAAAACCCCCAGGATTGCTCCCTCCTTGGATCAGCTACTCTGGGAAATGCATGTTGATGGGGTTACAAGTTGCTTTTCAAACAAATAAAGGGGTGTCAGCAGAAGGCTCAGGAGGTAAAATGCTTGCTTGACAAGCCCAATGACCTGAGTTTAGCCTGTCGCCCCCCTCCCTCCCCGATTCTGTAAAGGTGAAAGGAGAGAATCAACGTCACAAAGTTGTCCTCTGTCTTCCACATGCACAGCAGACATCCGATGTACCTGCACTCCCACATCTGAAGTGGACAGACAAGCTACTCAGGAAGGAAGAAGAGACCCAGCCCAGCCCTTTGCTCTGGGCAGGAGCTGTTTTCCTTAGGAAGTTCTGTTACAGGCACTTCTTGTTATGGACAATGGATCATTGAATCTGAAACATTATTTAAAAAAAAAAAAAAAAAGCTTTGCTCCTCCAAGAAATAAGATTGAACTACGCTTTCTTCACTTACTTTCTGGGCTGGTCTGGAATGTTTTACTGATGATAGTACACACCTGGGAAAGGGCAGGACTCCCAAGAACTCAGCTCTGTAGATTTCCACATCCTGGCCCCAGGCCCTGGGATCAGAGAACTCCCGAGTCTGACATATTCCAGGAGGCCCACAGCCTGTTTCTATGCATCTGGCTGCCTTTTCTCCATGCTACATTGGTGAGATCTGCTTACAATTTACTCATTCTCTGTGGCATTCCTCTTCAGGCTGACAACAGATAGGTGAAGAGTTTCTTGCATGGAGCTCCAAATACACTTCCTGCCATGGTTCAAATCTTGACTGGGTTTCAAAGGCCCATGTGTTTAGTGACTTGGTCCCCACCCTTCAGTGCTATGGCAAAGTGAGGGAACTTTTAAGAGGTGGCCTCTAATGGGGAGTTTTAGGTTGTGGTTGATATAGCCTAGAAAGACATTGCACAGACTAGGAGATGACTCAGTGTCGGTAAGATGCTTGCTGCCAAGTCTGGTAACTTGACTTTGATTCCCTAGGAACCACATGGTGGAAGGAGAGAATCAGCTCCTGAAAGTTGTCCTCTGATATCCACACATGCACTTATGGATGTGCATTCATGCACACACACACACACACACCCCACTACTGGGTTTTTTTTTGGGGGGGGGGGATATATGTGATAGTTTGTATATGCTTGGGTAGGGAGTGACAGTTAGGAGGTATGGCCTTGTTGGAGTAGGTGTGTCATTGTGGGTATGGGCCACTGCTGTCTCCTCTCTATCCAGGGGCAGTCCTTTGTCTGCTCTGGGACTAATATCCCCTCCCTCATCCCTTATTCCCTTGCCCATCTCCCTCCTCCTCTATCTCCCATCTTGCCAATCATTTCCTGCCTTTTGTGCCTCTGGGGCAAATAAATCTCCTTTGTGGTGAGAACTTGATTTGGGGTGTCCTAGGTCGATACAGATATCTTCAAAGAGTCATTTGGTTTTGGAATGAAAAGTGTGAGTTAGTATAAACCTTTACTCTTGGTAAGTCAATCAGCTCAGCTCTTTGTTATGGTTATTAAAAGTCAACACTCTGACTTCATTCATTATCTTTGATTTTAAAATTGACTAGAAAGGATTTTGAGGCAGGAAAATGAGGAAATGGCCAAGAATGATTGTGTGTGTTAACTATGCATGCAAGTCATAATTCACCAACCTCTGTTTAATACCTCTCTCTAGAGACAGAGTGTATGTAGGAGAAAAGAGGAATCACCACCTAGCAGGAGAACTGTAGGAGGTAAAGTTTTAAAACTTCTTCCAGAAGACCTCAGAGTGGAGAGCTGGAGAAATGGCTCAAGCCACCAAGCTTGACAGAGTTAGATGGCAGCAACTTATAGGTAGAGGAGAACTGACTGGAAAGTTGTCCTCTGACCTCGTAGCACACCATGGCATGCAAGCCAACTGTCATACATAGAACAAATGGTTCTGTTTCTGTTTGTTTGTTGTTTGTTTGTTGTTGTTTTTTCAAGATGGGGTTTCTCTGTGTGGTCATGACTGTCCTGAAACTTGATCTGTAGATCAGGCTAGCCTCAAATGCATAGAGATCCACTTGCCTCTGCCTGCCCAGTGCTGGGATTAAGGCTTGTGCCACCAACCCCCAGCATGTTGTTTATAACACACATGTGTATTCCTTTTTATTAAATATGCCTGATTGAGGCGGTGGTGCGCACGCCTTTAATCCAGCCTGGAGCACAGTGGTCTGCGAGGTAGCTGGTCTACAAGGAGTCCACACCAGGCTATACAGGACCTTAAAAAACCAGCTGATTAAGGCCACACAGTGGTGATGCACACCTTTAAACCCAGCACTCAGGAGGCAGAGGCAGTGGATCTCTGTGAGTTTGAGACCAACCTGGTCTACAAAGTAAGTTCCAGGACAACCAAGGCTGCACAGAGAGACCCTGTATAAAAACAACAATCAACAACAAAACATTGTCCGAAGCCCTGTGCAAGCCAAAGGCATCTCCTGCATCTTTGCAGAGCCATTCTCTTCTGTCAGTTCCTATGAGGCTAGTGTGCAGAACAGGAAACTACCTTCCATGTCTAAGTGAACTTGAGAAAGGTCTTTCCTCATTGCATGCCTTCCTGGAGACTGCATACTTGTAGGTATCATGTGGCAATTCTTTGGTCTGGACCTACACTATACAGTGTTGCCCAAGGTTATTGGGCTAGGGTGGAGCATCCTGGGGTGCACTTTGAGAAAAGGTGTCTGCCTATATTCATGAAACAAACTTCCCATGCTCACCCAACACACTTAGCATTCACACAAGCAAAAACTTAAGGGCATTCATAAAACTGAGTGCCTTCTGAAAAATGGCAAGAAGGAAAAGACAAATCAGGGCTTGTCTGGAGCCTAACAGGTACTAGGAGACAGCATCTGAAGATGTGGGTATCCCTGAGGGCCAGGGGACAAAGATTTCATGGATAACAACAAAAATACTAACTTTGAAGGTCTGGGGATTGGGTGAGGTTGTGTCCCCTGGATGTTGTAATCCTGACTCCCAATACTTTAGAATATGATTCTTTTTGGTGATAGTATCTTTGAAGAAATAAGACTGTTACCGTTGGCTTAATTATTTCTAAATAAGTCAGATTTTTCTTCTTGGGGCTAGAGACAAGTCTCTTCTAAGTGTGGTACCTGTGTAAGACCTGCCACATCCTTCTATATACTTTAAACACCTGCATTTTTACAATGTCTGTTGATACACAAAGCTGATGTTAAATAATTACTGTGCCTTTTTAAAGGAAATAGTGACGATAAAAATCTATACCTGTTCCTTGCAGACAAGATTTATTTCAAGTGCACCACAGAAAAGTAGAGTCCAGCTGGGCCCTTACTGCTATAGCTCTGAGACACTGGGCACTGCTCCTGTGAGAGTGAAAAAGAACATGACCCTGGTTCGTGATGTTTATGAATACTCTTAGATGAGGCCACACTGCCAACTTGGCCTATGGAGGTTCCAGAGAGCATCTCTGGGCCAGTGAATTTCAGAAAGACCTGCAGGTCACCTGCTCTGCTGAAAAACATCTGTATGGTGTGGGCCAAACCTCTCCACTCCCTGAAGGTCGGATTCCATCTGTGCACTGGGAGATGGTGCCTGAGGCTGCTAGGAAAGGTGATGAGCTAGGACCCCAGCTCCTGCAGGGCACCATGTAAGTGAGGCTGGGCAGCTACAGGAAACGCATTCTGTCTGGCTGGGTGCTCATGCTCAGGCTCTCAGGTAAGCAATAGGATCCCTGATTACCATTCTGGTCTATCAGGACTCAGCTCAGCTCACCACAGGGTTACTGCTTCCATGTGTGATAGAGTATCATAGATAGGAGTCAAGGTATCTATCTGTAGGAGGCAGGAAGGCAGGCAGCAAGAGGGAGGGAGGGAGGGAGGGGGAGAGAGAGAGAGAGAGAGAGAGAGAGAGAGAGAGAGACCTTCAACCACAAACGAAACACCATAAGGGGAGAAGAAAAAAGCCTCTTAGACACAGCGTAACTTCAACATTGGAGGTTTCCATTTTTCAGACACATAGTAGATTCATATTTTACTACCAAAACAGGGGAATGATTACAGAAATAGTTTTAGGTTCTCTAGATGTTTATGCTTTCCTTTGTAAAATAAAAGCATCATCAGGTGGCTATAAGCTATTGTAAACAGGCAGCTTTTGTGGAAATTTACCAGCCTGAGTAGTCATAGACCTTGTAAATAGGTAGCCTTAGCAGATAGTACCAACTTAGACAAGGACAAGTGAATCATAGGCAGCGTCATAGTGACCTGTCCCCTGAACCTTCACCCAGCCGACCACCCTGTTCTGAAAGATATCTGTACTCCCCCGAACACCTACACTCCGGTGTCAACCCCTTCCCCACATCCTGCCTTTTTGTGTTTATAACCCCTGTGTGAATAAGTAAAAATTACGATTTGATTTAAAAAAAAAAAAAAAAGAAGAGAGTATACACACACACACAGAGAAGATGAAGAGAAGTCTGTGTGTGTCACATAGATAATATTACATAGTTTTATTGGTATTGTTTTGCTCTTATGTGATTATCTTAATTAATACAATAACTTACTAAAATAAATTAAAATATAATAGTAGAATTATAAACAATAGAAAGTGAAAGGTAAATATAGTAAAAGTAAAAATAGTAAAAATTGTAAAACTATGAAATGTGTTAATGTTTACTAGATGTAATGTTTACAGAAAAAAGATGAAATATGCAAAAATAATAAAGGATCTCCTGTTCACAATTATACCGGTGGCATATTCTAGGCCCTGTTTAAGGTAGCAATGTCAATAAAGAATTCTCAAAAATTTCAAAAAAATAAATAAATAATAAAATTACAATTAAAAATAAAGCATCATCAGGCAAACAACACACCTAGACATTTGGGCTCCAATTAAGAAGGCCCTGTTCTCGGGTAGGTGATCTCTCCCTGTGATTGCACTTTTGGGCCTCTGGAGTAGTCAGAGTACTGGGATACAGGGTGGCTGGAATGTTGGGAGGAGCCTGTAACTCTCAGCAGGGTGGCCGACCTGGGCAGGTCCTCCGCGTCAACTGTAGCCTTTCTTTTTTTTTTTTTTTTTTATTGGAAATTTTATTTACATTTCAGATGGGGTAAGGAGAGAACTGTAGCCTTTCAATCTCATTGCCTTTGCAGTTCAAAGTTAAAAGAATGTCTCCTGCAGCGATTCTCCTCTAGATGGCAGCAACACTTAGAACCCGCTAAAGCTCGCCTCTCAGGCCGCTGGCTCTGTAAATCCTGACCGATCCCCCATGCAGGCAGCCTGCCTTGGACACGGCAAGTTCTCTCTTCTTTAGCACGCTGCCTCCCTTAAGTAGACACCAAGCATCTCAATCACTGAGCGGCTAATTGCGCAGATAAGCCATGCTTCCAAATTGATCTTATTTTGCGAGCTGACATTTTCTAATGCTATTACTGTTGAAGGGGAGGAGGAGTAAGTTAATCAACGCCAGTCGTTGCGATATTGAGCTGCAAAGTTTTGAAAGCATTTGTTTCATAATGTGTGAAACAGAACGTGGCTCCACTTCGTTTAGAGTTTTTTCAACCTACGGCGCTTATGTTCTAGTAATCCTGTTCCAGCAGCCCTGAGGCTGGGTTGGGTTTTGTTGCGTGGTCCCAAGCAGGGTAGAAGAGCGGACAGGACTCCCCTCTTTGGCACAGGTCTTCAGTGCATCATGACATGCTAGGTGGGAACTTGGAGCTGCCGGCCTCTCGCTGTCGCCTAAGCGGCCGCTACCGGCGCAGGCAGGGCGGGGCTGGGCTCTGCACCTGCGGATCTCCGAGCTCCTGCCCCAAGATTCCCCGTTGCACCTATATTGTAGTGGCCCTAAGTGGCCGCCAGGTGACGCTGTGGTCCGAGCCATCGTGCTCCCAGGCCTCATAAACCACAGCACTGGTCTGCGGACTGGGCAGAGAGTGGAGCCTAAGTAAAGGGAAAACTGAGCTTTGCTCTGCCAGGAGATTCCTGAACGCTGGGTTTTTGTTTGGAAGGCTAGCTATCCACCACTTTTGAGTTTAATACAAATTCCTTTTTTACAGGTTATGTGTCGCTGAATTGATCTAGCTGGGGAACCTGACACCAGGCCTTGTCCTGAATTGAAATTTAAGCTCTGTGTGTTAGCAATTCTCTAGACTACGCCTCTAGCAACAGCTTGCGATTCCGCCCTCCCGGTAGAGCCAGGAGCCTAGCAAATACTGCTCCATGCTTCCCACTCCCTTTCCCCACCTCCCTCTCCTCCCCCTCTCCCCCCCTCCACTTCCCTTCCCTCTCCCCTTCCCTCCTCCCCCTCCCTCCTCCCCTCCCTGTCCCCCTCTCCCTCTTCCCTTTCCCTCTCCCCTCTCGCCATCCCCCACATGTCCCCAGCCAACCTCTTTCCCTCTTCCTCCTTTCTGTTCTTCACTGTCCCTTCCTTTCTCTGCCTCTAACACCTTCGAGGTCCTCTTCCCGTCCTAACAATAAACCTTCTTACGAGGTCTATCGCATGACTGATTCCTTGGGAAGGACACCTTGGCCGGGCCAGCTGAGTTGCTTCTCCCACCGCATTATTGCACCTGCACTGTTGTTTGGTTTTGGTTTGGTTTTTGTTTTTTGGTGGGTTTTTTTTTGTTTGTTTGTTTTTCATTTTATAAACACACCACCATGTAACTGAGGAGACCAGGAAACAGGAATTATCGGATCTGGAAGGAGGTGAGACTCCATGCCCTCAGGGGTGCTATGGGGCCTCTTCCTGTCCCCAGCCATGGAACTCCTTCCTATGGGGCCTCTCCCTCCCCTCAGTCATGGGACCCCTTCCTAGAGAAGTTTTACTGCTGTTGTTTAGTTTTCGTTTGATTGGAGGTTTGGGGTTTTGTTGAGGGCATTTTTTTTTTAATGGGGTATGGCTACCTAGCCCAGGCAGGCCTTCAATTTAGGGTCTCATCCTGGATTGCAGGTGTGCATCATCACACCGGGTTTCTAATGTTAAGAGATGGTTCACTTCATTTTAAAGCTTTTTTTTTTTCCTCCTAAAAAACCCCAAAGTACACAGAAGTAGACAGTCACAAAACGAACTCCATCCTGTTGGCTGTACCTCCCAAGATTCAGTAAACGACATCATTCATGTCCACTCTTGTTTTATTGAAGAAAGCTCCAGATAACATCTCTCTGCTTTCACAAATACTACATGATAACCAGGCATGATGGAGCAAGCCCAGAATCCAGCACTCTGGAGAACAATGCAAGAGGCCTGGAGTTTGAGGCCAGTGTGGGCTACACAGAAAGACTCTGTCTCAAAATAAGCAAACAGAAAGACTGCAGTGAACATCCCCAGAGAGACAAAATCCTTCTTAAATACTAATACCATGCTGAGCTACACGCTGCTCACACAGACAATGTTTCTTGGATACCATCAGCTATTTCCTCAGTACTCATATTTCTCAAACTGCTCCATGAGCATAAAGGTGCCATTAGCAACTGATGGTTTTTTCCCCAATCGTACCCAAATAAGGACCATGAATTGCATTGGGTTGATTCAAATATTGTTTGAATTAGGGTTAAGTTTTTCATACAGTGGAAGAGACAGATAAGATTTGTATAGTTCTAATGGTTTTGATAAACAGAGACCTTCTTGAATGGTAAACATATCAAGCAGAAATATAAACTGGTATCCATCCCTCCTCCCTTAATCAACCTGCCATCAAATGGACCAGAAGGAACCAGTGATCTGGTGCCAGCTGCCATTCTGCATCACTTTTATTCTGGAAATGCATATAAGTGGAACCAAATGGGCTTCTCCCTCCTGCCTCTGTTACTGAGGTTCAGCCAATATTTATCAATATTTCAGTCTCTTTCCATTTTCCTTTCATGTTTCACTGTCTGAATGTAACGCAGTTGGCATCAATGTATCCTGTTAGGAAATACCTTTGTTGATGGATATCTGGATTGCTCCCAAGCTTTGGAAATAAACTAGAAAGCCTTCTCATTGTAATAAACTTTCATTTCTCATTGGCAACTGTCCAGTAGTCAAAGTACTACCTTAAAAAACGATGTCTACTTAACTGTATGAGAAGCCAGCTAGAAGCTGGCAGTGAGGCCATACCCTCTGCACTCCCACCAGCCCAGCCTGGGGCCCTCGGTTGTCTCAGAGCACCCTCTGTACCCCCAGAACCTGCTGCTTCTCCTTCTTTGAATTTCACTTTCATTTTGACAACATATTTTCCTTGTATGTAGAAATCCCAGTGGACAAGATTGTCTTTCTACTGAAAGCCCTTCCCTGTAATCTTCCAAAAAAGTCTTTCTGCGGACTTGGGGCTTCCAGTCTTGGCTAAGAATCCATGGCTTCCCTCATAACGGATCTCTGTCTGTCTGCACCCTCGGTTACCTTCTTCATTGCACCATGCTCTGTCTTCTAGCACAGGGAACTAATTGCTCTCCTGGTATAAGGGTGGAAACAGGGAAGCAGGTGGAACACATGGTGCTGACAGCTCTCAGAGATCCTGTCCCAGATGGAGAATGCCTGGAAGGATCTGCCTTGGGTACTGCTCCAATTTTAGAAGCCTTTATCAGTGGGAGAGTAAGTCTGAGATCAGCCATGCTAGGTTTTTCTGATCCACTTTTCTCCTTTTCTTTTCTTTCTTCTTTTTTTAATTTGAAAGTTTCTTTAATTTCATCCACATACATGTACAGATGCAGCTTTTCACAAATGCAAGGATGTATTCATATCATATATCTCCCTATCTGCTTTCATTTAATTTCCTAAAGTCTAGCAATTCTATACATTCATATAATGCCATGAAAATATATAGGAATCTTTTCCATCAATACAAATAGAGTATGAAGCCAGCAGTGGTGGCAAATGCCTTTAATCCCGAACTTGAGAGGCAGCAGCAGATAGATCTCAAGTCGAGGCCAGCCTGGTCTATAGAACTCCTCCTTCCAAATCATTGCTCTAATACATTAAAAGTTGGTAGATATTGTGTTTTGGAGCAGCTTTAAGGTTTGCTGAGAGTAAACACACAGTCCCATATACTCCCTCCTGTTCCTTCCCCCAATCTTCTTTATAAACACCTATATCGAAAATGATCCATTTGTGACAACCCAGGAGCCACTACTGACACATTATTGTAAGTGTTACGCTCTGAAGAGAAAAGTTTCCCCTATGGAGGTGTTGGCAGTTCTAAAGGGAAAAGCTTCCGATGGAGCTCTGAGGGGAAGCTTCCCCAATGCAGCTGTTAACAGCTTTGAAGAGAAAGGCATCCTGGCAGTCAGGAGCCAAGGATTGCTACAAAAATCACACTACGTAACAAACCTCACAAGAGATTTAATGGGAAAGACACAAGGTGGCTGCCTCTGCCAAGGTGAGAAGCATCAGAGAACTAAACAGGAGACAGGCTTATGGGGTGGGGGGTTCAGGGTTGAGATTTCCAGGGTGGTAATTGATGAGGTTTCAAGCCAAGCCCAGGGATCTGCGTGTTTTCATGCTCGGGGATTGGTAGGATGTTGTGCTCAGAGATTGGTGGGTTTTGATGAGTTTTCAAACCCGGAAGTGGGCTTGGATTAACTCTTACTCTACGAATCTTATTTACTTGTCTACAGTTTTACACTGAGGTCTTTTGTGAATTGTGACAATATACAGCATGTATCCAGCATTGAGGAGTTCTGGAGATGAGACGTGTCACTATAGAAAGTTCCCTGTGTTCCTTCTTTCTTCCCTCCCTGCTACCAAGCACCACCTCTCCTTGGTGCTGCCTTCCCAGGAAGTCATACAGTTAATTCAGTATGTTAGCTTTCCCTTAGCTTGACGGCTACTCCTTTTTATCACTGAATGGTATTCTAGTGCATTCTCTAGCCCGGTCTGCTTTTCAAATGCTCATGCTCTCTCTCCTGCCTTTGGCTTCCTTACCCTGTGTTGAAAGAATCATATTTATACTTCTTTCCAAGTATGAATTCAGAGGCATCTGCATTCCAGATTTTTCCTACTGCATTCCAGGAGAGTCTGTAGGCTTCCCTGCAGGCCAGTTCCACTTCAGGTTTGCTTTGTTTGGGACAGAAGGTCTCTCTGTGCAGCTCAGGCTGGCCAGAATCTCTGCCAGATTCTTCTGCCTATGCCTCCTGTGGACTGGAGGAGAGGCACAGGCCTCATACCCAGTTGTATTGTAGGCCCTCTGTCCACAACACTCAGAGGTAGAGGGGGCTGTTTCCTTCGGGCTGCAGATTCCAGGCAAAGATTCTGTGAGGGTGTGAGCAGAGTTTGATCCATATGATTGCTGTTAAATGCTAGTCGCCATTTGCATTAGGGGGACTCGGTGCTGACTCCCACATTGGCTGCACTAGTTTGCACTTCCACCAGCGTGTATGTGTGTTCCTCTTTCATACATCCTCGCTGGCAGTTTTTGCCTTGTGCTTTCTTGAGGATAGTCGTTCTGTGTGGAATAAATCTATTCCTGTATTTTAATTGCATTTCAGATAGTAAGGATAAACATCCCCCATATATGGCAATTTGTATGCCTTCTTTAAAGAACTATTATTTGGCCCATGTGCTCATTTATCAATTGGATGAGTTGTTCCATGTAAATCAGCTTCCTACGACTTTAATTTTTACATCAGGTTTTTCTACCCCATGGATCCTTTGGGTTCATCTTTTGATCACATTTCATGGTTCTTGAGGTTGTAGCTATGTTTCTTTTTGTCCTTTACTTATTCCTAAGGCTTTGTCCAATGCTCCCTTAATTATATTGGGGTTTTCAAAGCTCCCCTATTTTTGTTGGGTTCGATCACTTACTGAATGAAAGAGAAAGGAACCCTTCCTTGCTTATCACATTTATTTTATTCTCCGAGCTCTTGTGTTTGTGGTTCTTTCTCTTCCCCAGTGCATGCAGAATCCTTCCTGTGTTGGTACGTGAGCAGTTTCCCTGCATGATCTAGAAGTGCCTGTGTGCATCTCTCCTTCCCTTCCCCTTCCCTTCCCTTCCCTCCTTCCCTTCCCTTCCCTTCCCTTTCCCTTCCCTTCCCTTCCCTTCCCTTTTCCTGATTTCTGCCCCCCATCTTTTCTCTCTCCCCCAATTCTCACTCACTGATATTTTCTTCTGTATGATCTAGTTTCTTGATAATACGCAACACTATGGAATTGTTATATTAATTGATGCTTTTCATTCCAAATTTCTTTCTTGTTTAAGATCTCAGTCTCTCAGTCCTGCTCAGTCTCCCTTCCCTGTTGGTGACTCTTATGTGTTGCTGACTTTCTTATTTATACTGAGTGGATTTCCTTACTTCACTCATATGTTTGTTTGTCTCCTCTGTTAATTCACTGGGAATTTATAAAAGTTACAGACTGCTGGTTTTTTGTTGCTTGTTTGTTTTGTTTTTGTTTTTGTTCTGGCTAGAGCATTTTAACCTGTTCAGTGTTTGGGAGTTGAGTTATGATCTTCTATACCAGCATTTTTCAACCTGCTGGTCGCCAACCCTTTGGCAAACCTCCGATCCAAAAATATTTATATTATGGTTCATAACAATAGCAAAGTTACAGTTCTGGAGTAGCAACAAAAGTAGTTTTATGGTTAGGGGTCACTGCAACCTGAGGACCTGTATTAAAGGGCCACAGCATAGAGAAGGTTGAAAAGCACTGCCCTAGAGAAACCATTTTCCTTTTCCTTCTCAGTTTCTGTGCTGTGATCGGCAACTGTGGGTTGGCTACTCTTCCTTTTTCATTTAGATATCTTGTTGCAGCTGTTATGTTACAGACTTTTCCTGGGGAGACAACACACACACACACACACACAGAGAGAGAGAGAGAGAGAGAGAGAGAGAGAGAGAGAGAGAGAGAGAGAGAGAGGGACTCACAACTGAAAGGGAGGCCATTGATGTGTTTATAAAAAATATAAAAAGAGGGGGAATATGTTCTATAGAGGTGTAGTCGGTATGGGGGAAGGGGGTGCCTCTGTGGGTCCATGCCGAGGCATCACTTCACTCTGAGGGACCAGCCACATGATGGTATAGTATAGAATAGAGTTTATTAAGGGCATGGGGATGGAGGATTAAAAGGGGTAGAGGCTAGAGAGAGAGAGAGAGAGAGAGAGAGAGAGGAGAGAGAGAGGAGAAGAAGAGAGCAGAAGTAAAGGAGTAGAGGAGTAGAGGCCAGTCATGAGCATGTGGAGAGAGAGGGGAAATCAAATGGGAAGAGGGCAGGAACAGGAAGGGAAAGCAAAGCAAGAGAGCAAGAGAGAGAGGAGGGGGCAAGCAGCCCCTTTTATAATGAGTCAGGCATACCTGGCTGTTGCCAGGTAACTGTGGGGTGAGCATACTGGCTCTTGCCAGGTAAACTGTGGGGCAGAGCTTAGACAGAATGCTAACAGCCATGACAAACCAAAGTACAGATACTACCAAAGTCCAAGCTTGAACAATGAGTTTTATTGGGATTACTTACAGGACCATGGAAGAGAGATTACATACAAGAGCAGAGATGATTCAAAGACAGCTGCATCACCAAAGCCCATCTCAGCATGGGCTACAGCTCAGACAGCTAGAAACCTCAGGCCCACTGCATAGCCTGCTGGCAGCTCAACAGGCTGGAGGATGTCCTTTCCAAGTAGCTCAGCTGGCTTAAGGCCCTTCCTGGCAGTGGGGTCATCTGCTTCTTGGGGCATGTCTGAGAGTCTTTGCAGCTTGGCTCCTCTGAGAGTGACATCTGGATCTCTTCACTGTTTACTCTTGAGGAGGGAAGAGCCTAGTGAACTTGGCCAGCCTGAAGCTATTGCGTTTGCTTTCTGTCTGAGGTAGCTTCTGAGAATGGAGTTTTATTCTCCGAAGAAACTGTTGCGCCACAGCAATTACTCTTGCCTTCTGGTCCCAAGTACCTCTCAGAAAGGAGAAAAACTGCTTATGGGTGGGACCTCTGCCTCCTCTCTCTCACTCTGCTGGAGCCAGGAGGCACTTCAGAGCCTGGGGCCATGCTACCAGCTGCCGTGTCTCTGCTGTTTTCTCTGTCCTTTTCAGTTGGCCTGTCCCCTCTTGGGGATCTCTAGTACCATTTATTTTTGAAATAAAGTCTCTTTGTTATCCTGACTCTTCTTATTCTCATGTCACATGGAAGTAACCTATGATCTGCCATCTTACCCAGAAACTCTGCAGGATAGTCCTAGGGAAAGCCACACAGAGAGAGACTCCTGAGCATCAGTTGGTTTTCCTTGCATAATCCAAAGTGGACTGATGAGCCTCTTAACTGCACTTTCTTATCTCTTCCTCTCTCTCTTTTCTTTCTTTCTCTCTCTCTCTCTCCCTCCTCCCTCCCTCTCTTTTCCTTTCTCTCTCCTTTCCTCCCATACTGTCTCCCTCCCCTTCTCTCTTTTCTCTCTCCCTCTCTCTTCCTTTCTTTCTCCTTTCTTTCCTCCTTGCTTCCCTTTCCTCAACCCTTTCTCTCCCCTCTGCCTTTCTATCTGATATAATTTTGAACTCAAGGAATTTAAATATATTTGATTGCTTCAAATACAGTAATTTTTAATTTTTACCAAAAGATGAAATGAAAATTTCCCACAGGTGGATAAAACAAATGACTTTATTTTTGCTTCCAGGCCCTTTGACATGAGCCTGGCTGGTTTTGAGGGCACCCTTACTTTTTGGCGTAACCAAGTGTTCTAGAGTTATCCGGCACAAGGGCTTCCCTAGACCTAGAATTGCCATTTCTAGGAAAATCTGTGTCCTCTTAGTGAAAAATAGTGTGTCAAGCTATAATTTAGAGGATAAGAGCACTCCCATAAATTCTAGGTCTCTTCAGGGAATCTGCTCTGGTCACTGCTTTCCTTCACTCATTTTTAATGTTAGTTTTGCTATTGTTAGCTTTGATTTGTTTTTAAAGTTTTATTTTATGTGTATGGATATATAAAGAAATGAGAAAAAGTATTCCTTGTAGCTTTGGAGGTTCAAAGGCGTGGTGCCAGCATCTGCTTGGGTCTGGCAGTAGCTCCTGTCTGATAACCGTAGAGTCCTTGTTAGAACATGCTCATAAGATGAGGTTGGAACCAAGAACAGAAGCTCAGTTTGCTGCATTTTTCTTTCTTTCTTTCCTTCCTTCTTTCTTATTATTTTTAATTTTTTTATTTTATTAATAATTCCATTTGTTTACATCTCAAATGATATCCCACTTCCCTGTTACCCCTCCACAAGCCCCCCATTCCACAACCTCCTCCTCCTCCCTCTCCTTTGCCTCTATGAGAGTGCTCCCCCACCCACCCACCCCACCCCTCTAGCATCCCCCTACACTGGGGCATCAAACCTCCACAGGACCAAGAACCTCCTCTCCCATTGATGTCAGACAAGTCCATCCTCTGTTACATATGTATCTGGAGCCATGGATCCCACCCTGTACACTCCTTGGTTGGTGGTCTAGTCCCTGGGAGCACTGGGTGGTCTGGCCAGCTGATGTTGTTCTTCCTGTAGGGTTGCAATCCCCTCAGGTCCTCTAGTCCTTCAGCCAGCTCCCCCACCAGGATCCCTGAGCTCAGTCTGATGGTTGGCTCCACAGCTTGCTGCATTTAAATCAAGCCTATGTAGAAGGACTGTTCAGCTCCGGGGACTACACTCTACACCCCACCTCTTAGATGGTCCACGACTTACCCACGTCCTGGCCCTAGGACCTTACATGCCATCAGAGAGCACCTTATTGAGAGAGGACGGTTTATACTTCGTGTGGTCATACTGACATCTCCAGTTAACACCCAGGCTCTCCTGTTTGTCTGTTTAGTGACTGATAGCTTTGGAGAGCCCCTTCTTACCTTCCTGCCTCACATCTGGATAACTGATTAGAAAAGTTCGATGCTTAGTCCTTTGGAGCCCGCAGGAGATTCAAGCCACACCCTGCACCAGCTGCTCTGACTCAAGCTCCACTCCTTCTCATTACCTTCCCCCACTGCAGGGTTCCAGTCTACACAGACCTGCCTGGGAGGAGAGAACCCAACAGACAGCTGACTTTTCCCTCTCGGATCTACTTACAACCCAGCCCAGGGTGGGGACCTTTTCTGCTTTTCCACTGGACTCACAAAGTACACTACTTCCTTTTCTTTAGGGTGACGAAAGAAGTTCCGGTTTATGACGTTCATATTACCCTACACCCCTATAATAGCATAGAGGTTCAAAATAATGTTATCTGTAGTGCTTCCAATAGAATTATTGAAAACTGATTAATTTTTCAGGGTATTTTAGCTTTAGGAAATGCCAGTTTCCTAATAGACATGCCATTCAATATACTTTGAATTACTTTCCCGGGTGGCCATGGCTATACTGGTGCCTTTTATACCATTTTGTTTTAATTTATATTTTCAAGATTTTCATTTCTTTCCTTATTTATTTAGTGCAAATGATATAGTAAATAAAATAGCATTTTATTTATTGTAATTTGGTTTTTTTGGTATATTCATTAACATTTATTTGTATATTTTTGTAAGCATTCATATGGTTTGAAAGTCAAATTTTCATGTACCACATATGACTATAACACACATAGACACACACACACACACACACCAGCAAAAAAAAAAAATAGATTTAAGGAAAATTACCATTTTTTAACATTGATGTTTTAAAGTAAAACCCTATGTTAGGGTGATAATGAGAGATTTTGCCAATGTCAATAATAAACCTAAGTCCTTTTCATGATGATGGAGAATGTGTTATGGAGAATGTCCAA
This sequence comes from Mastomys natalensis, assembly GCA_021653895.1. Lineage (NCBI taxonomy): Eukaryota > Metazoa > Chordata > Mammalia > Rodentia > Muridae > Mastomys > Mastomys natalensis. The sequence continues at coordinate 307,107 of JAJTUV010002112.1, read as the reverse complement.
AGTTGTTGTCGAAGTATAAGAGATCTGGGAAGGAGTCTGAGCTACTTGTTAAAGAGTGTTGATCATGATTGCTGACGATTGAGTCTCAGGAAAGCAAACATCCACACAGGCCCTCAAGGAGTTTTCCTTCTTATTTTTGTCAGAATCTGATTCTTTAAAGGATCTGATGTCTCCTTTCCAGAGGAGTGAGTGCTGTGATGGGCCTCCTTATACACCCCACGGAGGGGCAGAGCATAAGCTGCCCCTTACACACCCTGTGCACGAATTGCTCTCTGCTAGTGACTTTTCTTGTTGCTCAAACCTAGTACCAGGCAAGAAGCAACTTCAGAGGACAGGGGGCTATTTTGGCTCATCATTTGGAATTTGCTTAGAGAGCTCTCAAGTTCCCAACCCTTATACACATCTTCCCTAGGTCACCAACAAAGTCATTCTCACTAATCTTCAGTCTTCTGTCTGACCCATACATTTCTAGCAACTCTATAGAACCAAGATGTATGTGTTCCTTAGACAAACCAGCCGGAAGTCAATCTGAGTCAGCAAAGGCAATGACACAAACGTCTGACAGACGAGACATTAAACAGGTAAGGGGAGGTTTTCAAACAATGTTAATTTGAACAGTTCAAATCAAAACCATTTGGCCAACTAATTATCAGGATATTTTAAATGCTAATGAAGAAATGATCTGGTATAAAGCAGGTGTTCCCAAGCGTTGAACTTGGTGGACAGACTGTGTAGTCCTTCTGGGAAGACAGCAGTTTGGTGACTGAAGTATAGACTGCTTGATAAAAGACTAGATTTTGGAAGCTCTAAGATGTGCATATGAAAACAAATTTGTGTCTCAGTATGTTCATCAAAGCATTTATTAGAATCATAAAATATTAGAGAAAACCATCAGTGCTTAAATAGAGGGAAACAGAATTTTCCTTGTAACATTTACCTATAATAAAATGCTTATAATACTAAATGAAAGAATAAACAAGTTTTTTGTTATTTACTTATTGTGTATATAAAGAGTATACATATATATGTTTGCATGTATCAAGGCACACTGTGTGCAGGTGCACACAACATGGATATGGAGGCTGAAAGATGACATTGAACCCTAACCCTAACCTGAACCCCTTCTGGAGATTTCTTTGACTGCTTGGCTCAGAGCTGGGCTGCCCAGCGTGAGAACTCAGCTGCTTTTTACCCTAGAGAGAAAAGAGGAGCAGATCATGCTGGCTCTAAGCAGCGGAGAGCCTGGAACCTGAAAGCAGGGAGAAGCTAGGGGCTGAGCATTCAGAATGGACTGAGCTTTCAGAATCCAGCGGTCAAGGAAACAGGAGGCCCAGGAACACATGTGGCCTCAGAGCCTGGCAGTGTGGCCGGCCAGCAGCCACAGTCAACCGGGTTCACCTGAAAGAGAGGGTGGGAATGGAAGAGGGACAGGAGGGTGGGAAGAGATGAAGCCAGGTCTCTCAGGCCTGCTCAAGGCTGGGGGAAGGGCACATGGCAGGACTCTGAGTCTTTCTTGACAGCAATCAGAAGCTCTAAAGGAAGGAGGCCAGGTAGGTAGAGGGTCAGGTGACCTGGCTCAGTCTAGAGTAATGATAGCCCTACCGAAGAGTACAGGCTGAGCTCTAGAGGTCATCTGGGATGGGATTGCATCCCATCCTCTTCAGTGGTGAGACAAAACAAGTGGAGACATGGTAACAGAATTTTGAGAGAAGCAAGGATCTCGGTCCCACCCGTGCTTTGGGAAGGTTGCCCTAATGGGAGCCCCGTTTCCTAATGAGGCACATGCAAGTTCAGGGGACAGATAGTGAGGAGCACTGCAGACCTGGTGAAGACCTATGGAGTGATCTGAATGGGAAGACTGGGAGGTTGATCCCTGCTAGAGGGCCTGGATCCTGGAGCGCAAGGAGTTTGGGCCAGGAAGAGAGAAATTAGGTGGGGGTGGTGTGGAGTGGGCAGCACTGAAGCCAGTCAGCCTCTCTGCAGGCCCTGGGCACACTGACTACGGACAGATACCAGTTCTCCCGAGTCCCAACAGGCTGACACCACAACCCTTCCTCCATCTTACATCTGACTTTCACAGCAAAATCTTCTATCTGTGTTGGGAAGAGAAACTGAAGGGAGCCCAGTGACTGTGGCAGTGAGATGGGGGTGAGGTAGGGCCTCATATGCCCCCTCAACTGGTGCAGGAGACAGCAGTGTTGTGCAGGAGACAGCAGTGTTGTGCAGACAGAGCCCAGCAGCGCTGTCAGCAGCAACCCCTCCCCGCCCCCTGCCGTTTCCTTTGCCCTAAGGGCCTGCTTTCTTTGGTAATGTTGCTGAAAGGAACTTCAGGATGAGCCAGAGTGAAGCAAAACTGAAGAAGAGTTGAAGTTTAGTGAGAATACAGCTTTAAAGTGAGGAAGGAGGAAGAAGTGTGGATGTTTTTACAATGCTTAGGGCGCTATACAGAGGGTTTTTATATGATCCCAGGGGTGGGGGCTTCAATGACATGGCCCCTATAGGCTCATATATTTGAATGCTTGGTTTCCAGTTGGTAGAGCTGTTGGGGAAGGATTAGGAGCTGTGGCTCTGTTGGAGGAAGTATGACACTGGGGTGGGCTTTGAGGTTTAAGTTATTCATACCATCCTGAGTGGTCTCTGCCTCTGTCTCTTTCTCTCTCTCTCCCTGCCCCTCTGTCTGTATGTCTCTGTCTCTGTCTGTCTCTCTGTGTCTCTACCTCTCTCTCTTTCTCCTTTTCTGTTCTATGTGCCTTGCATTTGTGGATCAGGTGGAGGCTCTCAGCTACGTCTTCAGTGCCATGCCTAGCTGCCTGCCTACATGTTCCCCACTATGATGGACTCCAACCCACTGGAACTGTGAGGCCCAAGTTAAATGGTTTTCTTATAAGTTGCCTTGGTTACAGTGTTTTGTCATGGCAATGGAAAAGTAATGAAGACGCAGAGGCTCTTAAAGTTATGCTTCTCAAGGCTATAGTTTAAAACAAAGCATAAAGCTTACATTTTTAAGCACATTTAAAAAAATCAATTAAAAATTTATGAACAGAGGGCTGGAGAGATGGCACAGTGGTTATGAGTCTTGCTGCTCTTGCAGAAAACCTGAGGTCAGGCCTCATTAGCTACTTCAGGTGGCTCACAACTGCCCAGGGAGATCCAATGCTCTCTATTGATGTACAGAGGTACCTGTGCTCATATCCACATGATCAGCCACACATATTTATACACATATTCATAATAAAGTAACAACTATATGTTTGTATTAACTTATTTGCTTTTTAAATCCCCCCCGAGGTGATTTTTTTTTTAATATATATACCTTAATTGCATTTGGTAAATGAAATCGTGAGATGCCCTTATTAGGTGCATTGCTTAGGTTTGAGGATGAGAAGGTAATGCCCAAGTGCCTCACCTGAGTTAGAGCTTGAATCCTGACAGCCCTAACAAGGCAGGCTGGACCACCTATCCCCAATAAGCTAATTAGAGCATATGACAGTGCAAAGCACACAAAGGGGATGTATTCATTGTGGTCCCATTGTGAATAGGAACAAAGAGGCCCAGTGATGCCCTAAATATATCTTTGAAGTCCTGACCAGAGTTTTAGGTTTAGAGGCCAAGAGGTATGCTGTAACTAATCAGCCTGGGTCAGACTGGTCTAAACACTGGTTCACCAGGGTGAAATTTGGTGGCTTCCTACTTCAGGCTTGTTCTTGAGACCTTGAGGAGAGGGTAGACATTGGTTATATTGCCCCAGGAGCAGGATTTTCACAACACCCTACTGGAAGACCACTGATACAGAAACAGGAGAAGGGCGTGTGAACAAAAGAGGACAGGAAAACATGGGTACTCTATATTCATGTGACTGGCACCTGGCCTCAGAAAACCCCAACTGGTGCCCCAGAATTCCTATTTTAGGATTTGCAGATGTAGTCTTCCACAGGTTATTTTAATTGGCATTTTCCCCTGAAACAGCAAAGCATTGCAAACGTAACTGTGCTGCAGCAATAACTCTTAAGTTATGGTTTGGGGCGGGGGGGGGGGGGAGGGAGAGGAACCGTGCCACCGCCTCAGCGTTCAGCAATGAATGTAATCATGTGCCCCACGTTTTAAGGACAGTTTGTGAGACACTGAAAAGGCAGGAGAAACAACCTCAAGTTACGTATGAGGTGATGTAGAAACTGCAGAGGAAGGGTTTTAATTTTAAAAATATAAAGCTTCTAGCGCTGAGCAAGATGCAGCGTTGCCGGTGTTTGACTTCTGGAGAGAGAGCCTACAGGTAGCTTCTTACAGATCGCCTTGCCTGTTTGCCTGAGGCTGAAAAGCTGGGACCCTCTGCCCAGCCCACCAGAGCGCCTGGGGGCTCGCCCACCAGCCCTGCCCGTCCGCCTTCCGGATCGCTTCTCCGGTCGGGTCCGGCTTCGCAGGCCAGCTCTTGGCCCGGCCCCGCCTACCGGTCTGGCCCCTCCCACCTGTCCGGCTCCGCCCCATTACCTGGCCCCACCTCTGGACTTCCCCAATCCTAATTCGCCCTTTCCATTGGTCTCTCGCTGGCCGCCTGGCCCAATCGCAGCATTTAGCGCCAGAATTTGAACCGCCGTTTTCGTTTGAATCGGGCGGGAGCGGCGAGCGGCCTTGGCGCGGAACCGCCTTCCGGACACTGGGAACGGGACGGCGGGGAGCGGGCGGCGGGCGGCGGACACCAGGGACGCGGGCGGCGGGAGTGCGGGTCGGGGCGGAGCGAAGGCCGCGGGTGGCCGTGGTCGGTCCTCTGCGGCTGAGAAGCCGAGGGCTCTGACGCGGGCTGCACTCAGTGAGCCGCGGGCAGAGCTAACTTTCGCTGACTGGACCAGCTGAAGAGCGGCCCAGCGGGTAGGGGGACTGCGAGCTTCACCGAGAGGCTACTCCGCCCTCGGCCGCAGTCACTGGCTCCGGACTGACGGCCCGCGGACCATGGCGTCCTCGGCTCGCCTGGTCACCATCAAGCGGAGCGGCGAGGACGGCGCACACTTCCCGCTTAGCCTCAGCTCCTGCCTGTTTGGAAGGTAAGTGAGCGCAGCGGCCGGGGTGACCCCGGGCAGCGACAGGGGTTTGCGTTTGACAGGGCTGTCCCTGTAGCTTGTTCGGAAGTCACGCTCATGCATTGGGAGCTTCCCAAATGGAATCGGGATTTTACACTTGGCAGACGCGACGCTGACCTCGGTGTTCCGCAGCTTCCTCACTGTCGTTCTCAGGCAGCCGGCTGTGGCTCTGAATGTCTCTGGAAACATCAGATAGGCGAGCCCTGCTCGGGGGCTCTGGGAGAATCCCCCCTTTCCCTCCCCCGTCAATCGGATGGCAATCTTCCCTGAGGCCTTTCCAGGTGGTTGCTGGCATTGCCACTTTTGCAAACTTTGACCCTTATGGCTCTTTCTGCCGCGTTTGAAATGTTTTCTGAGAAGATGCTTTAAAGAAAGCTCGTCTTCTCTAACACCATGCAGGTTGGTGACTAGGTTTTAGATTTTTGTTTGTCTCCCAGTAGACTAAATTCCTTGGCAAGGGCTGCCTTGTTAATGATTACATCCCCAGGGTGCCATATGGTTCCTGACACTTAAGATCACTCAGTGTGTGACACAGGGTGAGTGTCTGGTAGGAAGATGGAGGTCAGGCAAGAATGGTAGTCTCAGACATTGGGCAAAGTTTGGTGACAGATTTTAATGTCATCCTGGGAGAGGTGTCTGCCACTAGTACTGCTGAGTAAGGACAGAGACATGATGTATTTGACAGGGCATCGAGGAATTATCTGGTACACAGTGCCTGTGCCATTCTGTATGAAGTGTGGATTGTGGTGATCTTTCTGCTTAGTAAAACTGGGTTCTAACATACGGTCTCTCTGCCTGGTGTTTTGATGCCCAAAACCTCTGTTTTCTTGAGAGTAAGGAAGCTGTAAGAGTAAGGAACTTTCTTTTTTTCTTTAAACTAATACAATTTATTTAAAGATATATAACTCAGCATTGACATTTTTTAAGTCCTCAAAATAATTTATGATAGTAAAATGCCTCTTAAATATACATGATATCTTCTGAAGCTAAAAGTAATATGCACTCAACCAGTTTTTAAAATCTATTTGGAACATTAAACATGATAGAAGTAGAAAAAAAATCTCTTTTCAAGGCCTCTATGAAAGGAAATTGTGACCAGTTCCTGATTAGACAGAAACTGTTCCATCCCCAAGGGAGAATACGCAGTGTTCCTTCTGTTTCTATTTTGTGGAATAGTTTGAAGAGTATTGGTATTAGGTCTTCTTGAAGGTCTGATAGAATTCTGCACTAAACCCATCTGGTCCTGGGCTTTTTTTATTTGGGAGACTTTTAATGACTGCTTCTATTTCTTTAGGGGTTATGGGACTGTTTAGATGGTTTTATCTAATCCTGACTTAACTTTGACACCTGGTATCTGTCTAGAAAATTGTCCATTTCATCCAGATTTTTCAGTTTTGTTGAATATAGGCCTTTGTAGTAGGATCTGATGATTTTTTTTTTAATTTCCTCAGTTTCTGTTGTTATATCTTCCTTTTCATTCTGATTTTGTTAATTTGGATACTGTCTCTGTGCTCTCTGATTAATCTGGCTAAGGATTTATCTATCTTGTTGATTTTTCTCAAAGAACCAGCTCCTGGTTTTGTTGATTTCTTTTTACTTGGTTGCTTTTAGCCCTAAGTTTGATTATTTCCTGCCTCTACTCCTCTTTGGTGTGTTTACTTCTTTTTGTTCTAGAGCTTTCAGGTGTGTTGTCAAGCTGCTAGTTTATGCTCTCTCCAGTTTCCTTTTGTAAGCACTCAGAGCTGAGTTTTCGTCCTAGCACTGCTTTCATTGTGTCTCATAAGTTTGGTATGTTGTGCCTTCATTTTCATTAAATTCTAAAAAGTCTTTAATTTCTTTCTTTATTTCTTCCTTGACCAAGTTATCATTGAATAGGGCATTGTTCAACTTCCATGTGTATGTAGGCTGTTGTTTTTGTTGGTACTGAAGACCAGCCTTAGTCCGTGGTGATCTGATAGGATTCAAGGGATTATTTCGGTCTTTTTGTATCTGTTGAGGCCTGTTTTGGGATCAATTATACAGTCAGTTTTGGAGAAGGTACCATGAGGTGCTGAGAAGAAGGTATATTCTTTTGTTTTAGGATGAAATGTTCTATAGATATTTGCTAAATCCATTTGGTCCATAACTCTGTTAGTTTCACTGTATCTCTGTTTAGTTTCTGTTTCCCTGATCTGTCCATTGCTGAGAGTGGGGTGTTGAAGTCTCCCACTATTATTGTGTGAGGTGCAATGTGTGCTTTGAGCTTTAGTAAGGTTTCTTTTATGAATGTGGGTACCCTTGAATTTGAAGCGTAGATGTTCAGAATTGAGAGTTCATCTTGGTAGATTTTTCCTTTGATGAGTATGAAGTGTCCTTCCTTATCCTTTTTGATAACTTTTGGTTGAAAGTTGATTTTATTTGCTATTAGAATGGCTACTCCAGCTTGTTTTCTTGGGACTATTTGCTTGGAAAATTGTTTTCCAGCCCTTTACTCTGAGGTAGTGTCTGTCTTTGACACTGAGGTGCATTTCCTGTATACAGCAAAATGCTGGGTCCTGTTTATATATCCAGTCTGTTATTCTATGTCTTTTTATTGGGGAATTGAGTCCATTGATGTTAAGAGATATTAAGGAATAGTGATTGTTGCTTCCTGTTATTTTTATGTTTGTGTGGCTATCTTTTGGGTTTGTTGAAAGAACATTCCTTTCTTGCTTTTTCTAGGATGTAGTTTCCCTCCTTGTGTTGGAGTTTTCTATCTAATATCCTTTGTAGAGCTGATTTGTGGAAAGTTATTGTGTAAATTTGTTTTTGTCATGGAATATCTTGGTTTCTCCATCTATGGTAATTGAGAGTTTTGCTAGGTATAGTAACCTGGGCTGGCATTTGTGTTCTCTTAGAGTCTGTCTGTCTTCTGCCCAGGTCTGGCTTTTAGAATATCTGGTGAGAAGTCTGATGTAATTCTGATAGGTCTGCCTTTCTATATTACTTGACCTTTTTCCCTTACTGCTTTTAATATTCTTTGTTTTGTACATTTGGTGTTTTGATTATTATGTGATGGGAGGAATTTCATTTCTGGTCCAATTTATTTGGAGTTCTGTAGGCTTCTTGTATGTTTATGAGCATCTCTTTGTTTAGGTTAGGGAAGTTTTCTTCTATACTTTTGTTGAAAATATTTACTGGCCCTTTAAGTTGGGAATCTTTACTCTCTTCTAAACCTATTATCCTTAGGTTTTGTCTTCTCATTGTGTCCTGGATTTCCTGGATGTTTTGAGTTAGGAGCTTTTTGGGTTTTGCATTTTCTTTGACTGTTGTATCAATGTTTTATATTGAATACTGAGATTCTCTCTTCTATCTCTTGTATTCTATTGGTGATGCTTGCATCTATGACTCCTGGTCTCTTTCCTAGGTTTAAGGGCTTCTAGCTGTTTACCTGTGTTCTCCTGTATTTCTTTAAGTGAGTAATTTATGTCCATCTTAAAGTCCTCTATTGTCATGAAGTATGATTTTAAATCAGAGTTTTGCTTTTCTGGTGTGTTAGGGGTATCCAGGGCTCGCTGTGGTTGGAGAACTGGGTTCTGATGATGTCAAGTAGCCTTGGTTTCTGTTGCTTATGTTCTTGCCCTTGCCTCTCTCCATCTGGTTATCTCTGGTGTTAATTAGCTGGTCTTGCTGTCTCTGACTGTGGCTTATCCCTCTTGCAAGCCTGTGTTCAGCTCTGGGGTGCAGATGAAAACCGGAAGGATCCTGTCCCCTGCTGTTACTTGTTTCCTGTGTCCTGATGGCTCTGGGTGGGTCCCTCTTGGGCCAGGAATTTGAGCAGAAGTGGTGGTCTTACCTCTGCTCACAGGTGTGTTGGCACTCCTGGGAGACCAGCTCTCCCCCAATGGTGTTTGGGTATGGAACACTGTGGCACAGAATCAGCTCCAGGTGCAGATGGAAACTGGAAGAGTAAAGAACTTTCTATAGCTTTTGTTGTTTAAAAGAAGTAATATTGTCATGAGTGTCATTCATTTTGATTATTCTGCAATATTACTTAAGTATACTATTAACAAGTTTTAAACATTCTAAAAAACAATTTGCATTTGGTTGTGTGGTATTTATTGTAAGAGGTATGTTTAGACTTGATCTTGCATAGGAAAGAGTAGGTTCTCGTTTTTTGAAGTTCACAATGGTGCTATCAGTGAAACTCCTGGTTTGTGGCTGGATTAGAATTGTTCCTTCTGTGCTGTGCCACCACAATGCTAGCTTTCTAGAAAGACATTCTAATCTAGATACTGTTTGTAGTTCAATACTGTTGTATTGTGAGGACATCTGAGTCTGTCAACTTGGTGTTATTTTTAAAACAACAGATTAAAAACTCACATGGATTAACTGTGTGCCACATACTCAGGTGACATATACAACTATAACTGAATAGCAGCACAGGTGCCGGTATAGACCTTTCATGTGTGAAGAAACTGAAGCATCGATTACCCACAGCACGTTTTATGCTAGTGCCTTCCTGTGTCCTTAAACGCCCATATTGTTATAAATACATTACAAAGTTCTCCTAAAATGATAGAAAGTTCTCTTTTATTTGTGTCTTGTAATTATAACTACTTATATGAAAAGTAATTGTGTGTTCTAGTATTTTCTAATATAATTTTTCCGATGTACTAGAAGTTTCAGTAATCTTTATGGCTTCTTAGGCAGTACTTGTGAATATTGTTTGCACTGCCCATGATATCTCCTCAGACCTTGGGTTGTTAAACTTATAGTCTCAACATATTAGTCAAATTCTGTTAATATTTTGAAAATTTGAGGGTTTCTTCTTTTTAATTGCATACCTTTATAAAAACCCTTACTTTTTTTGTATTAAGGAGTATTGAGTGTGACATTCGTATCCAGCTGCCTGTAGTGTCAAAAAAACATTGCAAAATTGAAGTCAAAGAGGAAGAGGTAAGTTGGCTTTGGAAATCAACTCTTAAAGCTTTTGAAGGTGACTTGAAGCAAGTCCTTAGTGTTTGCCTCTCCTCTCTCCTTGTAGGCAATATTATATAATTTCAGTTCCACCAATCCAACGCAAGTAAATGGGGCTACTATAGATGAGCCTGTGCAACTGAGACATGGAGACATAATAACAATCATTGACCGCTCCTTTAGGTAGGTGAAAACTAACTCGGTGAATTCTGAATACAGTGCTTTCTTTTATTACAAACTAGTACCATCGTTGATCCTTCTTTGGTGTTGATGGATGTTGGAAATGTTTCACAGGGTGCCGCGCGGTGTGTGGTTGTGTGTGTGTGTGTGTGTGTGTGTGTGTGTACATGCAGGTACCTGACCTGTGCCTGTGGAGAATAGAGGACAACCTCAGGTGTGGTCCCAGGATTTGGGTTAGGTTTTCCCTCTTGAAACGGTCTCTAACTGGATTCATCAGGTAGGCTAGATCAGCTAGACACCCAAGCCCAGTGCCTTCCTGTCTTTGCTTTCCCAGTGTTGATGGCACACCTTAAAGTGCCTAGCTCCTCCTCCCATAGACAGTATGTTTGGCCCTTAAAGAACAATTTTGTTAAACTGAGGCAATTGGGCTGTGTCCTAACCTAGGACTGATGTCATTATAATAAGGAAAGATTAGCATACAGGGGAGCAAGTGCATTGAGGGGAAGCACTGTGAAGAGGCAGGAGGAGGGCTGCCCGTCCAGGAAGCCCAGAGGAGCGATTCCTACTTGGACTTAAGCCAGAACTGTGAGCAGCAAATTTTTGTTGTTTAGGTACTCAGTCTGTATTTTAATTGTGGGAGTCCTGGCTGACTAATACACCACAGCTAAGTCACAACGGAAACTTCTACACCTTTGTGTGTGTTCTCTCTAATCACAACTTTTCTCTTAGTAAGCCACCTGGTGGCTGTAACGGAGAGGTGTCTTTGGAGTCTTGCTACCTGTTTGTGGGTGTTAGTGGCATTTTAATAAGTGCATTGCTGTGTTTTTCTTTTAACCCAGCTAGCTCCCAAATAACAGAAACTGGACTATTAGATTTATTTAACAGCTTTAAGGGCACAACAACTGAGCAGTATTACTCTATTTTAATCCTCTATGCTAATCTGGCTACCACCCAGTCAAAATCCCTGTGATATTTGCATTTTAGTACTGATTTGACTCTCTGGGCTCTAGGTGTTTCTCATGCTGTCTCATGGCCTCTCAGGTTGCCTAATTTTCACCTGTCCCTTCCTCTCTCCTCTCTTCTCTCTCTTTCCTCTTCCCTCTCTCTCCCCCGACCCTTCCTTCTCTTCTCCCCTGGCTAGAAGTTCAGCCCTATTCTCCCCCCTTCTCAATCATTGGCTGATCAGCTAGCTTTGTTGACTGATAGGGGAATAATTGGGGAACATTGCTTACACAACATAGAGACAGGAGATTTTTGGAATAAGGTTTGCAACCAGAAATGGGGGCACAGAAATCAGCATTGGCATAATACAAGGATAATCTTTACACAGGGCACAAAAACATTATGCCTACATGTGGGCCTCTAAACACAGCATAAAACTTTGTGTGTTTGTGTCTGACTAATGTTCTTGTATGTGTGTGGTTTATAGCATGTTTGGTGTCTTTGGCTTGTTTCTTCTCACAGTATAGGTGTTTCATTAACATAGCACAGTATATACAGAAACATGTAAGAATATTCACAATTTATTCATTTTTGATTAAGAATTTGAGTGATTTTCCAGGAGAAATCTGTCAAGACTTTTTTTTTGTGATCAAATGCCCTCCCCCCATTTCCTGTATTTGAAATTGGTATTCTACAACTACCAAATGCAGTGTTCTATCCGCAGTACTGTTAAATTCTCTATTCTTAATAATTATTTTATTATTTCTGTTTAATAGTTTAAGAAATATATTGAAATCACCCATTGAGGATTTGTTTATTTTTTAAATTAACTTATTTTGCCTATTACTTTTTGTTTTATATTTTTTGATGCTATACCCTGGCATATGGTTATGGACTCCTGGACATAATTCTAAATTATGCACAGAATTCTTTGTCATTTGAAATATCTCTTACTTTTAGTCTCATCTTTTGCCTTAGTGATTCCTTTGGATGATAAATATAAAAACATAATTCATTATGCTTACATAGTATAACGTTTTTGCCTTCTTACTTTCAACTCTTTATAATTCTTAAGGCTTTTTGTTGTGTTTAGGAACCTGCTGTTGAGTGGCTTAACTTTAAATAGACTTTTTTTTTTTGATACAATATCTTTTAAATCCTTATAAAATGAACTTTGTGGACAACTTGAAGGGGCATTTTTATTGACTAGACTCTTTAAAAGAGACTCAGTTAAGCACTGTGATAGCTTGGAGAAGGGTTTCAGATGCTACCTGGCTTCAGATCTTACATAGACAGCATGTAAATTCAAATTAGCCACTTCATTGAGGTACCAAGGTTTCTGTTGTACACAGTAAAGGATTTCAGCTCTGAATTGATCACCATGGTCTGTCATGATTCTAGTGCCATCTTCTTAAGATGTGCCTGTCCTCTAGGGAGAGTGAAGAAACAATGATCATAATTCTGGAACGTACCTTGTAATTTTCCATTTATATAAGGTTTTAGAATTAAACACTTTTCTTTGTGCAAGCTAATATTCTGAACAAAGCCTAGAGTTTATTTCAGGGTTTGTATCTATAACACTTGAATCTGGATGTTCACATTCTTCACCTGACTCTCCGCACTGTAGGTTTGAAGATGGAAGTCATGAGGATGGAAGCAGGTCAGCAGAATTTCCAGGAAAGTCATTTGGAAAGGTGAGGGGAAATGCTCAGGTTTGACCTTGATTCTTGTGTCATGATGGGAACTCATCTATATGTTTTAACAAGTGAATTCTCACTTTTCAATTGGTGACCAAGAATGGCTTTCTGATTATAGCAGAAAAATGTAAGTAACAAGATAAGGGAATAACTTGACAGTGAGCACAGTAAAGTAACCCGAAACCATATTTCTTTTTGCTGTTAAAAAAACAGAGTGCTAACTTGGTCTTATACTCTACTATCCTGTGTTGTGATCTTACAAGCCCATGTTCAAATAGTCTGAATGTATAGAAACTGTATGAAAAATAAAAAAAGGGAAGGGCATGACTGCTAGATGTGGTGGAGAAGGTTTGTTATAGATTGAAGGAGAACATAGGCAGAGACAGGCATGGGGAGAGTACGAGTGAACATGGCCCTGAGCTGGACCATTTGTAGGACAGAGGAGAGGAGCCACTGACCAAGATGGGTAACCTGGGTCTAGAGACTGGCATAGCCAAAATGGTTGAGTTATAGAAGGGCCAGAGGAACTTGGGGGAGAGCATGTCAGCCAGGAGGCCCTGTAACAGGTAGAGACATGTTAGGAGTATGTGGCAGTCATCCTTCACTTTATGTTAATGGGTACCTCAGTTAGCCTTTGTCCCAGGTTTGAGACCTAAGAGAAGAGTTAGAGACATCTGATGAGTCATTTTGTCTCCTACTCCTTGTTCCTGTCCATAATTACCTTGTGAAAAGTGAGTGCTGAAGAAGCTTCCTAGTTAAGAAATCTAGTTAAGAGGCTAGTGCTTGTCACGTGAGGGAACCCTGTCACTTGACAGTATCAGCAAGATTACTACCACTGGTATCATTTACTGAAGCACAATTCTGGACACAAGATTAGAGACTTGGTGAGATTCAGTAGCTTTAGGGTAAGTCTTAAGAGTCTTTGTCTTTCCTTTTAGAATGCTAGTCAAACATGTACCATGAAGTAACTGCAGTCCCTTGGATTAGGAGCTTTAGGGTTCACCTACATTCAGCAACAGGCTCCTTTAAGATTTAAATATTTAGATATTAATATCCATGGTAAATATTGCTTCTTCCTTAGACAAGCCCAGTGCTCATCAACATCTGGTGGAAACTTGTTTTTGAGGTGACCTATCAGTCACCATTCAACTTGTAAATAGGTATAAGAAAATAAAATTATTGATAGTAGATCTGTGGGTAGACAAGTACGACTTAATAGTTGATAAACTATTTGGTTACTAGTCTGTAATAAAATTAAGCATTAAAATTCAATACAAATAGTGGGATAGAATTTCACGCCTCTTTAATATAATCATGTAAAAATTACAGGACTTGGAAGATAGCTACATATAAAATGCTTTTTCTATAAGCATGTGTACCTGAGTTTGATCCCCTAGAACCTATGTAAAAAAATTTGGGTATGGTAGCATATACCTATAATCCCTGTCACTGAGAAGGCAGAGAAAGGAGGGTTCCTGGTGTTTGGTGGCCACCTCATCTAGCCAGATTGGTGAAGTTCAGATTTAGTTAGTTCCCTGTCCCTAGAAAAAAGATAAGCATCTGAGAAAGACACTCAACATCAATTTTGTTCACAGCACACACAAACGTGTTCTTCACCTCCAGAATAGTTCCATATTCCCGAATATGTAGGCACTGTCTGTTGGTTCAGAAAGTGTTGAGTTTGATATTTGGGCTCTGAAGTATAGGGCACATGGATATGCTGTCCTTTGTCTCTTAACTTCCTGGCTCTCTACTACACAACAGATTAGGTGCTAGGGATGAGAGCACAGATGCTAGTGAAACTGCAGCTTAGCACATCCTGCATCCATTTCTGGTGAAACTTAGAGCATCTATGGTTTGTGCCTGTGGTGAGTTAACAGATGGAGTAACTTAATTTTAACTTTGCTTCTTCCTTCATATGATGTTGTAAGATAAAGAAGTTCTAGAAAACTTACTGGGAGACGGGCTAGAGAGATGGCTCAGTGGTTAAGAGCACTGACTACTTTTCTAGAAGTCCTGAGTTCAATTCTCAATAATATGGTGGCTCACAACCATCTGTGATGGGATCAGATGCCCTCTTCTGGTGTGTCTGAAGATAGCTGCAGTGTACTCATTTAAAATCTTTAAAAAAAAAGAAAAAAGTTTGCTGCTCTTCCAGAGGACCCAAGTTCAGTTCCTGGTACATGGGGAGTTCACAACCACCCAGAGGTACCCACACAAATGTGCCTAGGTACATACACATATACATAAAAACAGAAATAAACCTTAAAGAAAAGAAAGCCCTATGTCAGCTAGGAAGTGCTGAGGTCATGACCTTGTTTCAAGTCACTTGGCTGTATTTTTTAATTTTCTAAATATCATAAAGAAGCAGTTTGACAAAGAATGTAATTAATGAAAAGTTTTCATTGTTTAAGAATGACCACATTAAAAAAGGCACTTAAATTCCTGTTCTTATCTTTTAATGTATAGGAACCAGCACGACGAGCCTCAAGAGATAGCTTCTCTGCTGACCCTGGTTGGTATTGGTTTCGTTCTGTTTTGGTAATCTCAGCATCAGATTGCTATGACAGTGGCAAGGGTGGGATCATGGGGACGCAGACATAAAATTCCTGATCTCCCAAACTCCTAAGAGAGTGGTTCCATTTAAAATACCAAACCAAAGCAGAGAGCTGGGTGCTTGCTGTTTTAGTTGCCCAGTTAATCTTGCGCTGTCAGGTGGAATACATTCCTCACTGGTTATTCAAAGCTAATGTGCCTTATTCAAGATGGAAATAGCATAATAAGACAACTGTAAGGAATTAATTTATGGACTAAATGAAAAACTAGGATACAAGGCAATTTAAAATATAGTACTGGATTCTAGAAATTTTAAGTCACTGAGAAAATGTTGAACTTCTGTTTCTTATTTTATATTTATTGCCAAGATGGGAAAGGTCAAGATATCAAAGCTTCAAAAATGATCACTTCAAGAAGATCTTTTGTGCATGCCAAGGGCCTCTCTGCAGATAGTCCTGCCTCAGATGGTTCAAAGGACAGTGTTACCCAAGATTCATCAGGGCACAATCATAGAAACATAGGAGAGCCCACTTCTGGGGATCTTTTTAAGAAGTTCAGGGAACTGAAGTCTTCTCCTGCACAGAGGCTTAGCAATAGCAACAAAAATGAGTCTCCCTTTGAGAAACTTTATCAATCAATGAAGGAAGAGTTGGATGTAAAATCACAGAAATCTCGTAGAAAATCAGAACCCCAATCTGACCGTACAGCAGAAGAATCGTGGGAGACACAGCCGTTGGTATCAAGCAAGGCAAGACCAAAGTCCAGTGGAAGCACCCCTGTTACAGGAGCCTCTTCACCCAAAGTAGGAAAGATCTGGACGGAGAGATGGGGCGGTGGTATGGGGCCTGTTCAGACTTCCACAGAGGCAGCTAAAATGAAGACCCCTGTGCGGAGTTCACAGCAGCTTAAGGATGAAGACTCTCGTGTTACAGGCAGAAGAAATTCTGTGAATCTGGATGAAAATGAAAGTGCCCAGGCAGTTCATAAAATAGTCACTCCTGGGAAACTGGTAACTAGAAACCAAACTGCGGTGAAAGTTGGAGATGTTGCCAGCCCTGCTGATACACCAGAAAATGCCTCTTCCAAAAAGAGAAAACGTATTCCTGCAAAGGTAGAGGCTGCATCTGCAGAGACACAAAAGCAGCTCTCTTTAACTCAGGGCCTTGCTCCAGATGAAAAGAAAAGTCCCAAGAATTCCTTCAGCAAGCCTGAGAAACTGGCCACAGCAGCTGAACAGACTTCCTCTGCAATACCTGGTCTTAGTTCCGTTGATATCAGCAACTTTGGTGATTCTATTAGTAAGTTATTTAATGTAGATCTACTTTCCCTTATAGGTTACTATCTACCTTATATATTATGAGTTAATGAAGTGTTTGTTTAGTGTAACTAGCTGGATGCTAAAGAACCCACTAAGTACTCTGATACAGTAAAAGCAAGCCTTATCTGATATATGGGTACTGAAGACTTTGCCATTTATAAAGAGGCATAATAGAGGAGGTGCAACTAGTTCAGGAGGGAACCATATCATAGAAACTACTTCAGGAAAAGAAAATGTGACTTTTCTTTTACAATATAGGGGGTTTTAATCATAATAGCTTTTCATTTAGTGTCTGGTTCTGAATACCAATTGTATCTTGTGGGATTGGTTCTTGAGACTGAATCATGGTCAGTCCTTTTGAGCCATCCTTGAACCTAGAGGCTCATAGGTGTTCAGACTCTGTTCTCAGTCTCTCTCTCCTTTTTTTTCCCTTTTTTTTTTTTTTGAGTTTTTGAGACAGAGTTTCTCTGTGTAGCTTTGGCTGTCCTGGAACTCACTCTGTAGACCAGGCTGGCCTCTGCCTCCCAAGTGCTGGGATTAAAGGTGTGTGCCATCACTGTCCAACTTGTTCTCAGTCTCTTACTAGCACTTTATTGCAGACACTGGACTGGACTCAGGTTTCTATACCAGCAAAGTTCTATATGCTTCCAAAGCATTAACATTTTGTCTTTAAATTTTTTACTACATTTGCTTATATTTGTATATGAGGGAAAGGGAACATGAGAATGTGCCATGAATGTGCCATGGTGCTCATGCAGAGTCTGGACAACTTCTAGGGGTCAGTTCTCTCCTTCCACCATGTGCCATCTTGGTTCCAGGGATTGACCTCAGGTCCTTTAGGCTTGGCAGCAAAGCACCCTTACCTGCTGAGCCATCTCACCACCTAGAGAAAGCTTTCTCTTTATCTCTCTTTACAAACATGAAGTGACCACCCAAGGCCATGTAGTGAGCAGCCTCCTGGCATCTTCCTGCATACTGTTTCGTGCTGGCTTAAAGAAAGGAAAGCTCCTGGGCTCCAATGGAAATAACCTTTATTATCAGGCACGGCTTCTGTTGGTGACCTATTGGTGTGGTTATCTATCAGTGACACTTGTAACCATCAGCCAGTGTTCGCTTGTGCCTCATAATGGAGTGCCAGTCCGGACAAGGAGTTTTGATAGACTATTCAGGAGGTTGTATAATGGGTTTAGGTTGCGTGAACTTCCCACAAACACAACCTAAGATATTTTGCCTGCTCATACAGTTTACCCGTAAGGCAGATCTGGGTCTGGCCCATGTATGTGTGTCTTTTATCAAATTCCTCAGGGCACTGCTCATGTTCTGTCTCCTCTGCTGGAGAATGACACCTGCTGCTTTGGGCAGATGACTTTCTTAAGCTAATCACATGCAATTTTCAGTTTTAAGGAGAACCTCCGTTCTCTCCAGTTGACATGCAGTGCATCTGATTTCTCTTGATCTTTTAGGAAGTCCTGAGACTGCTCTGGCTTCAGTTTTATGAATAAAGGTGCCATGTTTCAATGCCTTTGCAATGCACTACTTTTTCATGCTATTTTGAAATAAATCCTAAGTCCTGGCCTGGCGTTCACATTACTCTTTTCATGTGTTTGCATTCCTTACCTCAGACAAGAATGAGGGAATGCCTTTGAAGAGAAGGCGTGTATCCTTTGGTGGTCATCTAAGACCTGAATTATTTGATGAGAACTTGCCTCCTAATACACCACTCAAAAGAGGTGAAACACCAATCAAGAGGAAGTCTCTTGGCTCTCACAGCCCAGCTGTCTTGAAGAAAATCATCAAGGTTAGTTGGACAGTCAGCATTGTGTTTGTACCTCATATTTCACAGATGGCTTATTCCATCCAAAACCAGACAGAGGTAAAAGGTAATTGAGATCTTATTTCTCTACCACTTGTCTCATGCCCAGTAACAACCATATGGGCTCTCAGGTAGTTCTGGGAGGTAAGGTGGGGTGCTGGGCTCTTTCCCTTTGAAGAGGATCCTGACATACCACAGGACCAAATGACTCCCTGGGACACACTGGCATCATTTAAAAGAATCTAAAGACAGCAGCATATGTGACCACAAGGATTGCTTTGTTTTTTAGGGGAGTACAAGGGCATTGAGGTTGTGGGAAGGACAATCTTCAGTAAAACATCTCTCTGCTGCACATGTAGTCCTTAGGCCTTTAGCCCTCTGTCACCGTTCTGTTGCTTTTCCTTGGTGTGGCCACATAGCTCAGTTTCCTAAATGGGCCCTGGACAGCTTTATTCTTTTAGTACCTAAAAGACTTGGAGGCACACCTAACACTTTCCTACCTTGTCCCACCTCCAGGCTTACCCCAGTGCTGGTGTTGTCTGAGTTGAAATCGGAATGCCTTCTTTCACTGAGTAGTGTCCCTGTTTCCACCAGAAATAGACTCCACTGGTGCATATGTTCCCTTCCTCTGCTTAAATGCATAGAGCAATTGACTCCTTTCTTTTCCTTGAAAGACAGCCACTGGTGCTTCAGGATTTAAAAGCTACATGGCTTGTTGTAAAGGTTTTCAATAGGCATTACAAAGATGTTAACCTCCTTGGTCAGGATTTTCATAAATGACTCTGTCTTGTTAGGAACGGCCTCAGTCTCCAGGGAAACAGGAGTCTCCTGGAGTAACTCCACCGAGGACAAATGATCAAAGACGCAGATCAGGAAGGACTTCACTTGCTTCCAGCGGAAGCAAATTCTTAAATGAGACAGACATTCCCAAGAAAGGAGGCAGGAAGAGTGGCAACCTGCCTGCGAAGAGAGCATCCATCAGCCGAAGTCAGCATGGTATTCTACAGATGATTTGCTCCAAAAGAAGGAGTGGTGCTTCTGAAGCCAACCTGATTGGTTAGTGCTGTATTGGGCAGAAAGAGTTCAAACTCTACTTGCTTATGCTGGATTTTGTAAAGTTCACCACCTTTTCCTTTTGACAGTTGCAAAA
This sequence comes from Mastomys natalensis, assembly GCA_021653895.1. Lineage (NCBI taxonomy): Eukaryota > Metazoa > Chordata > Mammalia > Rodentia > Muridae > Mastomys > Mastomys natalensis. The sequence goes on along the minus strand of JAJTUV010002112.1, from coordinate 287,441 downwards.
TCGTGGGCCGATGTTGTAAAACTTGGCGTGAAACAAACACAAATGAAAGTTGTGAAACATGTCCCTCAAAAGCAGGCGAGCAAAAGACAAAGAAGACCCAGTACTCCAAAGGTATAGAGCTTCAGCCATGCACTGCTTTTATTTTCAGTTGTCTTAGGCATGTATTATTCATGCTGTGATATTTTGTCTGTCTTTTGTCTGCAGAAACCCACAAGCAACCTTCACAATCAATTTACTACAGGTCATGCAAACTCGCCCTGTACCATTGTGGTAGGGAGAGCGCAGATTGAAAAAGTAAGCATGCCTGCCCGACCCTATAAAATGCTGAACAACTTGATGCTAAACCGAAAAATAGACTTCAGTGAAGATCTGTCAGGTAAATGTAGTCACATTTGCAAGAGGGCCTGTAGTCATAGCCTTCTTGATCTTTCTGTTTGTGACTTCCTTGATACTTGTTACCTCCTTCTCACACTCTCCTCGTACAACCTTAGAACTCCAGCAGGGAGCCGGGTAGCAGTGAGTGACTACAGAATAATCTGTCACACCAGCTTTCTGCTGTCATAATATTCAAAGGTGAAGTTGGTTGGGAGTCAAGGACAGTCTTAGTCAATTCGGGGATCTGTGTTTTATAGGAAGCAGGGATGGAAATCTTAAGTGCATAGACTGCTGAGCTGTGTGTGTACAGAAAATGGAAAGGTGCATGGTGGTGTGAGGATGATCGGGTGTTACTGTCATTTTGGAGGAGTTGTACTGATGGCTGATCCCAGGAAATAAGTTAATTTAGAGCAGTATTAATGCTTCTCCAAGATTCACTTTCTTTCTAGTGAGCTTAACTGCTTGCTGAGAGGATGCCATATAAGAAGGGTTTTTCTGAGCTATTGATAATTGAACTGTTTTTATTGTCTTGAGTATCAGTGAAGATGTGACTGGCTGGCTTAGACTTACTCTCAAGAAAGCAGATTTGTTTCATGTTCTCCAATATGTCATAGTTTCTGGAGGAGAATTACAGTTTGAACTGAGTAGGTAGAATCTTATTTTTATTTATTGCTGATTGGGAATTGAAAATGACCAAATGGGCTAGAGAGATGGCTCAGCGGTTAAGAGCACTGACTGTTCTTACAGAGTTCAATTCCCAGCAACCACATGGTGGCTCACAACCATCTGAAATGGGGTCTAGGCCCCTCTTCTGGTGTGTCTGAAGAGAGCAATGGTGGTGTACCCATATGCATGAAATAGATAAATAAATATTTTTTTTTATCAAAAAAAAAGAAGAAAATGACCAAATACCTCAGTGTAATGCTTGTGAACTAGCCCCTAAAGAACAGCATTTTGGATCAATTCCTATCTTATAAAAATAACAAAGAATAAAACAAAAAAATGAATCAATGTTATGTGTATTAACTGAGGATATATATAATATATTTGTATTATATTTAAAAACTCTCAAAGGTAAGTGAGATTTTAAATATGCGGTACCTAAAGACAGTGAATTGTCCTGAGTGTTCCTTCCTTTACACTCATTCTTGAATTCAGAACAATTCTCATCTCTTGGTGTAGGCAGCTTTCTCTCCCCATACCCCCCCCATAAACCTTATTTTCTTGAATAGAGTTTCCTATTAGGTTAACTTAAAACATAAAGAGATCTGCTGTCTCTTAACTTCAAGGGCTACCATGCTGATTTGACAGCTTCCATTCTAAACATTAGAAGGTAAACCTTGTATTTCAAGCAATGTAATGGCCCAGAAGCCTATGGAAGAAGGAAGATTTTTGAACAGACTACTCAAATAGACCACTAACATATTCTAGTTCAGACCCATTCTGTGGTGAATGCCAGACTAGATCTCATTTTGTTAGCCAACCAGAGAGAAGCATGACCATGAGCTTTACAGAAACTTAATCAACCATTAAGGAACTATGTCACTAACGCCTTTTTGATGATAGATGAGTAGGGAGTGGATGCAATGAAACTTAATTAAGATGTGGTGTGTGTGTGTTTTTGTGTAGATCTTGATAGGACGGAAAAATGTTGCAGTGTTTCTGTCATGTATTCTGTACTGTGAAACAATACTTGTACTAGGATTTAGGTATGAGATACCTAGGACTTCTTGAGGGCATAACAAGGCCTGGTTTGGATTCCCACATTAATACTCTGAGGAAAGGTACCCATGCCTAACTTTTGTCCTCTTGCCGGGGCTTATTTTTGGGAACTAGTTTAGAAAACTAAAGAGGTCAACTAAATCACTGGATTTCCCTTCCCATAGGAGAGGGTTAGAGAAGTTGGCTATATGTGTTGTTGTTGTTGTTTTAGTTTTAATTTTTTATGAGCATATTAACAAAAATCAGCATTTTAGTGAGATGGTGCATACCTGGAATCTGAAAACTTCTTTGTCATTTACATTGTTTTACATGAGGAATGAGATAATGTAAGTCATGTTTCCAATGTTTCCCTTTATCAGGACTAACTGAATTGTTCAAGACTCCAGTGAAGGAGAAGCAGCAGCAGATGAGTGACATGAGCTCCATTCTTTCCAATTTAGAGAATTTGTCTGAAAGACAATTGCAAGTAACTAATTCAGGAGACACACCCCTGCCCATCACCTCAGAGATTTTAGGTTGGTTTATTTGTCTTTTCCACTGTTAAACTTTGGAATGGAGACGTGAAGATTGCCTTTTTTTTTTTTTTTTTTTAAGACAATACTGGGTTTCTTCTCTACAATAGCTTTTCCTGGTGAAATACCATTTCCACCCTCTCTGTTCTGTTTTCAAGCAGTCTTTGAAATTTTTCTAAATATTAATCATTGACCTAGCTTGGTAGGAAGTATTGTTCACTCAGTAAGTCTAATGATGTCTGTATGCTTTAGCTTCTTTGTTCTAAGATGGAGGCACAGACAGTACATTTGTCCTGCCATATTTATATATAGATTACACCAAATAAAATTATTGCAAAGATGGAGACATAAATCGATTGATAAATTGCTTGCCTGGCATTCAGGAAACTCTGGGTTAAGCCTATAGCATTGCAAAATCTTTGTATGGTGGTATATGGCTCTAATCCCAGAACTTGGGCAGTATAGGTAGGAAGATCACAAGTTGCTTACATACAGAATTTGATTTGAATCTTAAACATGCACAATAGAATCTATTACTTCATTGGTGAATCAAGATAATAAATGTTTCAACTGTTTCAGAACAAAAATTATATTCAGGTCCATGTCACACGTCTTGGCAGGATTTAGAATACCCTTCTTAAGGATACTTCACAATGGCTCTTCTCTGTTACCAAATAACATTATATTTAATAGGTTATAAATAGGACAAGGTTGAGATCATCTAGTAACTGCTTGGTAGAAAAGAAGCTAAATTATTGGTTCTTATATACTTCCTAAAGATAAAGTACGAAGCTGGTATTAGGTAGTGAAGATGATACATCTTTCATGTATATATTTTTGTTTCTTATAGGAGAAAAAGTGCTCTCCAGTACTCAGAATGTAGTAAAGCAGCAATCTGATAGATATTCTGTAAGTCCTACCTTAAGACGACGGAGCATCAAACATGAAAACACAGTGGAAACTCCTAAGAATGTCCATAACATTATTCACTTTGAGAAGAAGACTCCAGTCTCTGAGACAGAGCCTCTGAAGACTGCATCGAGTATGAGCAAGTTAAGGAGATCTAGAGAACTCAGACATACCCTTATAGAAAGTATGAATGAAAAAACAGAAACAGTCTTTGCCGAGAGCATCACAGGAAGACATTTAAGGAAGACATTTCAAGGACAAGAAGTGGATCAACAGGTGCAGGACAGTGAAAACTCTTCACAAAGATGCAGGGAAAATGGTGAATTAAGTGAATGTTCAGAAAAGACATCAGCTAGGAGATCAAGTGCCAGGAAGCAGAAGCCAACAAAAGACTTAATAGGACGTCCGATGGTCACCCAAACAGCAGACTGTGCTGAGGAACTACTTAGTCAAGAACAGGAAACCATACAAAACCTAGAGGAATGCATGCACATGCAAAACACATCAATAAATGATGATCAAGGAATCACAAAACAAAAACTGAACATAGAGGTATATGCAACCAAAGACAAGCGCTGGCCAAAGACCCCTGGCAAAATGACACAACCTCTAGAAGGCCCAGCTGATCTCAAGGAGCACTTTGAAACACCAGACTGCAAAGATGAACTCATAGGTGATGATAAAACTAAAGTCCCTTGCAAATCCTCTCAACCTACAGCAGAGAACATCAAAACAAGCACAAAGCGACGGACCAGCACATCTGGGAAGAAAGTAGACATGAAGGAAGAACTGTCTGCTCTGACAAAGCTTATACATATATCAGGGGAAACCAAGCATACTCTCAAAGTCCTAAAACTTGAGCATGGGGATATCAAATCTTTGAAGCAATCTGAAAATGAAATCTTGGCCCCAACAATAACTGGAAGCAAGAGGGCTTTACAAAGAGCTAAGGAAAAGGCTCAGTCCTTGGAAGACCTGACTGGTTTCCAGGAACTCTTTCTATCACCAATCCCTGGTGACAAAATCACAAAAATGGCCCGCAAATCTCCACACATAGAACCAGTTAGAACCCCAGCAAGCACAAAGAGACTCTCCAAGACAGCTCTCAGGAAAGTAGATGTGAGAGAAGAGCTTTCAAGTCTTGGGAAAAGAACAAAGTCACCAGGCAGAGCCACAGGCACACCAGCACCAGTGCAGGAAGAAAATGACATGGAAACTCCAAAGCAGAAACTGGACTTTGCAGAGAACTCAGCAGGGAGTAAGAGAAGGTCACGGACACCTAAGATCAAGACTCAGCCCCTAGAAGACCTGGATGGCTTCCAAGAACTCTTCCAAACACCAGCTGGTGCCAGTGACCCTGTGAGTTCAGTTGAGAAAAGTGCAAAGATGTCTTTGGAATCTTCACAAGCAGAACCAGTCAGAACCCCAGCAAGCACAAAGAGACTCTCTAAGACAGCTCTCAGTAAGGTGGATGTGAGAGAAGAGCCTTCAACACCTGGGAAAAGAACAAAGTCACCAGGCAGAGCCACAGGCACACCAGCACCAGTGCAGGAAGAAAATGACACCACAGCCTTTATGAAAACTCCAAAGCAGAAACTGGATTTCACAGGAAATTCAACAGGACATAAGAGAAGGTCACGGACACCTAAGAACAGGGCTCAGCCCCTAGAAGACCTGGATGGCTTCCAAGAACTCTTCCAAACACCAGCTGGTGCCACTTACTTGGTGACTGTTGATGAAAGTGCAAAGATGTCTTTGGAACCTTCACAAGCAGAACCAGTCAGAACCCCAGCAAGCACAAAGAGACTCTCTAAGACAGCTCTCAGTAAGGTGGATGTGAGAGAAGAGCCTTCAACACCTGGGAAAAGAACAAAGTCACCAGGCAGAGCCACAGGCACACCAGCACCAGTGCAGGAAGAAAATGACACCATAGCCTTCATGGAAACTCCAAAGCAGAAACTAGATTTCATAGGAAATTCAATGCGAAGTAAGAGAAGATCACGGACACCCAAGAACAAAGCTCAGCCCCTAGAAACCTGGATGGCTTCCAAGAACTCTTCCAAACACCAGCTAGTGCCACTTACTCGGTGACTGTTGATGAAAGTGCAAAGATGTCTTTGGAATCTTCACAAGCAGAACCAGTCAGAACCCCAGCAAGCACAAAGAGACTCTCCAAGACAGCTCTCAGTAAGGTGGATGTGAGAGAAGAGCCTTCAACACCTGGGAAAAGAACAAAGTCACCAGGCAGAGCCACAGGCACACCAGCACCAGTGCAGGAAGAAAATGACACCACAGCCTTTATGAAAACTCCAAAGCAGAAACTGGATTTCACAGGAAATTCAACAGGACATAAGAGAATGTCACGGACACCCAAGAACAAAGCTCAGCCCCTAGAAGACCTGGATGGCTTCCAAGAACTCTTCCAAACACCAGCTGGTGCCACTTACTCGGTGACTGTTGATGAAAGTGCAAAGATGTCTTTGGAATCTTCACAAGCAGAACCAGTCAGAACCCCAGCAAGCACAAAGAGACTCTCCAAGACAGCTCTCAGTAAGGTGGATGTGAGAGAAGAGCCTTCAACACCTGGGAAAAGAACAAGGTCACCAGGCAGAGCCACAGGCACACCAGCACCAGTACAGGAAGAAAATGACACCACAGCCTTTATGCAAACTCCAAAGCAGAAACTAGAGTCTGCAGGAGATTTAATAGGGCATAGGAAACAGTCCAGAACACCTAAAGCAAAGGCTCAATATCTAGAAGACATCACTGGTTTCCAGAAGCTTTTCCAAACACCAGACCATGCCAATGGCTCATTAGCAGTTGGCAAAACCAAAAAAATGCCCTTTAATTCTTCACAACCAGAAAGTGCCATAATCCTAAAGAGCATAGAGAGACAGTCCAGGGCAAGTATGAGTAAAATGGATGTTAAAGAAGAACTTTTAGAATCAGAGGAACACCTACAATTAGGAGAAGGTATAGATACGCTTAAAATACCCAAAGACAAAAAAGTAATTAGATCACCTAGGAAACCTACAAAGCGTAAACTGGATCCAACAGCTAGGATGCCTGGCAGCAAGAGGATGCGATGTTCCTCAAAGGATAACACAGCATGCCTGGAGGACCTGAGTGGCTTCCAACAGCTCTTCCAAACGCCAGGCTATGCTAAGGACTCTGTGACCATTGAAACCTCGACAATGCTTACTAGATCACCACAGCCAGGACCAGTTAGAACCCAAACCAACAGAAAGAGTCTTCCCAAGATCAGCCTGAGAAAAGTGGATATGACAGAAGAACTTTCAGTTGTCTGGAAGCAGTCACTGGACAGAGCACCTGGTGCTGTGCAGGAGGATAATAGGTTCAAAGCAATTATGGAGACTCCAAAGGAAACACTGCAGACTGCAGCAGATAAAACTGGGCTTACCAGACAGTCACAAACACCTAAGGAAAAAGTCCAACCTCTGGAAGATCATGGTGGCTTCCAAGAACTCTTTCAAACACCACGCTACAGCTCTGATTCATTAATTGGTAACAAAAGAACAAGAATGTCCTTGAAATCTCCACAACCAGGATTTGTTAGAACTCCACAAACCTCAAAGAGACTGGCTAAGACAAGAGTTGGGAATGTTGATGTGAGAGAAATCCTCTCTCCACCAAATGTGCCACAGCCTGCTGCAAGGGAGGTTGTACACATACCCATAGGATCAGAAGAAAATGACAGAGGGAACAAAGGTGTGAAGGAATCTACACCTCAGACACTGGGCTCATCAGAAAGTCGAACTGTCAGAAAAAAGCAGCGAGGGACACATGAGAAAAGGTCTCAGTTCTCAGGAGACTTATTTTATCTCCAAGAGCTCTTTCAAACACCAGCCAGTGGCAAAGACCCAGTGACTGTTGGTGAAACTACAAAAATGACTTTGCAATCTCCACAACCAGGATATATCAGGACCCCAGCAAGCACGAATAGACTGTCCGAGACGAGTCTCATGAAAGTGGATGTGAGAGAACTTTCCATATTTGAGAAACAAACACAGTCACCAGGTGGAGCCAAATGTGTACCAGCACCAGTGCAGGAAGAAAATGACACCACAGCCTTTATGAAAACTCCAAAGCAGAAACTGGATTTCACAGGAAATTCAACAGGACATAAGAGAAGGTCACGGACACCTAAGAACAGGGCTCAGCCCCTAGAAGACCTGGATGGCTTCCAAGAACTCTTCCAAACACCAGCTGGTGCCAGTGACCCTGTGAGTTCAGTTGAGGAAAGTGCAAACATGTCTTTGGAATCTTCACGAGCAGAACCAGTCAGAACCCCAGCAAGCACAAAGAGACTCTCCAAGACAGCTCTCAGTAAGGTGGATGTGAGAGAAGAGCCTTCAACACCTGGGAAAAGAACAAAGTCACCAGGCAGAGCCACAGGCACACCAGCACCAGTGCAGGAAGAAAATGACATGGAAACTCCAAAGCAGAAACTGGACTTTGCAGAGAACTCAGCAAGGAGTAAGAGAAGGTCACGGACACCTAAGAACAGGGCTCAGCCCCTAGAAGACCTGGATGGCTTCCAAGAACTCTTCCAAACACCAATTGGTGCCAGTGACCCTGTGAGTTCAGTCGAGGAACGTGTAAAGATGTCTTTGGAATCTTCAGGAGCAGAACCAGTCAGAACCCCAGCAAGCACAAAGAGACTCTCCAAGACAGCTCTCAGTAAGGTGGATGTGAGAGTAGCACTCTCTCCCCTGAGTAAGTCAACGTGTGCATCACAGAAAGTCATGCACACACCCACACTTTCAGAAGATCATGGCAGAGAGACCAAAGATGTGAAGGTATTGTTAGCTGAGACATTAGACCCAGCAGTACATGTCACTTGTGGCAAGAGGCAGCAAGGGTCGTGTAAGAAAAGGTCCCAGTCCCCAGAAGACCTATTTGGTCTTCAGGAGCTCTTCCAAACACCAGGCCATAACAAAGATTCAGTGACACTGGACAATCCTCCAAAACTGCCCGGCAGGTCTCCACCACCAGAGCCAATAGACACTTTAGTAGCCTCACGGAGACAGCCCAGAACTGGTCTGAGGAAAGTTCATGTGAAAAATGAACTTTCAGGAGACATAATGCATCCACAAATGTCAGGGGATATCGTGGACTTATCTAGACAACCAGAAGGTGAAGACAATGTCATTAAACCAAGGAAGCAATCTGTAAAGCGGAAATTGGACACAGCAGTCAATGTGCCTGGCAGTAAGAGGCAAAGAATTACAAGAGCAGAAAAGACCTTAGAGGATCTGCCTGGCTTCCAAGAGCTGTGCCAAGCTCCAAGGTTGGTAATGGACTCAGTTATTGACAAAACCACAAAGATGCATAGCAAATCTCCAGAACTGGTGGATACAACTTTAGAGACACAGCCAAGAAGACTCAGGAGGAGACTGGGTGTGACTGAAGAGCCCATACCACAAAGAAAGACTACAAGAGTGGTAAGGCAAACCAGAAACACACACAAGGAGCCAGTAGATGATAGTAAAGGTATCGAAGAGTTTAAGGACTCTTCAACACAGAAACAGGACCCAGCTGTAAATTTAACTGACAGGAGGAACCAACCAAGGACAATTAAGAAGACCCTACCCTTGGAAGAACTGACCAATTCACAAGAGGAAACTGCCAGAAGAATGTCTTGCAAATCTCCACAATTAGAAAAGAAGAAAACCTTAGCAGGCTTAAAAAGGCAGGTCAGAATACAATTGTTCAAAGTGAGTTTACAAGAAGAGCCCACCGCACAGAGAAAGCAACCAGCCAGGGAAACCAGGAGCACACTCAAAGAGCCTGTGGGTGACAGTACAAATGTTGAAGAGCTTAAGAAGTTTACAAAGCAGAAAATTGACCCAGTAGCAAGTGTGCCTGTCAGCAAGAGGCCACGGAGGGTACCCAAGGAAAAGGCACAGACCCTAGAATTGTCTGGTCTCAAGGGACCAATCCAAACTCTAGGTCACACTGAGGAACCAGCAAGTGACAAAGGACCCACACAAATGCCCTGTAATTCTCTACAACCAGAGCAAGTTGATAGCCTCCAAACCTCACCAAGACCTCCCAGGACAAGACATGGGAAAGTAGAGGCAGACAAAGAGCCTTCAGCAGTAAGGAAGACAGTGCAAACATCAAGGCAAACTCTGCGATCCCGCAAGGTCCCTGAAATTGATGACAGTGGTACCCAAGCTTCAAAGGCTCCTGTAAAGCAGACAGTAGATATAGTAGCCAAAGTAACTGGCAGTAGGAGGCGACTAAGGACATATAAGGATGGGGTTCAACCTCTTGAAGTCCTGGGTGACTCCAAAGAAATAACCCAAATATCAGACCACTCTGAGAAACTAAGACATGACACTAATATCCTTAAGAGCACTCTACCGCAAGAGCCAGACTCAGTAAAACCTCTGAGAACATGTAGAAGAGTGCTGAGGGCCTCTAAAGAGGACCCCAAGGAAGTGTTGGTGGATACCAGAGACCCTGCAACATTACAAAGCAAAAACAACCCTTTACTATCCCCCAAGAGGAAGCCTGCAAGAGATGGAATCATTCTGAGAACCAGGGCTTTGCGCTCGGTAACACCAAAGCAGGAAGCAACAGATGAGAAGCCTGCACCTAAGAAGCAAAGGACTGCTTCCAGCAAGAGGCATGTATCACCTGAGCCTGTAAAGATGAAACACCTGAGCATCGTGTCAAACAAACTTGACTCAGTGGAAGAGCAGGTTAGCACCATTACGAAAACAGAAGAAATGAAAGCCAAAAGAAAAAATCCCATCGCTCCAGATCAGGTGATGCGGATGGACTTAATGGGTGCTTGTCAGGGAGGGTGTGTTTTGCTGCGGTTATTTGTGTATAGCTGGGAGTTTATCCACATGTAACTATTCATTTCCTTACAGATTTCGTTTATTACCGTTAATAGCTGAAGCCAGTGATCCCTTGGGGATTTGCACAAGGACTAGACTAACTCCTAAATGTTTTCCTCTCTGGAAAAGAGCTGATCAAAAGTGGCTGTAGTAGTTCTCAGGAGTGAATGAATTGCATGTATCTTTAGTTTGAAGAATTAATCAGGGAACAGGTGGTCAGTGTAGTTCTGTGTATGAGACTATATTCTATTAAGGACACAAGTGCTAAGGTTTATATATCCTTGAGAAGGAATGAAACAGGGAAGTCACCATGGCACCCCTCAAAGATTGCAGGGCCTTGTACCTTAATGATCTTTAAAGGACCAGCAGTTCATTTACTGCCATTATGATGGGCATTCTTCAATATTATGAACTGGAGTGTTTTTGATAGGTATTATGATTGACATCCTGAATTTATAATTTACAAGTAGAGATGATTATTTTTCCTTAAGAACAAAGTAGCCAAGGCGTTGCCTTGAATATCATAGATGACTCTTAGTAAATTAATCGGTATAAAATTTGTGGTTTTCTTTTTTTATATTTTTGCTTTTATTTTTTTTTTTTTTCCTGATGGATCTTTTAGGTTTAACTAATTTTGTGGTTGTCTTCTCATTCCCTTAGAAAACACCCCAGAGCTCTAGGCACCGAAAGAAAACCAGTGAAAAACAGCCAAGACCCATGTTTGATGCATCTGCAGAGAAGGTTGAGATAAAGAAAAATGAGAAGACTATGAAGACTGCCTCCCAGGAGACAGAGCTGCAGAATCCAGATGACGGAGCCAAGAAGTCTACATCTTGGGGCAAAATCAGTGGGAAAAGAGTGTGCTTGAGGTCTAGAGGACAGACTGAGATTCCCCAGCCTCCTGAAGCAGAAGAGAAAACAAGCAAATCAGGTGCAGAAATTTTGATTAAGTCTCAGAAAGAGAAAGGAGTCTCTGCAGATTCAGATGTTAGGTGTTTGAGATCCAGAAAAACTAAAGTCACTTTGGACAGTGAATGTAAGCCAAGAGTAACTCGAGGTGCCAAGAAAGATGCAAAAACTCCAAAGAAGGTAAGGGCCCTTGCTGTCTTACATTCTAAAACCCAGAACATTCTAATATTTATGCCCAGGTTACAAAGGCAAAAAAAGACATTCGAGCAGCCCCTGCTATACTAGTGGGAGAAGCCATCATTCAGGCCACCAACTTTCTTGTGTCTGTTTGATAATTCTGCTTTGAATAGTGAATTTACTTATTGAAGGTTTCATTCCAAAAGACCTAGCTATTTATATCTAATACCATTTTCTGATGTTTGTGATGTGGCTTCTGATTAAAGACGTCATCTTCAGCCTCTCTAGGTGGGCAACACTTAACTAAAACAAAGGTGGGCATGTCTGGACCTCAAAAGATTTCCTTTAAAATGGCTGAATGCATTGGCACTAACTGCTCTTTCAGAGGAGCCAGGTGGGATTCCTAGGGCTCACATGGCTCCCAGCTATCTGTAACTCCAGTTCCAGGGGATCTGATATTCTCTTCTGACCTCCTTAAGCACCAAGCAGGCATGTGTACATACAAAGGTGAAGGCAAAAAAAAAAAAATTAAAAAGGAATAAATCTGATTTTAAAAAATAAATTAAAAGGCAGAATAAGCCTAGAGTTGTCTGTCTCCTAAGCAAATAAATGGAAATAGGTAAATTCTACTCAGTGGGAAGTGTGTTGTTTCAGCACCCAAAGCTCACAGTATCTAAGCTGGTAGACTGTAAATGTTCATGCGCTGTGTGTGCTTTGCATCATTCCCAGTGGCATGCTTACATTAAGCAGGAGTCTAGGAAAAGTTAAAGATGGGGTGGGCAGTTACTTTTGTGGGAGCAACACATAATTGTTCTTAGCACTCAAGTTGAACCTGAACATACTCTGAACATTCTGAGATAGCTGATGAGATAAAGGTAGTGACAGCCACTCAAGGCAGAGGTATGCTGAGCTGGTAGTTCTAACCACTTCTAGAATAAACCAAGAAACATGATTGACAGTGCAAGGAGACCCAGGCTTCCCAGAGGCCATGAAACATCCCACATAGCTGAGGGATGGAGCAAGAGGCATGAAAATTATTTGATTGTGACTTGATCACTAATGTTGCTATTGTTATGAATCATAATGTAAATATCTGATATGCATGGTATCTGATATGTGACCCATGTGAAAGGGTTGTTTGACACCCCTACAAAGGGGTTGAGAGCCACCGCTCTAGAGGATGGAAGAGAGGCGCAGGAAAGTAGAGCAATACTCAGGAAGTAGAGGTGGACTGTCTGGAAGTAGAAACTATCTCATGGTGGTAAGCCTTCATTATAGATACCAAGACACACCAGGAACTCAGCCTCATAGGCTTAATAAGTATATCTTATGTTCCCTCAGAACTCTAAGCACAGATTCATAATCCTGAAAGTAGTACTTTATCAGAATGAAATGGAAGGCATAAGACCCAAGGTTTTTTGTTTTTGTTTTTGTTTTTTCTCAAATGATCCTGAACACAGGTGCCAAGCCCTGAGGGTGATCAGGCCAAGTCATTGTATCGTAGACAGACACTCAGGCCTCCTCTCTTCACTGGTACCCAGCAGACTCCGTACGCTGACGAGTTTTCACAGGACTGTATCTGTCTGTTCTGTTGCCCATAGACCTAGATACTGCATATGTGGGGTGTGTGTTTTCCGGGGGTCTATCCTGCAAGTATGCTGGAGGAGCAAACCTCTCATCTGGTGTGTGTTCCTTTATAACATGTGTACAGTAGATCCATGTTAGCATCTACCTGTTATTTTCTAGAATTCAATAGCATTCACATACCAAGATCTTCTTGGCCATATTGAGCCTCACACTTAGAGTTCCTGTTTTCTGTCTCCTTTTCTTAACTGTCCATGATCACTCATAAAGCTGCATCTAAAGTATGCCCAGCATCACTCTTGGCTTTTCCTAATTTGGATGGGCCTTGTGTTTATCAGGTGCCAGAACTTTGGGTAGTTTGCTCTAAGAGCCTATTGTGATCTTTTGCTTCCTGTACATTGGATCCCTGCTTCCAGGTAGATGGTCCTGCCTCCATCTCCCCACTGCCTTAGAGGACCCACTATCCTTTTGCAGCCAGAGAGGAGACCTCAGGACATATTGACTGTCCTTTGTCTGTGGGAGGTTGGCTTTAGGACACTTAAGTTTTCATCTAGGCCACATTCAATTTTTCTGAATGATGTTTTCTAATTAGTGAACCACATACAGTGATGGAGAACTTGTATATGTTAGAAAGTTGTGAAAGAGCACAGAGTCTGTTTAAAAAGCTAAGTAAGAAACCATTTAGGAAGAAACAACCTTAAGGTAAGCATTGCAAAAGTAATTCCCTACTTTAATTTTTCTTTTTAAAAACACTTTGGTTTTGGTTTTTTTTAATGTATAGTGAATGTTTTCCCGTGTGTGTGTGTGTGTGTGTGTGTGTGTGTGTGTGTGTGTGTGTGTACCATGTGCCTGCCTACAGAGGTCAGTCAGAAGAGGGCATCTGATCCCCTGGATGGTAGTGAGCCACCATTTGGATGCTGGGAGTTCAACTTAGGTCCTCTGTACCTAAGTTTAATGAGGTAAGTGTCCCTAGACACTTAGCCATCTCTCCAGCCCCCTCAAAAGAGACCTGAATAACACCTAGTAAGGATGAGGGGTTCATCGAGTTGAGCTGGTCACAAAAATTGTTCCTTCACATTATTTAGGAGTTGTATTTTTCTTCCCAAACAGGATGAAGACATTGTATACACCAAGAAGTTAAGAACAAGAAGTCACCAGAAAAGTTAAACTATGTTGCAAAGACATTTAAGAAGGAAAAATAAATTTGGCTTAGTGATAAATTCCAGTGTGATTTTCACCTCCAGTGTAAAGGTGAACTGTAAATAATACTGCCCGTGTTTAAGGAAGGAAGCTTTGAGCTTTCCTGGTCATACGCTCTTCAAGCTCCAATGGAGATCATGAAGGAGATCACTAGGGTCTCAGAGCAATACCAGTTTAATGATTGGGTTGAGCAGGCAGAAGTGTAGCCCTCTGTCCTACCAATAAAGCTCTGTGAAATTCACTGCCTCCTGTGGCCTCTCTGAGCAACTGCAGCTGCTCCTGTCTGCCATCATAACGGAGGGGAAGGAAGTGTTCCTCCACTCATTAAACATTAGTTGTGCAGCTATGTCAGCAGAGCTTACACAGGATGGCTGTACAGTGGAGCATTTGGATTGTAGTCTATGACCATTAGTCATTTATACAAGTCGGCCGGATCCTTTGGGCCTTTGACCTTTGCTGGAAACATCTGCCAAGGATGGCCGCTGAGCTCACCTTCAGGGGCGCAGGTTGCTATGGTAAAGACTGGCGCCTGTGCGTCTCATTAGGCGTCTCTATTGAATGAGTTGGCTGCTTTGCCTATGGAGCCTTTTCTGTTGGAGACATGCCACTCTAGTCTCCTGTTCTAGCTTCTGCTTTTATCACGTGCTTTCTCTGACCTCTTGCCTGGCAGCATGAGGCCATCCTGGTGTCTGGTATGAGATGCTTATCTTCCAAGTCTCACTTTAGCCCTAGACCATAGTCATATATCTCCACTGTGTATTTGCATATGCCTGCTAGTCCCCTTTCTGTTTTCCAACAGTAACATATCATTCCGGATATCTCTGCCCAGTGCTGGAAAACAGGCTTCAGTGTGCCCTTGAGTGTGCCCTAACTGGTCAGCCATTGCCCTAACCTTCACTTCTTCATCCCATCTGAGATACAGCTGAGTATACAGGGGGGAAACACTGAGTGAAGGCAGGGATTTGGCATTTTGGGTGAGTCTAGGAGTCCTGCCATTGCATCTAACTCAGGAAGCCTATAATCAAGGAATGGCAACTCATTATTCATAAGGGGACAGTTGAAGCTTCATAGGGTAGGTGACAGTGGAGCTGGCAAAAGAGATTGTGCAGAGCAGAAAGCACAGAAGAGAGAGCCCTTTTTACCTGTTAGAGGGTGTGAGGCATGAAAGTGCCCTTCATTGACTTGAATCCTAAGTCAAACAAAGTCTTTGAAGTAACAGGAGCCTTGGCTATGAATTGTTCTGATGTGGAATTAGAAATGTCACATGTATGTGGGAAATTGTACTCAACTGCACACTATTTGAATGGAACATGGTGATGAGGGAAAGGGAAACACCGGTTTAGTTACAGGAAATTCTGCCTGAGCCATGTCAGCACATTTTCTCACTGAGGTAACTAATACTTCAAGAGCTTAAAAGGGTTGTCCTTAGGGGCTGGATTAGAAAAGGTCACCCAGGACTGAGTGATGGCTCAGTGAAGCAGCTACTATGCAGACAAGAAGGCAAGAACAGATTAGCAGAACCTATGTTAGAGATGGGCCTGGTAACATAGGTCTATAACCCCAGTATTGGGATATGAAGTCAGGTGAGTCCCCAAGGCTTGCTAGCCAGCAACTGTAGGCAAAGATGCCCCAAATCAACCTTAGACCTCCACACTACCTGTCTGCTTGCACGGGTTATTGTGTGCACCTGGTAGGTATACGTGCACACATGTGCAGCCACTATGTAAACTAAAAAGCTCATTCGAGGGTGATACCATTACTCAAGACGAATTCATAGGACATATCCTTTATTTATCTTTGTGTGGACATCTGAGAAAGACTCATTTGTTGGTTGATTATAAAAAATATCCACCCATTCCCCAAGTGTTTAGTTATGGTCTCTAGCAATGTCTGTTTCCCAGCAGAAAGCATGATGGGAGATTCTCAAGAAAGGTGGGATACTGTACTTTTTGCCTCCTAGATCCTCTGTGACTCTTCCTGTTTTGTTGTCATTTGCTCCTGCCCCCTCACAAACAACTACTGTTTTCCCTGCCTGGAGCTTGATCCACCCCTGCACTTCATCAGTATTATTCATTGCAATGTTGAACTTAGCTCCAAAGAAGCTTCCTGGCCTCTCCACTCCAGCCACTGTCCCAGGTTGGGGCAGGCCCTTAGTTGTCAGCAGCATCTGGGCTCCCAGTGAGAATCGGCATCCGAATTGCAATTTTCAGCCCCTTGACTAAACTGATTTAGTTTAATAGCATGTAATCCCAGCTTGCCTGCTCATTGCAATGTGACTTGGGGCACATCTTTTTCACTTTAACAGGCAGTTTTCTGGTCTATAGAATGATGTTCTCAGTGCTCCGTCTCAGGGAAGTTAGGAGGATTAACAGAATAGAATACTGCTTGTAGCTCCTGTCGTCTTTAGCCAGTGCTTGAAGTCAAGCTAATTATGATCATCTTCAGAGGACCTGTACCTCCAAGCTGTGTCATGAGGGATTTCTCCATTGAGAAGGTAGAAGGACAATTTGAAACACCGAAGTCTCAGCACTAGATTTTATATGACGTCCTGAACAGGGACACTCTAGGCCAGGAATAACACAAAAGATTCCACCTCAGTGATTCGGGTCTCTTAATCACAGCTAATTTCTCAGCCCCAGCCAATCATCATGCATTGTCCCAGTAAGGTAAAAGTTTCCTTTCAATGTTAATGTTAATCATGGCTTATTTTTCAGTTCCAGCTGACTAGAAGCTACATAGTCTTTGAAAGTATACAAACAGCCCTGGTAGTCTTTGCTTCCCTCTAAAACTTGACAAGTCCGGCCTCCATTTAACATACCTCAGCATTATCTTTCAAGTTCCAATTGAATAGTTCTCATTCTATAGCCCTGGCTGGCCTTGAATTCTCAGGTCCACCTGCCTCTGTCTCTTGAGTACTGGGATTAAAGGCATGTGACCCTAGGCCAGCACTGTGGTTTAATAAAAACAAAAAAACAGGGCAGAGTGAGATCTTGCTTAGCTAGGAAGAAACATTAATATCCACAAACATAAGAGGCAGAAGCTAAAATACTAGCCCCAGCAACTACCACAACTGATGGGGTTTGTTTAGAAAGAAATTAAAGATTTTCAAATCTCAAATATAACAGAGCCAATCTGATTTATTAAGTCAACACAAGAGAATCTTAAGTTCCACACTGGGCCCAGGAGGCTGGTGAGTATGAGAGGCTGGGAACACATGCTCTCACTGTTGTGACAGACTACCTGGCAAGAAGTAACTTAGAGAAGCTTTGACTTAACAGTTTGTGGGGATACGGTCCAGCATAATGAAAAAGGCATGGTGGCAGGAACAGAAAGGCTGGTTGGAGCAGGGCTGGGCTATAAAACCTTAGGCCCATCTCTAGTCACCTATTCCTTAAAGGGCCCACAGCTTTCCCAATTAGTATCACTGGCTAGGGACCAAGTGTTTAGGCATATGAACCAATGGGGCACATTTCACACTCAGACTACAATAGAGGGAAAGTGAAGGGGAGTTTAGGGGGTTATCAGAGGCATAAAGAAGAACCCAGGAGGGCTGGCAAAGGAAGTGAAATAGAAAGGTCTTTAGAATTTTCTGATCCTATTTGGTTATGGGCATCAAAGATTGCTAGCATCTTCTCTGGAAATCTTAGGACTCTGCTTTCCAGACTCAATCCTCCCTGGACCCTGACAGAGCATGAACTCCTTGCACTGGGAGTCAACATCTGTGCCTCTTGTATGACACCTGCTTACCATAGACCATTAAGACCTATGACTCTCTGGCTCCAGTGCTCACTCCCCCTTAGAAGCTGTTTCTGGGCCAAGTCAGACCTACATTTTAAAAGCCTACAGTGGGATTGGAATAGTTTGTTTGGTAAAGTGTTCAGCTTGTGAGCATGAGAACCAAGTTCAGTCTCCCAAGTCCACATAAAGTGCATGGGTATAGTGTCACACTTCTGTGATCCTAGCACTGGGGAGTTCAGATAAAATCTCTGGTGCTCACTGGCTGGCCAGCCTTGCCTAGTTGATCAGCTGCAGGCCAGTGAAAATCCCATTCTTAAAGAGGGTAGGCAATATTCCTAAAGATGACACCCAACATTGCCCTATGGCCTCTACATGTAACTGCATACACTCTCACCACACACACACACACTCTTAAATGTGAAGGCAGAAGCACAGGTACAGGCTGGTAGTCAGAGGTTTATTCTTGCATCAGGATGTTTTCGATCTTGCAGTTCACATGTCTCAAGAATTCAGCGACATTCACTGGCATAATCAGAGCAAGATCAAACGGTAAATGTAATCAAGGAATAATATTTGAGAGTTGGAACCATGACACATACACATATTATAAAGATTGCACATAAATTAAACATGGCTTGGTTACAAACAAAAATATATCAGTAAATATACATGGAAAAAAAAAATCAAAAACCAACAACGTGGCCAAATGCTGAAACACAGGTATCAGGCTCATTTTAAAAAGGTTTTAAAAACACATAAAAAATACCTTGGAAAACACAGGTGTGCATTCCTCGTTCATCTAGCCCATGGAGAGAGAAAAGTAAAGCAAGTCACACAGTGACCAAGGGACGCACCTGATCAGAACACTCAGCTCTGATTACTGTTTGGCATTGACCACAACTGCATGCAACAGAGAACTAAGAAGGTTGTTGGTGCCAAGCTGTTGACAGGTATACACCAGACCTTTGACTGAAGGAAGAAGAAAAGAACATGCCAGGTACACAGAGAAGATGCTGAGTCCCACCCCAGCCCCCTTAGAGGCCCCTTGCACACAGAGGCTCTGTGTCTTAGGGAGGCTGAATTTGGCTATGGCATTAGCCAAGAGACTAGAGGGATTGGCTCCTCCAAAGTACAAGTGCTGCTCCAACTGTGCCCACAGGAGCGTGGCTTCTGTTTCTGGAATGGGACAAGCTGTTTAGAAACAGGCAGGGTTTCTGCAGGAGAACCTGGGGCAGCCCCAAGGTGGGGAAAAACATACATTAGAATACTTTTCTAGACATCCTGAAAAGCTACCCTAAGGCATTTCTTGATACAAGAGATGCCTGGGATTGTAAGGACCAGTAACTAAATTGGGGTGCTAACTCGCATGGCCAAACTTTGGCTTGAGACCAGTATGAGGTCCCCTTCGTTCTAGTGGGCTGCCCTCTGTCCCAGTTCAGTTAAAGCAAAGTGTTGAGCTTGGAGTCTAAGATGGAGGCAAAGGAGACCACTGGCCAGGAAAAGCGCCTGGATCTTCTGCCTTCTGCCTGTGCTCCACTGCTGCTCAGAGAAGGGGAGGTCCCACGAAGCACAGGCAGCCAGCCCTGGCTGCAGCTGGTGGTGATGGCAGCAGCCTCTGTGTGCTCTCACTCTGCATGCTGGGTGCTAGCTTGTGCTTCTGGATGGAACTCAGAGCTGTGGGGCCTAAGAGAAGCTTGGTGACCTGTTCACCTGTATGAAGCAGTGACGGACCCTGGGTTGTCCCCCGTACACACTATAAACGAACAAGGACAAACTGCAATAAGCGGGCATGATCAGTCCTCCATGGAGATCACAGGTAAGGCCTTTGTATTTTCATTTTTCTATTAAAAAGTTTTATTTAAAAAAAAAAAACCCAAACTGTGTATGCTCAAAGCCATCAATGAGTTAGACCAGATGTCTTTTTTTTTTTACATTGTGCTCATTTGCTAGGTATCTAAATGCCATAGGAAGATCATTTTTATTGAAGTCAATGTTTCTACACTCATCGTCCCCCTCTCCATCCTTCTAACCTTCCCCTCAGGCAGTGCGCCTGTCACTGCCACCTGGGCTCAGAGGCCTCCGCAGTGTTTCCACTAAAGGTAAGTTAGACTTCAAATTAGGATCTCTCTCTCTCTCTCTCTCTCTCTCTCTCTCATTTTTTAAAATTAAACACCAAGAGGTGGGACATTTTTTTAAAAACTGTACAAATCTAGATTTTTAAGAATTCTTTTCTTACAAACCATCTTAACTTTTTACAAAGAAAATCTGACATTACCAAAATGGCTGTCAGGAAATTGACAGTGCAATTGTTTGTGGCCATTCTACCATTTGTTCCTGTGTGTGTGTGTGTGTGTGTGTGTGTGTGTGTGTGTGTGTGTGTGTATAAGATAATTCATTTCAATGTGGAAGGGAGGGAAACAGCTGTGCAGTGAGCCTGTAGGCCCAATTAGGGTCAGTACAGACAACTGTGCCAGTGGGCAGGACATTCAAAATAAGCTTGGGTGGATTCCGAGCCACGCACACAGGCAGACAGACAGCAAGTGGTTCCAGGAACACAGCTTGGATGGCTAGTTTGGAGGATCCTGGATGCCTGTGAGAATAGATGGCCTGGTACCAACACATCTCCTTATCAACTCTACAGTGGCACTACACAGCCTTTCATATATAAATGCCTTTTAAAACTCATGGGAAAGTCCCCATCTACCCTTGTACATCTGAGACCTGGATCTGGGTTACAAAATCCTCTGTTTTTTGTTTGTTTGTTTGTTTGTTTGTTTTACAGAGTCTCACTGTAGCCCAGGCTGGCCTGGTCTGACCAAATCCTTATGCCTCAGCCCCTCAAGTGCTAATAGTAGAGCTATGCACTGCCATGCCTGGTTCCTTCTCTGATCTTTCAAATATAAGGATGGACCACATGGCTGAGACCTAGGACTTTACTAAAGCCCCCATGTACACAGTGCCACATTCCGATGCCGTGGGGGCAACAGCTGGTGGGGAGAGTAAGTGTGATCTGACTCAGAGTCCTCAACTGTTTTCTCCACAAGGGTTTCGGAGTTTAGTGTCTTTTCACAAACACGTTTGACATGTTAAGAACTACATTTACAGATGCATTATGTGTGACACCACATGACACACGATGTGTGACACCACATAACGTGAATCTACTAGAACTAAGATACTGACTGATGTTAGCAGAAATATATATCTTCCCAAATAGTATTTGACCATAACATGTTATTCCAATTTTTAAAAAGGGCATTTACAATTTAATAACCTTACAGCAGGTAGCCTTTAGAACATAACAAAATATATACAAAGGAATTAGGAAGGATATTAATATCCACTAAGAAATAAATTAACATGATTTTTTTTTTTTTTACAAAATATACTGACCATTAAATTAAAAAATATTTTAAGGCAGGAATCTTCATTTGAAATTAGCATAATCAGAAAATATATCGATAAAATCTTGTACCACTTTGTAGCAGAATTCATATTGCTCCTGAAAAGAGAACAAGAGTGTATTAATAATATATTAATGATAAGCTGCTTCACGCATACTTGATGCATGTAAACAGAAGACAAGTTAGAAGCCCAGTTGTCAGCAGTCTGTTGATGCATCAGAGTCTGCAGCTCCCTCCCACACATCAGCTTCTGTTACATAATATGCCTTTTAGGCACAAGACATGTTTTAAACCAAGCTGTTTGTCCGTGTGGAAAACATCAATTTTCAGGTTCACACTAGTGTATTTTCAGAATGGTCTTAGGAAAACAACTCTGCTTTTCATATTGACGTTGGAAAACAGTTCTTGTGTACGGGTGCATACCTGTTCGCACACTTGCATGTGTTAGCTTGCATGTGGAGGACAGAGGTTAACCTCAGGTGTCCTTCCCCGGGCACTGTCTGCTTGGTTTTTTGAGGCGGCATTTCCCACTGGCCCCAAAACTGCCAAGTAGGTTAGGCTGTCTGCCTGTGAGCCCCAGGAAGCCTCTCTCTGACTCCTAGGTGTGGGATCACAAGTATCACTGGGTCCATTATCGTGCATGTATGTGGAGGGGTGATGCTGCGGGCATGAAACTCTGGTCCTTATGCTTGCAAAACAAGTGTTTTATCAACAGAGCCATCTCCCAAGGCCAGGAAATGCATGTGTGTTCGAGAGTGTGTGTGTGTGTGTGTGTGGGGTGTGTGTGTGTGTGTGTGAGAGAGAGAGAGAGAGAGAGAGAGAGAGAGAGAGTCGTTTGTTGTTTAAAGAGAGTTTCAAGTTGCTCATCCTAGCCTGAATTCCTACTGTAGCCTAGGATGACCTCAAACTCGATCTTCCTGCCTCTACCTCCCAAGTGTTGGGATTATAGGCATGTGCCACCACACCTGGATGAAAACTATTTCTGAAGTGGAAAAAAAAAAAGAAATGACCAAGTTCTAACACTGAAGAATAAAGCTCACACTGCCTAACTTATAACTGTTAAGCAAATAAAAATCACATGCTTTTATATTAATACAGACGTCATTGGGATTGCAAGACTAAAGGTCTTAGGTTCACACGGAGCCTTTCCATTGTCACCGCCACAGCCCATCTGTCCTTGCACATGGGACAGGCTGCCTGTCAAGAGCTTGTAGAGAAAGAGAGATGGGAGAGAGGTCCTCATTAGGAGGCCCTGGGAAGTGATGGATTCAGCCTTTAAGACTGCACTTGCCCCTTCAACATGAAATGTTTTGGAATTCAGTGCAGACTCTTTCCCTCTAACCAGGAAGTGTGTGCTGGCTAATGAAAGAGAAAAATGTAGAGCAATTGGATGTCAGGAGACCACCCCACCACCACCACCCCCCACCCCGGACAAGACCCTTGGAGGGGCCTTGAGGTTGAGAGAGACCTTCTAAAGGCAAACAGACCAAATGCTACAGTGGAACATGGAAAGTAACAAGCATCCGGGCTTTGAACTTCAGGGCTGCTTTTGAACTCTGTAACTGTGTTTTTAAATGGAAATACAATTTGTGCATGAGCTCCTCCTCTTGAGTCTTGCTGGGAAGACTCCCCTTAAGACTGGGGGGGGGGTGGGGGGGGCGGGGGGGGGGCTTTCCTGTGAAAGGCTGCAGCTGGGTCAGGCACTCTGGGACAAGAACCCTCCCAACGCTCCCTTACACCGGGAGATCCTTTTAATGAAACTGACATCAAACACACGAAACAATTCTCGACTCTTCTGGAACATCAGACCGATTGCTTCTTACCAGGGTTTGCACCATGTGTGGTCTCTGAAGTCTTAAGCTCTTCACAGCTTGAAACACATCAAGGAGTCCCTCAGCTTTCACTCGTTCCAAAATGTTACTGAGTGCTATGAATGTACCTGTCCGCCCTGCTCCCGCGCTGTGGAGAGAACATGCTTAGTGAAGGCAAAGCAAGCAAGAGGCACATGGGGAAGAGACCTGACCACTTACTCCCCAACCCCAGGGGAGAACAGAAATGTCAGTCACCGAAAGGCACTCATGTCTGACTGCATCTTTGTGCATGGTGTTGTGTATGTTTGTGTGTACGTATGTGTGTGTGCATGCATTAGAGGCCGAAGGTCTATGTGTGTTGCCTTTTCTTATTGCTTTGCATTTTCATTTTTGATAGGCTCTTTCAGTGTACCTAGAGCTCACTGTCTTGGCTAGGCTGGCTGGTTACCAGGCCCCCAGCGAGTGGTTTGTCTGTGCCTAACTTGCACCAAAGATTACAGATGTGCACAACTGTATCTCGCTTTTTATGTGGGTAAAGATGATCATACAGCAAAATGCAATATTGACTGGGCCATCTCCCAACCTCCTTGACTGTCACTTAAAAGATCATTTATACACATAATACCGCAAGATCCAGCAAACAGAACACTGCTTCCTTCTCTAAGCATAACAGTCAGAAACGGATGGGGACAACTTAGATACTTTGAAGTAGTGGTTACAAATAGTATGATTCCTTGACTGACTGTCAGCTCAGCATTACTTAGGATGCATTAGAGATGCAAACCTTTTCTTTTAGGTACAGGGAGAAGAGACCCTGGCAAGTACCACAGCCAGGATTCTGGGGTATTGACATGTCAAGGCTACAGTTTGGGGATAGCAATAACAAGATACTCTCGGCTAGGAATAGTGGGTTCCCCTGAAGATGACACTTTGCCTGATGTGCCAGGACTCACAGAAGAGAGTTGGGAGAGGCTAAAGGAGACATGAGGCCAGCCTTTTCTAGTATCCTCTGGAGGGGCACAGCTGTTCTTGGAGCTCTTGGAATCTCTATAAATGAGTCTACTCTGAAGTTCAGGACCTATTGTTGTGGCTCATCCCATGACTGCCACCAGGTGCCCCAGGCTTGCAGAACTCGTCTCCTGCTTTGCAGAACAAAGAGCCACTCAACTCTTTTCTAGTTCATTCTGGAAAGGCTTTCAGGATTGAAAACTGAGGTGTGAGCGCCACCTGCTGGCCAGGCATAGTCTGCTCTGGGTGGATTATCCACACAGGGTGAGTGTCCATCTCTCTTATTAAACAGGGGCTCCTTAGACACAAGGGATAGGATAGTGGGTAAAAATAAAGGGTGTTCCAAAGAGGAAGTCAGATGTTCAGGAAATAAAGCAACCACAGCTCCAGCGCTTGTGAGAATCACCCAAAAATAAAAGCATTCTAAACTGTGCTTGCCAGGGCTTGGCAAGAGTGGACAAGATTGCTGGAGCAGGTAGCGTAGTGTAGGGCAGGGCCTGTCCAGCCAGGGATGGAAGGGAGCTGCATATCTGTCATACATTCATGCTTTCTCATATGCTTCTTGCCATGAGCCTGGCTAGTTGCTGTCTCTAGGGACACCAGGAATGTGTCTCTACCCTTGCAGCTGACTAGGTGCGTGAGTGTTGGAACAGGTTTACTTTAGAGATTTCAGACTGGGGTCTGGAGAGAAGGCTCAATTGGTACAGTAGTTACTGTACACACATAAGGACTTGTGTTCAATTCCCAGATATTACTTTTAAAAGCTAGGCATGGTAGTGAGTGCTTGTAATCCCAGGGCCAGAGCAGTGAAGACTAGGAGGATCCCTGGAGCTCCCTGGCTACCCAAGATAGTTTGATCAGCAAATATGGAACCAAGTGAATGGCTTACACTGAAAGAACAACACCTGAGCCTGACCTCTGACCTTTATGGGTTACATTTATGTAATCTCATAATCACACACACAGAGATACCAAGTTAGACCTATTTTTGTGAGGTCCTCGTGTTCTGTCTTGAGCTTTTGTTCAGCTGCATTGAATGTTTCCAAGGCTAGGAGAGAGGGTGGGCAATGTGGGGAGGGGCAGTCAGAGTTGCCTTTCAGAGTGAACACAGTGAAGTCAAAGTTCAGGAGGGTATCTGAGGGCTTTGCTGGGAAGTTTGTGTGACTTCAACAGGATATAGTCCCCTGTGTCTACTCTGGCTCTTTCTCAAATGTGTGTACATTCTGCCTGTGTAAAGCAGTAGCTCTTGTGCCCATCTGTGAAGTTGTATGTGTGTGTGTGTATGAAAGGGAAGGTGACACATAGTCTAGGTAAGCAATCCCCGAAGAGCAGCTAGCCAGCTCTCCCTAGCTGCGGAGTAGGTCTCCAGAAACATCTGGCCTGCTTTTGCTGTCCTGATGGGACAGCACCCCCGTGAGGGAAGGGCAGCTCACCTGCAGTGCACAGTGATGGGTGGTTGCCTGTCTGCTGCTGCTGCTTCTGCACTGCAGCAATCAGGTCAATCATGCCTTTGCCCTCAGCGGGGATTCCAACCTCAGGCCAGCCATGGAAATGGAATTGTCTCACCATGCGAACCTGCTCCTCCTGGCGGGTCAGAGGCTGCAGATGAAAGAGAAGTCTCAGAAGACTGCCCACATCCTGCCAGGGATCTTGCCTGCCTTTCCCATGGGTCCTTTTGGGTCTCAAAGCCTTCCCTAGACAGTCCAGGGGCCTGGCTAGTGACTATACTTCCTTCTGGACCCCCATTAGGCTCTGACCAGCCCTTTCAGGAGTCTTGGTGGTTTTATTCAAAGATAAGAGTCACATTTTTTGGGAAGTTAGGCTCTGAGTTCCCACCAGGGGTTAGAGGCAAGCCCAGTGGCTCAGTCCACTGCTGGCCAGGAGGGAACAGGTAAAACCTTACTGAAATGACTATCTTCAGCTCAGAATTGATCCAGCTTGTCAGCTCTTGTATCTCTCACTGAGCCAGACAGCCCAGACATTGTGTGGCCAGAGGTCAAGGCCCAGTGTGGACAGGGACAGTGGCAGGTTCTGGAAGGGGTCCTTCCTTCGAATCTGTTGTTTCTCCATCCCCAGCTAAGGTCACTCTCCCCAGTGATTGTAAGACCCACGAAATGAACCTCTTTGCCATTGAACTCATTCTCCAGCAGGGGGCACAGAAACCAGAATTTATAGGACGCCTACCACCAGATGTTCCACTGGCCTCTTGTGGTTCCCAGGGACTTAGGTGGGTGGTGACAAGTTTGGGGACTTCCCTGGTATATAAGTAAGCACATTCCAAGGGATAATGCTTCAGTTTCACTAGGGTTGGGGGGGGGGTGTCACATTGATTAATACCTGTTTGAAAGTAACCAGAAAGTCTCGTATGCTGATTGCTTCAGACAGGGTGTCGCTCTTTATTTCTATAGTTATATCTCCGTGAGTCACTGAGCCCTCCGTTGGCCAATACTGGTAGCATTTATCCTAGGAGGAAAACAGAAAATGTTTAGTTGTTGCCACTTAGGATGCAGAATTGATATCAGTCCATTTCACGTGGCCAGAAAATCTTATGTGAACATGGATATAAATCCTGTATCTGTTGACCATGAGCAGAGAACAGGTCTGGAAAGACCCTGATTTTTGAAATGTTGATCCATGAGAGAAAGGAGAATTTATTCAATGGAACTGGAAGATAAAAATTGAATCTCAGAATCACTGTGCAAGGTTGATATAAATGCCACAGCTTCTCCTAGAATCAGGCCACTAAACAAATCTCACTACTGTATATTGTCATTCATTTTGTCCTTGAAGAACACTTTTTGAGTCTTACTAAAAAAAGAAGGCATAAAAGACTGGGGCATCCCTGAAGCAAAAAGCAGAAATATCAGACTTCAATGAAGTTTTCTTTGCTTCATCAACAGCCATCATCCAAAGAGTAAAATGGAGACTGCTGACTGCAGTAAGATGCAAGCCACATGAAAACAGCGCAGGATGAGCATCCACCATATGGGAAGAACTCTTAAAGCAACAAGAAGACAAAGAGTTCAGTAGAAGAACAGGAGCTTTGATGCTTGTTGGTTATCTTGATTGACACATTGATGAGATTTAGAATCACCTTGGAGACACACCTAGTCTGTTCAGAGGGTTTCCAGGGAAACTGACAGGGAAGCACACTTTGACTACTGGCGGTACCACTCCTTGGGCTGGAGCCCTGGAGTAAACAAACAGGAGGGAAGTGAGTGGATCACATGTACCCAGCTGTCTGCTTCTTGACTGCTGATGCAATGTGACCAGGTACCCTGTGCTCTGGCTGCCACGTCAGACTCACTCTCAAATCATGAGTCAAAATAAACCCTTCCTTCCTTCCTTCCTTAAGCTGCTCTTGTATGGTATTTTATCACACCAGTGAGAAAGGCAATAGGTAAAGAGCAAGGGAAAGCATTTTATACAAGAAAGAAGACATCCATAGGTATGTAAGACGATGTTTCACCTTGTAGGAATGAGAGAAATGCTAATCAAGGCCACAGAAAGCTAAATTAACATCCTCTTAGCAAGGATCAGGGTGCCTGGGGAACTCTAAGCATTCCCAAAACACCAGGTAGACCAATGAATATGTCTTATTCATTGCTTATATTCACTTTTAAAGCCACTTTGGACAGCAACCAGGAATCCTCCCTCTTGGACAAACTCTGCAATCTGACAGTTTGTCTACTTGGCACCTGCTAACCCCTGGCAGCCAGAAGCCTGTCATCATCGCTTATCACACAACAGAATGGAACTGGCACCACGGTCAAGGGTGGAAAGAGCTGAAGAAGTGGACTCAGGATGTAAGTTCTGTGGAGTGGACTACAACAGAGAGGGGGCTGAGTCACAGTCACAGACATAAGCTTAGAAAAACAGCAAAGCCACGACTCTATCTGGACAAACCACATCCCAGAAGATTGCACATAGTGGAAATCTTTTTAGATAAAGTTGCAACACAAGTAAAATAAGGTAACTGTTTCTTTAGGCATGAATATATTATTTTTTCAGATTTATTTATTTTGTGTGTATGGGAATGTACATGCATACATACATGAGTGTGTGTTCACGTGTACCATCTGCATGCCTGGTGCCGTGGATCTCCTGGAACTGGAGTTACAGACAGTTGCGAGCTGCCATGAGGCTTCTGGGAATTGAACCTAGGTCCTCTAGAGGAGCACACAGTGCTCTTGACCTCTGAGCCATTTCTCTGGCCACAAACACATACGACTTAAAGGTGCTCCCTCTGGGGTTTTATAACCTGGCCTTGAGCTGACCTCTTAGAAGAGGATGAGAGAAATTCTCTAACCTCCTGCTGCCTCTTCCCAAGTGCTGAGATTATAGATACATGCACCATGTCCAGCTGATTTAATGCCTCCTCCCAACAAAACAAATAACATGTCCACCAGGAAGCTTTAGTCAAGAAGACAAAACACCAGTGTTGTCAAGTATTTGGAGAAACCAGAGCCCCTGAACACTGAAATTGCGAATGCAAATAGGGATGGGGAAGCAGAGGCTCAGAGCAGGCACTGCTTTTCTTCAGACGACCAGGATGTGGTTCTCAGCACACACATCAGGCAACTCGCAGTTACCTCTAGCTCTAGGGGATTTGGCTCCTTCTTCTGTCCTTCATGTGCAGCCGCAACCCCTATGTAACCCCCTGCAAGGACATAATTTTAAAAATCTTTAAAGTATTGAATGATCAAAGTTCATAATTTATCATTTATATTATAGATCAATGATCATCAGGAAGGGATTTCCTGCATAGGTATGTAGGTGAGGAACACAGAAGTTATTCTTGCACAAAAACAGATGTCCACAGCAGCAGAGTGGAAACAGCACAAGTGTCCACCAGCTGATGAACTGGGAAGTACAAGTTGCATAACCATTCACATGATGGCATATTGTGAAGAACAACAATGAAAAGGACAAGATCTGCCATCAGTGCTCCGCCCTAAATGGAACGTCTGTATCGACCTCCGTCCCAGCCTCACAAAGGCTCAGGGAAGCTGGGGTAGAAAATAAGAGGCAAAAGATGGGGAGGAGGGCTATGAAATGCTGCCTTCCCGACACGGTGTGACCTCTGTAGTCGATGAACTCACTGTAGACACAGAACTGGCTCTAGACTCACTTAAGAGCAAGCTAAGAAAACCAGTCAACATGCTCACAGGCAGCGCCAGTCAGGACTCAGTGGGTTACAAGAAAAAGGAAAGGCGAGGAGGAGGGGATGTGCTCCGAGGTACCTGACGGAAGAGGAAGGGAAAAGCGGGGAGGTTATGACCAAGATACATTGTTTACACATGTTAAATTGTTAAGGAAAAGCATGAACTCCAGGTTTATGCTACAAATGGGTAAGCCTTGAGGACAAGATGGTAAATGAAGATTCACTCCTGAAACAGCACACACTGTGCGCTTCATTTACACCAGCGTCCAGAGAAGCAAGTCAGAGTCAGGAAGCTGGTCAGTGGTTGTCTGAGGCTGGGAGGGGTGGGGTTGGGTGGTGACTGTTAATGGAACAGCATTTCTTTTTGAGGTGGTGACCACGATTTGGAGTTAGACAGAAGACATATTTGCCGAACACTATGAACACATTAAACCCTAACCAACTGTTCCCTTCACAAGATGGATTGCTTTCTGGGTGAAGCACAGCTCAATAAAGTTTCGTTTTTTAAAGAAAAGAAACCAAAACATAGATTCAGGGTTGTGGCCATATTTTGGGGTAGCACTTAGATGCTCTGTACTGGTAAAGCGCACTTTTCTGGGTTTGTGATATTACTAGGCCATGGCTGGATCTCTGGGAAAATGGAAACGTGGAAGTCATCTAATCCATTGGGACAGCAACCAGGAGCATAGATAAATGTCTGCCTTCACTATTCAATGCAAATGCCCTTTGCATTCACAGGCTGTGACCTTGATGTTTAAAAAATGGTGGAACACCAAGGCAAGAGTAAAGATAGCCAAGGCAAAGACTATTTAGGGCCAACCACCCTTCCACCCATCTGAAGCAAAGATGGAGTAAGATCTCAATCATTCCAACCTCCTTCTCTCCTCCTCTTCTTCCTCAGTCTTCCTGGTTTGGCCCATACTGCTAAAGTGTCATATCATTAGCCACCTGCCTCTAATACACCCAGTACACAGAGGGCCCCCGCCCCAGCCTGCTCACCTGCTCTCGCTCCTGCACCTCGGTCAGCATGACGATTGTGTGTGACTTCCATTCCCACACCATCCTCCAGAAGTCCTCAACTGTGTGAGCCAGAGGCCCCTGTGTGGCCATGAAGTAGTCCTTCTGCCTGTAGCCCTAGAGGGAAGTAGAGGTTAGGGGCAGGCTACTTGTCACCAGAGCCACCACCTCCACAGGCACTCAGGGCAGCTCTAGGCTGATGTCAGTAATTCCAATGTTCCACAGCCTGAACAGAAGGCCTGCTGTCCCAGGTGCATGACCTAGATGGCCTGAATAGAAAGGTTACTGTCACAGGTGCATGCCCCAAGCCCATGGATACACCCATGAAGCAGGAACTGTCTCTTTATCAGGGTGCTCTGAACATCTGGCCTCAGTTGCTGAGGTCATCTCTAAGAGGCCCAAGGTTACCAGGACAGCACTCAGTGGCCTTGATTCTCGTGGGTTCTGTGTCCCAGCTAGATTCCTATCACAGTGGTGCAGAGGCCCTGCTAGAGCAAGGGCTTCTGGTCTCAACATGTCCATTAGCTCCAGTGCAGACAGAAGTGCTAATAGCCATTTGGTCACAAAGTTCTTTCTTGTCTCTTTCTCTGTCAACTCCACTGTGCATAAAGACTGGATCCAGCTGTGTGCCAGACAGATAATTGTCCAGTCTATGTGAGTTCAAGTCACTGACATCACTCAAGAGCCAACACGTGCTCTTCAAATTTAACTGTGGTGTCACAATATGCAAATGCAGAGAAGCTTTCCATTGTTATGTGGAAACAGACAATTATTCAGCAATAAGACTAGTCCCCATTTCCAAAGCTTATTATTTGTTGATTTTTTTTTTGTCTTTTTAAAGTTCCTTTTTGCTTTTGAGTTTTATGTGTATGAGTGCTTGTCTGTGTGTATGAATGTGTACCATGTACGTGCCTTGTATCTGTGGAGACGAAAAGAGAGATTTGGCTCCCTTGAAACTGGAGTTCTAGTAGTTAAGAGCCACTATGTGGGAGCCAAGAACCAAACCTAGGCCCTCTACAAGAGCAGCAAGTGTTCTTAGTGGATACACCATCTTTCCCATCTTTTCTCGTTTCTGTTCAACTTTTTTGAAGCAGGGTCTCATATAGTACAGGCTGACCTCAAAATCCCTATGTAGCTGAGGCTAGCTTTGAATTCCTAATTTTCCTGCCTCTAATTCTCAATGGCTGGAATTAGAGGTGTGTATCACCACACTTGGTTCACTATTTATTTAAAAGCAAAGTAATTCTGCTAAGAAAATGGCGTGTCAGTGCTTCTTCTTGTGTGGAAAGCAATATTCACACTCAGTTATTCACACTCAAGGACACATATTTATACAGGAGAGAGTCACATGTTGCAATGAACACACACACACACACACACACACACACACACAGGGCTGTGATACATACATCTATGAAGGATGCGTTGATATAGTCTGTGAATTCTTGTCCTCTTTTCATGGACAGGATTACCCGATTGAAGTCATCTACAAAGCAGGATTTTCTTTGTTAGTGTAGATATGAGCATGCCTTATAGACTGTGATGGTCCAGGTTAATTGTGAACTTGACAAGATGAGCCTTGAACTCACAAGGAGATGAGCCTCTGGGTAAACTGGTGAAGGATAATCTGGTTACACTAATTTATGTGAAGACCCATCTCAATTGTGGGTAGGGCTATTCTCTGGCCAAGGATACTAGACTGTGTAAAAAGGAGAAAGCAAGCTGAGCAGCAGTGTGTATTCATTGCTCTCAGCTTCCTGACTGTGGATGTGATGTGGCCAGCTGCTTCAAGCTCCCCCGCCTTGACTTCTCCACCACAGTGGACTGTACCCTTGAACCCTGAGCCAGAATCAACACTGCCTTAGCTTGTAGAGTATTTTATCACAGTAACAGAAAAAGGAATTAAGTCATAGATCAAGAATATTAATAAAGCCATCTCTTAGGGAAGTCTGTGTTATCAAATAGGTTCCTTAAGTGGTTCAGGGAAACTCTGAAAACAATCCAGTTATCAATTTTATTATTCAATCATCAGTATAATGTATCCCTAAATAGAAACACTAAAAATACTGCATTTAGGAACAAGGGGGAGGGTAACCAGATAGGACCTGCAGTTGCCAAGGGAGACACTGAGGCCACAGAGAACCAAGGTGTAGAGGCTGGGGGTGAATTGCCTAGCCTCCTACAACTCTCTGCTTCCAGAGAGGAGGTAGCCTGTTTACAGACATTCCATGTTGGCGCTAAGCCTCAGGTCCACGAGAAGGCATGGAAAACCAGTGTGTGACTTGAACTGCCCACAGGCTTCTCTAGTTGTGTTTGTCTAGATATCTCTTCATGCCTTGCTGGCAGGGGTGGATGTGGGTTCCTGCTGACTGTGGGTCTTTGCCTTAGTTATCCTGATCCTCAAAGGCAGACTAGAGTTGACTCTACCCCAGACAAGTGTTATGAAATTCCCAAGGCAAGTTATTTTGTTGTTTTTGTTTTGTTTTGTTGTTTTTCCCCATGAAGGGCTCAGCTGAATTCACCTTTGGTCTGACTTAATCCTTTGACATTCTTGGCCATGCAATTCACTCCCCGCTATGTAAGGGGGGAGAGGCCTCCAGAGAGCACTGGTGAGGCATCAGGTCTCATCTGAGGCAAGCTTTTTAGGTCTCCAGGGAACCCTCCCTATACAGAAGCTCTGGTGTCTTGCCTTTGAGCTATATTCTAGGTACCACTTGATACCCTCAAGGGTTCACGAGATCCCTCAGAGTGTCCTCAGGAGAGTCCTTTCTTCCTAGCATCAGACACAGCATCCAATAGCCTAGAACTGCACCCAGAGGCACTTGCTCCCTAGCATGATGTACAAAGGTAGGTGATCCAGGGCATGAGGCTTTGTGCCCACTGCCTTACATGGGATGATCTGGATGACACGGGCCTTCTTCATGTTGGCAGGCAGGTTGCCCGTCCTCATGTTCTCCTTCATGATTCGCACGTTGGTCAGTTTCTGCAGCCAAGGAATGTAGTTAGAGCAAAGCATGACAGCCCTGCAGCAGAAGAGCTGCCCAGAAGTTTGTTCCCAGAAGTTGCCCTGATGTTGGGAGATTAAGTGATTCTACATTGTCGTTCTTCCCCACACCTGAAAACTACCCATCTAACTTTCTGAGCTCAAGAGGCTTCATTTAAGTAGACACCGTTTTCCTTGGCTCCTCAGCCACCCCCAGACCCTCAGGACACGGAAGCCGCTCTTTAGCACTCACCCTGAACTCTTCCTCCAGCCCAATCTTGTCAAAATGGGTGGCTGTGCCATGTAGCGTCTGCAGGTGCCTCTCCAGGGAGGACACATCCAGCTCTGTGTCCCCATAGAGGTAGTATTCCAGTAAGGCTTGGTAGATGAATGTATACTGAACCTGCAGGGAGAGGGGTGCCCTCAAGACTGCCCTGAGCTCAGGGCGCTCTCACTTCTTCTACTGGTAAGATAAGGCCGAGGAGCAAGAGCCCATTAGTGACCATGTGGACTGGTCGGCTAAGGTAAAATAAGATGACAGCAATGGCCACGATCTCCGAGGGCTCTGGGGCTACGCCAGCTGCTTAGAATCACTGCCATGACATATGAACATACCAAGGATCAGGGTCACCAGTCTGACTCCATGGGAGCTAATGACAGAGTGGGAGGCACACCAGTCTGACAGTGGGCATGCTCATAGCCTGTGGCCACCTGCCTATTAAAACCAGACCTACCAGCAGGAGAGGAGTGCCTAATCTTGTAGAGACTAGATGCACTAGGGTGGGGGGATTGTAGGGGGAACATCCTCTCAGAGTTGAAGGGGACGGAGGATGAGAGGAGGGACTCTGTGAGTGGGAGATGGGAAAAGCATTTGGGAAATAAATAAATAAATAAATAAATAAATAAATAAATACCAATAACAGCAAAAACCAGACCTACAAGCTGGTCCTGGTGGCACTGGTTTAAAATTCCAGTTATTTGGGAAGCTGAGACAAAGATAACAAGTTCAAGGGTTGCCCAAGTTTCAGAGTCAGGTCAAAACCAGGCTAGGCTGCTCATAAGCTAAGTCTCAGGAAGTAAAGGGATGGCTGAGAGTACAGCTCAGTCGTAGAGTGAATTCACATGACAGACCAGGTGCAATACCCGGTACGTACAACAAAAAGGATTACATGACGACAGTCAATACCTACTGACAAACAAAACAACAACAACAAAAACAAAGTAAAAAAAATGTTTTAAATGGTCCCGTGGAGTGGTGCAAAGGCACCTGAGTGCTCTGTGACGCTTAGGCCAGGGCAGGAAGAGGTGCCACTCACATCTGTCTGGACCATCTGAGGGCGCTGATTGCGGATTCTAGACACAAACTCAAAGACGTCAACCTTCTGCTCCGAGTGTATCATGTCCATCATGGCATCGATCACAATGAAGGTGCCAGTCCGACCCACCCCCGCGCTTCAGGGAGGAGAAAGATGCCACCTCGTGAGTCACATTCCCCTGAAGTAAATGGCAAGCCTGGGAAGATGCCTGAACCTGGGGGACAAAGGACACAGCCTAGGGCAAAATTAAGTAGGGTGCAACTTGGAAGAATAAGGAGCAAATCTATGCATGGCCACCAGAGGGCACTGCCGCCCTAGTAATTTATCTCGGGACTAGAGACATTGATGGTTTTTGTGTGTGTGTGTGTGTGTGGTGTTGTGTCCTGGTATGGGAACTGAATGATCCTCAAGATATCAGGTAGAGCAGAGAACAAGGACAGTGGACCTGCCCAGTGCTCCAACGCCAGCCATCAACTTGGGCCTGCCAGCCTTGAAGAGTTTTACATAGTGGGAGTCTGTTCATACACCACTTGGCCGTGACCCAGAGACCAAGTGGGCTAGAATTCCTGTCTCCACACACAACTCTGGGCAACTTGCTGCAAAACTTTATGCTCCCAGCCCTAGCTCTGCCCACCCCATCACTGCCCCACTGGCCACTCCCACACTGTGGTTGGCCCTTCCCTGACATACCTACAGTGGACCACAATGGGCCCAGCATGTGAGGGGTTGAGTGTCTTCACTTTCTTCAGGAACTTCAGCATTCCGATGGGGGTAAACGGCACCCCAAAGTCAGGCCAGCTGGTGAAGTGAAGCTGTGAGACCAGCCGTGGAGCTTTGCAGCCATCGGGAGTTGCTGTGAGGGATAAGGGGGAAGTGAGAGGCGGGAGGTGGAAGCACCTTAACCAGACCACTTAGCATCTCCTTCCGAAGGACAGCAGGCTCATGCCAGGTCAGGTCTGCAAACAGAGAACCCTGGAGTGCAGGGGTACTGCACCAGATATGACAATGCACAGCTCTTGGTTGACAAAGAGCTTGCATAGCCGGCTATACCCAGGCCAGGATCCCAGTAGCCACACATTCCAAAAGCTGGTCTTAATGCTCATGTATTCCAGCTGCAAGCGGGCCTGCCTGCTCTGTCTGCACAGTCCCACCTCACTCCTGGGTACCTGAGTCATTGCTAGCATACCTAAGTCTCCAGCAGTCAGTGTGGGAAGGAGGGATGAGGCCTACCCATTGGAGACCTCCAGACCCTCCCTCATAGATTCTCCAAGCCTTTGCAGCATGGTTCTCCTGCCTCTGGGATAACAATTTTGGGATGCCTCAGGCATATGCTCTACCACTGAGCTAGACCCCCAGCCCATCCTTTCACTGCAGCATCCTTCTGCAGTGGCTTCTAGAAACTTCTTTCTATTCCTAATAAAATAGTCTGTCTCTGCAGTCTTCATTTCATCTGCTTTGTGTGCCAGCCTTTTGACTGAAGGCTGCCTTGAAATGAGCATGGAAAAATACTGGGGAGAGTCTCAACCTAATTTTGATACCATTAAAAACAATTCTGTCACCAGACATGGTGGCTCAGTCTTTGATCCCAACACTTGGGAGGCAGAGGCAGGTGGATCTCTGGAAGTCTGAAGCAGCCTGGTCTACACACAGAGTTCCAGGCTGAGATGGACCACATAGCGAGACCTTGTCTCAAACAAGCAAGCAAGCAAAAGCAACACACAAACGATCTTGCTTCACAATGCAAGGGTAAAAGACATCATGCTGGACCCTAGGGATAGCTCAAGGCATAGTGCCTGCTTGGTGCAGTGGGAAAGGCCGCCCACTGAATCCTCTACCTCTCCAGCTTACTCACCCACCATTCTGGGGAGGCCCAGTACAGTTGCTGGGAGTCACAGTGCCCAGCACTCCCATTCAGGTCCCTGACCCACTAACCCTTCCCAGTCTGTCACATGCTCCAGCCCTGCAACCATAGTCTCTGTGAGAGTTTCTGCCATGCTATGAGTGGTTGAGGTGGGGCAGCTGTTATTGTAAAGGCCCCCAACCTCACTCCTGAGAAGCCAATAAGACATTCATGTGTACCGGATGGATGCAGAACTTTCGGATGGTGTAGTCCACCAGAACCACGCAGTCCTCTACACACACCCGGATGTTGCCATAGGTCCAACAGCCCTGGTCTGGCCAGTACTGGTAGCACTTCTCCTGTGAAGAGCAATTGGAGGAAAAGAGTCACGACACAGTTCAGGGCGTGGCCTTCCACCATCTGCATAAGGTCCAGTAACCTGAGTCAGCAGTCCATGTATCGTGAGTAGCATGACTCTGCATGAGTGTGACTTTTATAAAGGGAAGAGAAAGCCTCCGAGGTGGCAAATGTGGCTGTGGACCAAGCAGAGTGACTTTGGGGTAGGACATAGTAATATTTCATTTGTTCACCCCTTCATCTCTCGCATCCTATTGCACCAGCCATGGCTGTCCATGCTGAAGCCACTTTGGAGTTAGGGAGTCTGACCCCAAACAACTGTCTGGCTCAAGTGAGCCTTGCCTCCACCCTTTCAGAATGCCTTCCCTAGACATTTCCCTGGGGCCCAGCTCTCTGTTCTCCTTCTGGTCAGGTCACTCACCCTGTAGGGCACACTAACGTGGGAACCCCTGAGGTGCTCCGGTCACTGAGGCAGCTCTAAAGACAAGCCCCAGGCACCCTGCGTTTCCTGAATCTCCAGCACTTAACAGGCAGTAAGGTGTTCATCAGCACAGCTATGAATGAATGGTCATCACCCACCCCACCCCCGTACCCCCAACCCTCAAGGGAAAAGAGACTGCACAATCTTGCTTGGAGAAATCTCTAAAATTGAACCAGCCTTCCAGGCACCTCACAGCTTGTCCTAGAAATGACCAGTGAAGGCTCAGCAAACTGGCCAGTTCTTCAGGATCGATATGCTCCTAAAGTAAAAGGTGCCTGGCACCATGGAGACCAGCATCCTTGTCACAACACTATGGGATAAACATTACCCCTCCTGTATCCTGACCTAAGCTGACCTACAGTTACAGGGCATCAGGGTGTGGCCCGTAGTGACACTCAAAGGGTCTGGTTTGGGTGAGTCATGGTTCCTCTGGGGGCTCTGATGACTCTCAAGCAATTCTTCCCTGAAAGACTCTTGCAAAGATAGGAAAGGCGTCTCAGGCTCCAGTGAGCTCCTGGCTGTCTTATTCTCAGTTCATAAGATGCCAGCTGGGTTTTGCAATGCTCTGCCCAGGATGTGGACATCATGGAGACCACAATGCAAGCCACCAAGGAAAAGGAACTCTCTTGAGAAATGACTCTGTCTGAGGTAGTGCAAATGAAGAGAACCAGCAGGCAACCCAAGTCACAGGGCCAGGAAAATAACAGGAGGCTCTAGGAGAGATTGTCGTGGATGACACTACAAGGACACAGGGGGACAGAAGTCCATAGGGCTCCTTTGCCTCTGCTTAGGGCTACAGTGCTGGACTTTTGGATAAGCAACCCTAGGAGACCTGGACTCTGTGGGAAGTTGGTCACAGAGACTCAAGAGCTCTGGTGAGGGTCACCTCCCTGTCTATGGAAGCGAGGGTCCCTTCTCACAGAACAGGATGGTTATATGAGAGCTCCACCATAGTTTTGCTCCTGTCACTCTTTCCATTGGTGACAAAGGACAACAAGGGTAGACGTCATGCAGTAAGTAAGAAGAAGCAGTCCCCATCGTCCCGTTGCCGTATCAACAACAAAACAAAGCCTGTTTTCTCTCTGACAGATCAGAAAACTAGAAATGGCCCCTGGAGGCTTTTCCCCTGTGCTGTCGATATGGAGCCCACCAGTTAGGTGCCCTGGGGAC
Organism: Mastomys natalensis; assembly: GCA_021653895.1. NCBI lineage: Eukaryota > Metazoa > Chordata > Mammalia > Rodentia > Muridae > Mastomys > Mastomys natalensis. Next base: position 248,892 of record JAJTUV010002112.1, on the reverse strand, counting down.
AAGATGGCTCTGCTGCCTGTTGTGTGAGTCCCGTCCTTGTTCTCCTGTGCTCTTCCCATGTCCTCAGCACATGGGGTACCGTTAGGACCAGGCTAGTGCCACCGATGGGGCGAGGCCCTGAGTGGGGGCCCAGCAGGCAGATACCTTCTGCCAAGCTGGGCTTTCATGATGGAATACGCTAGAAGCACAGTCTACCAGCTGGGTCTCTCCACCTGAGGAAGCGTCCCTCAGGCTTCCAATTCCCTCTTTACTTGGAAAAAAAGAGTTCTGTGAGAACAAGTCTGTTAGGCTTCAGATCTCCCAGGGCTCTGCTGTTCTCCCCTTCCAGCCTGCATCAGGGCCAGTTCCTGGCAATGGGAATGGAGACACAGGCTCAGCAGATGCTACCAGAGTCTGTCTTGTTAGACCAGGCAACTGTACCGCTCATTCTTAGCTGATGCTTCAAATTCAGCTGCTCATTCACATCTTCCCCGATCCTCCTGTTGGAGGCCATCTCTCTAGTCTAGGAAAGACCTGTTGAATGGTGTTCATTGGCAGCCAGGCCTATCACATATGAAACACATTGGTACCTTTCACTCTAAAATCTGTTCCTCTCCAGTAGGGTTAGAGTCATGGGTAGCCATGATGATCCTCAGACAAAGAAGGGAACCTCTGAGTCCTTATGTTGGAGCAGGACAGTGAAATGTAGATACTCGGAGAATTGACTTCAAGATAGGGTGCAGGAAGGCCTGAGTGCTGTTTGTCTCCCCCCCCCCCCCGCCGCTGCCCCCCCCCCCGTCTCCCTGGTGAGTGGGGGGGGGGGAGGGGGCACAAGGAAAGGCTGCAGGATCAGTACAAGGAGCTTACCTCCTTCCTTTCCTTTAGGTTCGTCAGCATGACAATGGTGGCTGACCTTTGCTCCCAGACCATTCTCCAGAAGTCGTTCACTGTCTCCTGCTTAGGGCCTGTGTGCAGAGGGGAGGGTTAGGATGAAGGAGCCATGTAAACTTTGTCCATGAATTCAGCCTTGGAAGGATCACACCTTACCCAGGTGCAGGACAGTCCTTGAAGCCTGGACGCTTTCTGTGCAACCAGGCAGAGTTTGGGTGGCTATGCTAATTTACGGGCAAAACATAAATAAATAAAAAAATAGGGGACCACAGGAAGAGTTAAGGGCCATGTTCACTCTGCATTCATAGTGGCTTGGAGCCACCACATGCTTGACTCCCTCAGAGTTACATGCCCCTCCAGAACTGCTAAACTGGAATGTGAGTGTGAGCACATGTGTGCTTCAGGGGAAGAGATGGACAGGGAGAAGGAAGGAGGGGAGGGGAGGGACAGGGAGGAAGAAGAAGGGGAGGATCAGGAAGAAGGACCTCCTCTGCCCTTTGTCCACTTCCTGTCTGAATATGACACAGTCCCTAGGGTTATAACAACTATCTTGTGATCCTAAGGCTAAAACTTCTATGCTGAGGAGAAGGGAACAGGAGACAAAGAAATCCTTCCTTGACAAGCTGGTGCTTATGAGAGAAATACAGGCCTTAATGATGTTTACACCAATATCTGACAGGTTTTCTCTCATTCACAGGAGGCATGGCCCCCTATGTGTAACAAGTGCTTCTATTTCTAGGAAAGCTGGCCTAGGAAAAAGGGGAAGGAAGTCACGGTTCAGCTTCACTGATCCCTGGGGAATTGCTCCATCTTCCCAAAAGGACAGCCCCTGGCAGACTAGAAGGTTCTCTAAGCACAAGTTGGGACTGGGTGTAAGGGTAAGGACAGGATTTTGTAGCTGAGCCACAGTGGCTATGACCTTGATCGAGCAGCCCCTCCATTCTGTCCTCCATCCAAAGTAGGAGCCTTTCAGAGCTCAGACAGCTGAGAAGTCAGCTATCTATAAATGTGAGTCTTAGGGTAGCCAGAAGCCTCTTGTATGTGCTATGTGTGTGCTGTGTGTGTGTGTGCTGTGTGTGCTATGTGTGTGCTGTGTGTGTGTGTGTGTGCTGTGTATGTGTGTGTGCTGTGTGTGTGCATGTGTGTGTGCTGTGTGTGTGTGCTGTGTGTGTGTGTGTGTGTGTGTGTGCTGTGTGTGTGTTGTGTTGTGTGTGTGTGTGTTTGTGTGTGTGCTGTGTGTGTGTGTGTGTGTGTGTCTGTGTGTGTGCTGTGTGTGGTGTGTGTGTGCTGTGTGTGGTGTGTGTGTGTCGTGTGTGTGTGTGTGTGTGTGTGTGTGTGTGTGTGTGCTGTGTGTGTTGTGGTGTTGCTGTGTGTGTGTGTGCTGTGTGTGTGTGTGTTGTGCTGTGTGTGTGTGTGCGGTGTGTTGTGTGTGCTTGTGTGTTGTGTGTGTGTGTGGTGCTTGTGGTGTGTGTGTGTGTTGTGTGTTGTGTGTGTGTGTGTGTGTGCTGTGTGGTGTGTTGTGTGTGCTGTGTGTTGTGTTGTGCTGTGTGTGTGTGTGTGTGTGTGTGTGTGTGTGTGTGTGTGTGTTGTGTGTGCTGGTGTGTGTGTGTGTGTGTGTGCTGTGGTGTGTGGTGTGTGTGCTGTGTGTGTGTGTTGCTGTGTGCTGTGTGTGTTGTGTTGTGTGTGTTGGCTGTGTGTGCTGTGTGGTGTGTGTGTGTGTGCTGTGTGTGTGTTGTGCTGGTGTGTTGCTGTGTGTTGCTGTGTGTGTGTGTGCTGTTGCTGTGTTGTGTGTGTGTGCTGTGTGTGTGTGTGTGGGTGTGTGTGTGGTGTGTGTTGGCTGGTGTGTGTGTGTGTCTAACACAGTGACACAATGGTGCACACACATGAAAAGCCAATATCAATCATTGGTAATGTTGGCAATTAGATATTCAAATCACTATAAAAATACCATGCAGATATGAACGAAATTGAACACTTACCTTGAGCTGCTATGAATTTGTTCTTTTCTTTGTAGCCCTAGAAAAATGAAGTCAGACCTGTAATTATTCAGGACTATCTTTGACTAGGGCACTTTGCACATAGAAGGAGAGGAAAGATTCATCCAAGACAATGTAGAAAATAGAAAAAGTAACACGAAAACAAAAACCCCCAGCAATTTCAGAGATTATAGTCTTTTGCCTGTGGCCTGTACCACTGTGATTTTGTTTACACACACACACACACACACACACACACACACACGCACAGACAACATACCAATCGATGTTTTTAAACGGGCTCATGAGTACAAATCCCTTTATTTCTTTATATTTTAAGTAATAAATTTAAAACTTTAAATGATATTTCAAAGATAACTAAATTCCGTGGTCCACTGTGGTTTATTTAGTCAAATGCATCGGTGGATTCTAGTTGGTCAGCACTGTAAGGATCTGGACGGAAACCTCCAGCATCCACTGCAGTCATTAGCCTCACTGGATTTGTTATCTTTGTGATTTCTGGTGCAGATGCATGTTGGGAAAGCACAATGGCCTCATGCCCTCAGTGTGACCACAACTGCTCAGGATTAGAGTGGTGGGCACCTCCGTATCATGGTTTAAACTCAGCCCCTGAATGCCCAGTCGGCATCATGCCAAGCCAGGGAAAAGGAAATCAGTCAACTTACATCTATGTAGGACGCATTAATGTAGTCAGAGCAGGGGATTCCATCCACTTGGCTCAGAATCACTCTGCAATGATCATCTGGGGAAAGCAGAAAAACCAAAGCCTGTGATGTTAGAACAAGGAGCTACAGAAGCCTGGGGTGTCTTTTACCCAAGAGTCAGTCACAGGAAGGACGTAACCAGGCCTCCTCTTGAGGTCAGTGTGGGGTGCCCTGCCTTGGTGAGCCCTGCATGGTTCACTTGTGCCTCAGCTAGGGGAGGAAGAGAGGAGGCCCCATGATCACACAAGCGGACAGCAGCGAGTGTAGTGGCCATGTTCTCACAGTGGGTCCACACATTAACACCGCAGGTGCACACAGGGGACCTCAGGATACAGAACTAGCTCTTTTCATTCCAGCTTCCAGAGGACACATGGGTAAAGGGTTTGGCACTCCAAATTCCAATATCTATCCTTCACCATCTGCCCCAGTGCTGGAGGGAAGCTGGATTTGCCCGTGTTAGATCATTGACTATGGGAGTCTAGCTGGCTCCATGGGGCATTTTCCAGAGTGGGAAAGATGCCAGCTGTGTGTGTGTTTGTGTGTCTGTGTATGTGTGTGTCTGTGCATGCATATTTGTGGTACTGTGTGTTATGTGTTGTATTACACACATGTGATCTATGCTAAGAATGTATCATACAGTATATATGTGTGTGCTGGGTGTGTGTTGAGAATTAAATGTGCTGTATGTGTGTGGTGTGTGTATTTTTGTGGTATTGTATGTTTTACATGCATGGTATATAATATATACTTACGTGTACTAAGTATGTGCTGTATGGTTATATGTGCTGCATGTGTGTGTGTGTATATTTTTGTGGTATTATGTGTTATACACGCGTGGTATGTACATATGCTTGAGTGTGCTAAGTATGTGCTGTATGGTAGGACATGCTGATTGTGAGTTTATTATGTGTGGTGTATGGTACAATGTGTATATGTGGTGTGCGGTGTGATATGTGTTAGAGTGGACCGTTCATGGTGTATGTGGGATGGTAATATGTGGTGTTGGGTGTGGGTTGTTGTGATATACTGCATACCAGGGAGCTGTAGTCAGGGTTGCACTATAATTATGACCCTGTTCCTCCATAGGCCTTTGTTCCACAGAAACTGCTGCTGTATCACAATCAATGGATTGTGTAAATGGTTGTGGTTGATATGGAAAGGTCTGTAGTCCCAGCACTGAGGAGGCTGAGGCAGGAGGATTGAGAGTTCTGGGCCAGCTTGGGCCTTGGCTGTGTCCCTTTTTACATAGAAGGCTATTGGCTGAGCTGTTGTGTGCTATCCCAGACTCCCTGAGTTTCATTGCTGAGTTGCATCTGTCTGACTCTGGGCAGAGGTAGGGGGATGGCACATCTCTGGGGACACTGACTAGCCCACACATGCTGGTCAGGATGACAAACCCCAAATCCATTGCCACATATCAACACACTCCCATTCAGGGGTTCAAGGATGGAAACAGCTGTGTCATAGCATATGTCACACTGGCTGAAGAGATTTTAGAATGACTTACACCACGGGACAGTTATGGAAACACAGGGCAAAATGGCACCTGCATGGCCTTGGACCTTCACATCTCCTAATAGATTCTTGGGTCTACATTCTGAAAGTCACACTTTGCTGTCAGAAATTACTAGCAGTGGTATCCTCCCAGCAGAGGGCCATTGGGCTGCTGCCACAGAGAGTCGCCACAGGCATGCAAGGCTTGACACAGAGTGCCCGAAGCTTTGAGACTCCCAGGCTAAGCCAACATTACACTTCAGCCTAGGGACATCTTTGAACCTATTGCAAGTCTGCCCTGGCTTGGGGTGTACTAGGAGGGGCAGGGGGCACCTGGAGCTGTGGGCACTGGGTCCTCCCATCCCACCTTGCTGATCCTAATCTGGCTCCATGGCATTCAGTCCATTGTCTTGCCCCAGCAGGACCAACAACTTCAATATAGCCAGGCGTGTCTCTCCTTAACTGGATGCCACTATTGGTCCTTGACAGGCATGATGCTTCCATGCTATAGAAAACTCAAACAGCAACAAACAGCCCACTACCCCAGTGAAAAACACCATCTACCCACAGTCCTGAAGCTCTCTGTGTACCACAGTATCACAGAGCTGCCAACACCCCAAGTCAGGTGTTACTCTTAAATAGGGAGGGATGAGGCTGGCCCTCACCCTGGGGCAGGAGTAGGGGAACTTATGAGGGGAATTGAGCAGGACTGTTTAAGAGTGTTGCCACACTTTCACATGGAGAGAGAGCAGGCTGATTTTCTTCTGTAATCCAACCCAGTCTTGTGTACAGCAGGAAGATTTTGGAAGGTTCCCGGCCTCTGCTAGAGTGATTCTTTGGTGAGCTGAGCACCTCATGTGTGCCTATTGCAGGAGCTTAGCCATGAATTCTATTCCTGACTCTCACTAGGAACTAGCACTCCCCTTTCTGCCTATGTCTGTCTCTGTCTTTCTCTCCTTTCTTTTCTCCCCCTTTCTCACTTCTGTCATTTTCCCTCCACCATTGACACAGGGTCTTGCTTGCCACATAGTCCAGGCTGGCCCCTATCTAGAGGGACTCCTGCCTCAGCCTGGAGGCTACTAGGATTACAGGCTCAGAAATATTCTTGGTTAAGACTTTGGGTATTAGCTTTAGGGGACAGTAGGTTTAATAATAAAGAAAAATAGGCAGGATGCCCTGAATGTCTTTGGCCCTAACGTGGCCCTAAACACATGAGGACCAAACCAAGGCATAAATTAAACTCATCAAGGAAGGTGAAGTATTGAATTAGAAGTCAAAATGATCTTTGAGAATCACAATTATCAGTTGACATAAACTTCTCTGAAGAGCCCAGACATGTTCTTGCTCTTTGAGCTACTGAGACACAGCAATAGCTTCCTCGGATCTCCAGAACCCCCCTGCAGGAAAGCTACCGTGTCCAGAGTCTAAACTTGGGCTGAGCCACCCTCACAGCCTGGCCCTCCTCCCTTGGTCTTGACAAACAAAAACCTATTAGTTAATTACTCTAGGTTTAGTTGGGTCCTAGAATCATGGTGGCCTTTACAAAAAAGTCATTTATAAACGCAGGGAAAAGCTGCTTTCAGAAAGTGCTAGAAATCTAAGATCATATATTGGACAGGTCACAGCTTCATGTACACACAGCATACTAAAGTTGACTGAGGCCTGCTCCCTGACCCCACCAGGCATTCCTTAAGAGCAAAGGTCTCTGGGACCAGTAGGAGGGCTCTATTCAGGATTCAAGTCCAAGCTTAGTGGAGCTGTCTAAGGCTGCTCTTCTCTGGGCTTGAAGGGTGACGCTGTGTTTGGGAGGATGGGAGGGTGTGGGCTTGGCAGGGTGTCGCAACCCTCCTGCTCTAGCTTTTGAAAAGTCTTCTGGGAACATGCAGGGTTTTATCCTGGCGGTGAGACAGGCACCTCAGGCCTAGGCTCAGCCAGCAACAGCAGGTCACGAGATGCCTAGACCACAGCAGCCTTCACCCTAACTCTGACATTTCCTTGGCAACCACACTCCCTAGCTCACAGTTGCTGTTTCCTGCTGAAGTTAGAATTGGGTTTGTTTAGCACCTCAAGGGTGCCACACCTGTGTGGCCTTTTCACTCTACCATCTTGGTCTTTGGTTCTGGACCATGAATCTCATTGAGGATTTGTTTCTGGTTTAGTCAAACACTAACTAGGAAGGAAGATTCTGCTCAAGGCCACCAGCAGGCCTAGACTGGTACTCAGGACTGAATCTGGCAGGAGAGGCCTTGCCTGCTGGTGCCTAAGTCTGTGAGAAGCGTTCCTTCCCAGCTTGCTTCCTGTATGCTTAGCAACCAGAGTGGCCAGCAGCAGCAAAGATGTCCACACCCTGCGTAGGGAAATGGGCACTCAGGCAGGGTGGCTCTAGATTCCCTGGGATATGTAGTCACAACACAATCACCAGCAAGCTGCAAAGCAGTGCCAAGTGTAACCAGCATGCCACAGACCATGCAAAAACAAACAATAAACAATAACACGTCTTACTGGGCAGGATGTTGGGGTATCTGTTTTTTTCTCTGTTTTCTTCTTTATTTGCTAGTTCAAAGGTTCCTTGTATGTGTCCAGACGGCAATGACTGGAAAGAAAGAGAGAGTTGATTGAGCACTAATGAATCTAAACCCAGGTTCCTGTCAGCTTCGCTACCAAGCCCAGGAATTAAAACTATCATCTTTCCATCATCCATGTCCCTCTTCAGGTCCCACACTTGAAAGACAATGAATGATACACAGAGCTTTTTCAGGGTCTTCTGTCTAGATCCTAAACTTTGTGAGGTCAGGAACTCATTTACAGCACAGCCTATCATGCCCCAATACACACAGGTCTTGGCCCAGCCTAGGAGTACCAGTGTGAAAGAGAAGTTTCACTTTGCTATGATGCTAAAACCGAGAATTGTCACATCTGATTGTAAAGTGGACACGTGGGTTTCTACTTCCTTCTACCATGGAAGCCGCCTGCCTCTGATTTTTGGTTCCCTCCAGCTGTCTGCTGTTTGCTTGCTTCTGGGCTCCTCTTTGTGCTCAGATGAGCCAGGGTAAGGAGCACCTTGAACTTTAAATCATGTCTTCTGGTTAGACCTAGGACCACTGGGCTCCAAGAAAGACGTGTTTGTGATGTGTTAAGCCACAGAAAAATACATGGCTTCCCTTACAACTAGCCTATGATCAGATGACATGGGACCAGACCAAATGAACAGTGTTTGAAATATTCTCAGCATCACTTGACTGGAAAGACAGACCTTGGTAATATAACCTGAAAGGAGGCCCTTGCTCAAGCACAGGGAAACATGAGGGCCTTCTTGCTCTCTGTGTCCCATTTTAGGGCCCTGGGAGTTGGATTCTGGCTTCATAGAGCAGCCTCAGATGACATCCATGATGTCCTGAGATTGTTCTCATTTTACGTCTGGGTGCTGACCTCCCTCTAGCAGACAGGAGCTTCTTCAGTGGCCGACTCAGTTCCCACAGGGGCTTACATTGGGATGCTGTAGAACACCCCTCTCCTCTACTCTGGGTCCATCACATCTCATAGCCACAGCAGTGGCTCTGCCTGGGCTAGTGTGGAGGGACCAATCAGAGGTCAGCCTAGCAATGCCAGTGAGGAGTTGTCAACCTTGTCCCTAGCTATGAACACCTAGGGGGTCCTTGAGTTCAGACTCACCGCCAGAGCTGGCCTGGCACTACCCCTTGTCTCTAAGTAGACACTGAACTTGCGGTGTTAATGTCACATTAATGTCACAGTGGCACATGAAACCATGCATCTGGCAAACCTCTCAGAATGAGCAGATCCTAGGGGCTTAGTGATAACACTGCCAACAGCAATTATTAATTGTAACAGGTAAACCACTTCCCTATTGAGGGCCCACGACAGAGGAACATGCTCCATGGGAGAGATGAAGTACACGGCGTGTATGTGATTTTTCTGCATACTTGGAACTGCTCTAAAAATAAAGCTTATTAAAAGCAACAAACTGGATTAAACAAAGGAAGGCAAGGTAGCAGCAATGTGATGGCCAGGAGAGCCTGAGTGCAAAGAGGAATCAGGCTCTGGCCACCCCTTCCACAGCTGTGTGCCTCTGAGATGTGGGCCATAGAGATGAGATGGTTCACTCTGCCTCTCCAGGATCCTGGAGGATAGGACTAGGGGAGGTGGGCAGAGTTCTCTGTGCCCCCATACATAACCCCAGATACAAGCAAGCTGAAAAGTTCCCCTGCACAGATTGGGCCCAGCATGTTTTCCTGCTGTCAGGCTACGGAGTACCTCAGGTTTCTTAGCTGCTTGGTAGCCCAGGGAAGTAAGAATGTCTGGGGATGGTGAGCCTGCAGTAATCTGTGTACTCTCTAGGAGGTCTGCTTTATTTCATCAAGACCAAGAGGACAGAGCTCTGGTTTGTGTGTTGCGCTGGGACTTCTGTAAACAAACAACTCCTCTGTGTGTATTTCTACTGTATTGTAGGGAAGGTCCCAGGCTGGTGAATTGACACAGCTTGCTGGTACAGAGCCAGGAAGACACTCACCAGAGAGAGGTTTTCACTTGCACAGGGGCCTCCTTTTCTGGGACTGAAGTCAGAAACTGGAAACAGGATAGAGATCTACGTTTTCAGGAGGAGCTAGCAGATAGCATCTTATCTGTATGTTACCTGTTACTTATTGGTTTAAGTGTTATCAAAGTTCCACAGGGCAGGGAAAATCCCTACTTCACAGATGAAGAAACTGAGGCAGAGGTTAAGGGAACGGCTCAAGTCTTCTGGGCCAGGATAGCACACAGACAAACCGGTTCCAACAGTCATCCCACTTTCCTGATGATCTTAATGCCAAACCCCTTCTTATCCTCAAGTTCATGGCCACCTAAACCTGGGCTTGACAGTACAGGAATGTCCAAATACACGTTGAGACTTATCCAGATCCCTTCCATGGCCTTAGTGAGAGGTGTCAGACCAGAGAAAAGAAGGGGTAGGGAACTTAAATGTGTTCTCTGAGAATTGGCCCGGCTAATTTGGACAGGGATGTCGTGGGAATGTGGCCATGGATGGGCCCAGCTCCTCACTGGAGAGAGGAGTCAGGCTGCATACACTCTAACCCCACACTGTATCTCCACAGGCATCAGGACTCTACAACTGAGGGCCACATAGAGACAGACTGGGAGGGACAGGAGACAGAATCATTTGCTTCCCGTATAAAATTTACAGGGCCTCCAGAAAAAAGACAAAAGGAAAACAAACAAACACAAAAATGAGCTTCTAGGCACCATCTTTTCTATCATACGCTTTCTTCTTAAAAAATTTTAGATAACATTTATTTGCTTGTGTGTACATGCCTGTGTGCACCACATATGCCATGAATGTGGCGGTCTGAGGCCAATTTTCAAGAAACAGCTCTGTCCTTCTGTTATGGGGGTTTAGGGATTGAACTCAGGTTGGTAGGCTTGGCGCCAGTGCCTTTACCGCTGAGCTACCTCACCAGCAGCCACATCCTTTCTAACAAGCTGAGTGCTTAAAATTGTAATGGTGAAAACATCACACTATTCAATAATGTTGGAATCCATAACTGCTCGATAACAACCCACAGTGGAGCCCGGGCAGCAGGGAGATACACAGACATGGTTCTCTCCTGTGACCAAGTCTTCCCTTCACGTCCCTTGCCTTTGTTTTGATATTTTAAATAAGCTATGAACAGGGATCTGTGTTGCCTGCTGTGCTTTTCCTGTCCTCTTGAATTCTGTACCTGAGCCACTCCTGGCCTACTTCAAGACCTGCATTAGCAGTCTGGTCACTAGCACTCCACAAATGACAGCAGAACTGGAAGGGGAAGTGGGAGATGCAGGGAGGGACAAGCTCCTACCAGCAATGTGAGCGGTAGCTATTTTAAAAATGGAGAATTAACTTCTGGTGTTAAGTTGTAAATTTGCAAAACAACAGTGCTTGGTGCTGTCTTTCAGTATGACCTAATTTAGAAAAAAAAAAAAAAAAAAAAAAGAGGAAAACACATTTGGCAGCAATAAAAAGGGAAGCAAGCTAAAGAGGAAGGTGTGATGCTGAAAAGTGCGTGAAGCAAAGCTAGTGAAGCCCACCATTGCCTTCCCATGCCCTCCTAGTCAACTCTGCGTGAAGCGTCAGTCAGCAGTGTCGGCTCCCTCTCTAGAAACAACCACAGGGTACTATTTAAAAAGTTCATCATCTGGGAGGCTCACATCTGTGCTGCCTTATAGCCTCCATCCCCAGGCACCGTTTGCTGGTGTTGGAAGTGACTTGAAATACAATAGCTGTTATGAGAGAGCCAGGCCAAGGCAGCCATCCAGGGACACCCACTCTTGCTAAGGCCCAACATTCAGCTCCCAGCTCTGCACACAGGGTGAAGACTTGAACAATCCTCCCTCAGAACACCAACAGTATGGGGCTCTGTGTCCAAAATAGCATTTCAGCCTACCCACCTGACAGACATTAAACCATCAACAACTTGGGGGCTGGAAAGATGGCTGAGAGATTGAGAGCTCTTTCTGTTCTTGGAGAGGACCTGGGTTCAGTCTCAGAGTCTACTTAGTGGCTTACAACCCACCTGTAACTGCAGTTCTAGGGGACTGATGGCCCCTTCTGGTACTGCACGCATGTGATACACATGCATATACAAAGCACTCATAGTATAGTTATTGTAGTGTATTGTATATATATTATGAATATTATGTTTGTATGTGTATGTTGGTATATAATTAAACATTAAAATAGAAAAAGGAAATGAAAAAGCTCTAAGGGTTGGGTGACCACTCTGAACCATGTCTTGAGAGTTCTGAGAGTGACTATGGAGACTGTCAGTGGGCAGAGGCATGTCTCGGTGAGCTTCTGCTCCTCAGAGGGTGTGGGAGTGATTCATCCCATATAGCTCAGACTCACACACAGTGAACATGAACTAGTATCCTCTGCAGACAGTCTCCATAACCACTGAACCTTGCGTGGTGGTTGCTTAGAAGGACCAGTGTTGACCTGATTAGAAGCTGGACCTCTTGGGGACCATGACAAGATGCTTTGTGGGAGCTCTCTGTAGCCTTCAGCATAAGACTTCCACCTGCGCTATGCACCACATGGCAGAATAATATGTTTATCACAGCTGCTGTCATACCATAGTACCCAATAGTGGAGCTGGCAGCAACCCCCAGGAGCATCAGGCTCAATCATCTCACTTCATAAGGAACAAGGAGCACCAGTGAGGGCACTGCACTAGGATCAGGCTCTCCGGACCCCACTTCTGAGCAGCATCACTAGGGCACAAAGTCCCTGAGTCCCTTGAATACTGGCTCTCACTGTCCTGCTGTTCCTCGAGATGGCTGAGACCTGGGACACTCACATTGAATTCCTCTCGGAACCGCTTGCAGTCATCCGCAGACCTCACCCGGATCTCCTCCTCCAGATGCTCCACCGGGATGGGGAAGTACTTCTTGGGACCTGATGGAGATCTGCTCAGCAGCATCACTCTCTGCTGCTCTGTAGGGCCAGGAGCAACAGAGAAGCCACTTAGTTCCATTGCCCATAGCTGACTCATCCCTCAGATGGTCTGACAGCATTCCTGATGGATCTGTACAGTGGGAGGGGACCAGTCTTCTCAAATCGCTCACCCTGGGGCTAACCCAGCCCCGAGCAACTGAATCAAACATCTGCTTCCCAACACACCCTAGTTTCTGCAAGTGATGGCAGCATTCCTGTCCATCATAGACACTGTACTCTTGCTTGCAAGCTTACCACCATCAGCCTTCCCTCTAGCCTATGTTTCTTTCACACATGGGCCATGGCAGCTTCATGCTGCAACCAGGTCCAGAGAAGAGTAATCACAGGGCTCTGGATATAAGCTCCAGAACAGACGAGGGTCTGCCAGGATCTCTGTCTTGCAGACTCTCCTTCTTGGCAATACACAGACCAGCTTCCTTAAATCTCAGTTCATTACAATGCAGAGAAACAAACCATCTTTGAAGCAGGGGAGGAGGGGATACTACAAAGGAGAGGATGGGCTGTAGGGTGAAAGGGCTTTGACTAGCCACTCCCCCATCCCTCAAGCTCAGAATGCAGTGCAAGTGGTTGCCAGGGATTGGCATTTCTCTTCACAGAGAGGGAGCTGGCTGGATAAGGTCAGTAGAATAAGTCAGCTGTCACCTTTGCAAAAGGCCCCATCCCATGTGCAGAGCTCACTGAGACTTTCTCTGAGACACCCTTCAACTGCAGCCAGGTGAGCTGGTAGAAGCCTGTGGGCTTCTTGCCCACCCCCAACCACACTCTTCCCTCTACACTGACTTCTGGGATGTGAGAAGGGCAGGATGCAGGATGGAGATGCAGCGGAGCCGTATTATGGTCTATGTGGATGTGCAGGTTCCCCAAGCCCTGCAAGTGCTACAGCTCAGTGGATGCCCTCTTGCTCATATTCTTCCCATTGTGGGGTTGTGTTAGTTCCTTTACTACCTTGGGGAGTTCTAAAGTGTCTGAGTTCTGACGACATGCATGTTACCTCAAGGCAGGCAAAGCTCTGTAGGAAGTGATAAAAAAGCTGGAAACACTGTTGTTAGCCAGTGTTTTGTGTTTTTAATTGCCACTAAAAACCAGGACTTTGCATACACTGGGCAAGTGTTGTGCCACTGAGCTGTATCCCCCAGGTCCCTTGATCATTTGAGGCAGGATCTTTTTACATAGCTCGGTCTGGTCTTGAACCTGTGTTGCTTTTGCCTCAATGAGTGCCTTCAAATACCGAGAGTACAAGCCTGTGCCACCCCCCACTCAGCTGGAACCTACACGTTTAAAACCTTTGCTTTGTCTTACCACTGAAACACAGAGAAAGAAAAACAAGCTTTTATACGCAGCTTTTACAAGTTAGAACACAGCTGGAATCTAAGTTAGGCATGTCCCCTAACTGACACTCCTTCTCAAGAGCCAACAGCTTTGGCAGAGCAGTGCCCTTTCCCGTGTGATCCTGAGGTAGAACAGTGACAACTGAACACTTCTCATCATGAGTTAGAGCCTTATCACAGAATGATTTCGAAGGCCTCAATGAGAAATGTTACTTGGCAAAGCCCTGCTAAACTGACAGGATATGAGTGGTCTCTTTAAAAAAAAAAAAAAAAAAAAAACCTCACAAACTGAAATGTCTCAGACATCCGCTCTCCTCGCAGAGAAAACAACCTCTCACGCTAAGTTCTGAAACAGAGAAATCTATGTTACTAGCATGAGCCCAGGAGGAGCTGGAGAGAGAGGCAAGCTTGAGTGACAGCCTGTCCCCTGTACCAGGACCCAGTGTGCAATACCTTGCTCTTCTAGGATTCCGTTAGGCATCTTCTTGTCGTTGCTGTTGACCACGGCCTTCCGCTGCTTCCTGAACCTTTGAGGCACAAGATGTGTTAGGTCTCAGCACAGCGGGAACCCCCAAGCCCTGAGTGTGGTGATACCCACCAGGTGAGCCGGGAAAAGTTCTTTCTGCTGCTCATGGCTGAGCTGTGTGCAGCTCAGGCCTGGCCAGCCGCTGTCTGAGCTGTTTGGGCCCACACCCCCAGCCTCCAGCACACTCATTTCCTCATAGGAGCTGGTTACAGCACGTCAGTGCCTGGGGACACTCCTACCTGAAGAAGTAGGCTGCAAGGAGGAACAGGAGGAGGAGCAGAGGCAGCAGCAGCCAGGTGAGCAGCGGCTGGGACGCACCAGGGTCGGGAGGGCCTGTGGGTGGGCGGGTGGTAGAGGGCAGAGACCCCATCAGGACCCTGGGTAGGGGTAAGGACTTCTACAGCACACTCCCATGCTACAGTTTGCAAATTATCTCCCATTAGTTCTTTCCTGGGGACAAAGGAGTGTAATGGTGGAGCTTGTTCAAGGACCCTAATGAAGGGCGACTTCCTTATACCCCAAATGTACCCTGCTAGTCAGTTATTTCTCTAAGCACCTCTGGCCCAGCCTCTCTCTTCAGTGAGGAGGTGGCTCCCCTTCAGGTACAGTTGTTGTGTCCCAGCCCAGATGAAGCAGGAGCATCAGGTATAAGGGAACAGCCTGGCCCCAAGGTATGGTACAGTTATTGAGGTACAGGCACACTGCGGCCTGGCTTTTCAGAGCAGTGAATTCCTTGTCATAGAGACTGCTGGCTTCCTGGAACCAACTTGCTCATCCATTCTTCACACCTCTCATACCTACCTTCCTCAGAGAGACATGTATTCCTGACTTTGCACTTTGGCTTTGGTGACCTTGTGGTTATCAGCAGACAGATTCTCTTAACCTATTAGGGTGCTCTCTTATCTCCACAAAGTTCCCACCCTAAGGGCTCCATCAAAAGCATGCTACTCCCATTAACCAGCATGGCTCCTGTTGTGGACTGGTCCAGAGGAGCTATGTTCTGCAGTCGGTGAGCACATGCTACCGGGAGTGAGCAGGTCCCCCATGGGAGGCCCTGGAGGTCAGTAGCTAGATTTCCATGCTCCTGAGTCTCAGATGTGCCAGGCATTTTTCCTTAGCTGAGTGTGTGTGGTGGGATTCATGTCCTTCCTCCCATGTGCCATCCTGGTCCATCGAAACTCAGGGCTCCAGGAAGGAGCCTGAAATGTCATGGTTTGCCCATCCCTGTGCGCGTAATCTAGAGGCTATGACCCACAGTCTGCCACCTGTGGCCCTGGCACAGAGGAGCTAATTCCCATCATGTACAAGGTCAGGTAGATATATTAGACTTAATGGCTAAGAATATCTGTCCCTCCGTCAAGGGGATACTCCAAACCTGCCCACTGCCCAGCTGGGGCCATTTTCGAGCAGCCTGGCCCAAGACTTCCATGTCTGTGGCTCCAGGGAATGGTATACTCTCGACTAGGATCTGGATCAAATTTTAGCCTGGGCTGCTGAGAGCTGCCTGGCCCTGAAGGGCAGAGCTAAGCCAATCCCAGGGAGTCCCACTGCTCAGGGTACCCTGATTCAACTCCACCCATTTTTGGTCAAAGGCCACTAAAAGTGTGGGCAGTCTCCTCCTTCTTTTCAGGAAATGCTCAGTGTCTTTTCTCGGTGTGTCACCATGGTGAAACTACCCACTTCTGCATTGCCCAGAGATCAGCCTCTGGCTCAGCCTCTGCTCTGCAGAAGCAATCACTAAACTGGCTTGGCTACAAGGTCCACTCTGTCATAGACAGAGGGGCTTCAACCCTGCCAATCCTCCCCTGGCTCTGTCAAAGACTTGAGGGACCAGCCTCTGTGTCCATGTTCTTGGAGTACAGGCTGCAGTGACAGTCATGGGGATCCCACAAGGCATGGGCTGGATGACATGAGCCCTACACGGATTGTCACACAGGCAGAAGGATGGCTCAGAGGGACTCATTATCCCTCAATTTGATTTCTGTCACTTCTAATGTCTTTGTCCAGGAAGGCAGAGGTCAGAGCTAGAACCTCTCGGGCTTCCCAAGGGTAGCAGAACACCCAGAGCCAGGCTGGGTGGGGCGGGACAGAGGAAGCATGCTCTGGTTACAGTGTCAGAGCCTATGGGAAGAGGGTCCAGACTACTTCTTGCCTCAAATGCCCATACTTTATGTAAACATTTTTGAAATTGTGGATGCTGGTCAGCAATTAGATTTAACATGAACTTTTATAAACATCATGGGTCAGGAAATAAATCCTGGTGCATACTGGGTAGTTCCCCTTGGTCCCAATGGTATTCCACTCAGGGAGGCATGAGGTCTCCCAGAGGATATCCTATGGTCACAATCTATTTCCAGTTCAAACTAACTTGGGAGTGAGGGGTGGGCAAAGGGCCAGAGTGGGGAGGTGCAGATGGGTCTCTCTAGGTGGTTCAGCCTTTTCCCTAAAGTGTTGTTAGGTTTCCCAACTGTATGTGATAAGTGAGTACATGTGTATTCACATAGACTTTAGGCATAGACATACATGCATGTGTGCATATACACATGTGCTTACACAGAATCTGGTCCTGACACTAGAAAGTCAATAGTTTGTGTGTGCAGTGGGGCCTGACACTGTTTTACTCTGGACACAGATTCCCCCAGTGACTCATCTGCTGTGTCAGAAGGACCCAGGCAGAAGAGCATGGGCCAGCCTAGGGAAGCTCTCTCAAGACTATGGAACTCTGCACCAATCTGCAACAGATAGTACCCCTCCAATGAGGGACACTCTACATGTCTAGAGGGTCCCCAGTGAGGAAGCAGAGTTAAAGGAGGAAGAGGAAGAGGAAAAGGAAAGGACACACAGGAAGCACAGTGAGCAATTGTGCTCTGGGAAGAGACAACAGTCCCTGGAGGACTGCTCTGGAGAACTTTCTGGGATCTAGTCCATAAAGCTTGGGCCAGAGGCCTACGATAAACATTCCACGTAGCCCAGTCAGAGTGAACACACATAGTGGACTGTTTTGTTTCCCTAGCATGAAGTTGTGAGAGTATCTTCCCCTACCTTTTCTTCTATGATGCTAAACTCATGAACACATAGGTTTAGTAAATAAATTAGACTCACTAATCTCTCCTGGCATCCAAGATCACATGACCGAAGGAAGGACTGTTATTTTACAAATTGTTAGGGAAGGAAAACAAACTGATTATAAAGAATCATCTGCTTGACGACATAGCTCAACACAAATGCCATGTATGAAGTGACCAGATGAAACACACACTTCTCTCATTGTTCCTAGAGAGTTGTCATGCTAGGTGAACCTCTTCATTCTGTGTTCTGGCTGCTTGCCATCCTACACTTTGGACTGGCTCAGATTGCATGGGTATTTGAGGCTCTTTCTCACTTTGCTTTTTCCCTGTACTCCTATTTCTACACTTAAAAAAGTGATAATCCCATTTATGTGTCTGCAGGTGGGTATATGTCTTTGTGTATTTGTACCACATGTGTGCAGGTGCTCATGTAGACCAGAAGAGGGGATCTGATCCCCAGAGCTGAAGTTTCAGTCAGTTGTCAAGGTTCATGTGGGTGCTGGGAACTGAACTTGGGTCCTCTGGAAGAGCAACAAGTGCTCTTAACCACTGAGCCCTCTCTCCAGCCCCTAACTTGCGCACTTTGTTTCACCAGGGTTTCTGTATGGCATCTCCTAAAAGTGGATCTTCGTGTCTCCTACACTCATTATCAAACAACAGTAGAAATACCCGGATGGCCTCCCAAAGCATCCAACTTTTACGCTCACCTGAGGTTTACAAGGTCACTTTTTCTGCACGCTAATGATCCTTCTGCTTTTAGTCAGGCAAAAGCACAATAACATTTTAACTTGATTTTCTCTAATATCTAGAGAGTTCGGAACCTCTGCTTGATGATTAAGATGGAATTAATTAGATACTTTGATTTTTGCCTGGTTGTGTCTGACATCTCCTAATAGCTTCAGCTGTCAACTTGACACACTTCAGAATTGTCTGAGGATTGCCTTGCTCAGATGGAACTATGCTCATGTCGGTGGGGTATGTCATTATTGGCCAATATAGGAGGCCCCAGACCACCGGAGGTGGCACCATCTCTAAGTAGGAAGTCTTGGGCTGTATGAGAAAACTAGTTGAGCATGAGTCAGTGAGCGAGCCACAAAGCAGTATTCCTTTATGATTTATGCTTTAGTTCCTGTTTGAGCTCCTGCCCCAACTTCCCTTCATGGTGGACCATGAGAGAGACAATATAAGCCAAGTTAACCCTTGCCTCGCTGGTGCTTGGGTCATGGTGTCTGTCACAGCAGTAGCAAAGCAAAACCAGAACACCATCCATTTTCCTAATGTGCTCTTTCACACGTTAAAATTAAGGATTCTTCCTGTGTGTATTACGGATAATAGCACTTCCTCACAACTTTTTTTTTTTACATATTGATAATGAATTCTTTGTCTAAGAAAATGTGTCATGATGAATATTGAATTAATTTTGGCCAGAGATGAAAGGAAACCATTTCCTGTTGTTCTGGCACATTCTGGCAATGTGCTAACTCTCAAGAGATACTTCATGATTTTCCAGGGGCCAGTTCTTTTAAAGAGCACTTGGGGCGCTCTCCCAAGTTGCAGGACAAAGGAACAGCTGTGTAACTTGAGGCTTCCATAGCTCCTGATAGTGGGACCGGAGCTGTTGGCTAGTGTGCGAGGCCCAGGGACCTAACCAGAGCAAGTTTCACATTTACTTCTGTTCTGGGTGCTGAGATCATGTGATAGTCTTCTCTTCTTGAAAGCAACACTTCCTGTCCACGGCTATGTTATGAACCAATACATTTTGCTCTCAAATGAACTTGGAAAGCTCTAGACTTGGATGGTGATGCCACCCTGAGGGAGACTCAGATACCACCTGTGGGGCTGTCACAGAACTCAAACCTCTACTGTGGGGAGATGGATGCTCTGTCCCTGGGGCTTCAAGATGTTTACTAGGATGTCAGACACCTTTCCAGGTATCTCTAAATAGCCAGCTGATTAGTATTTGGTGAGGAAGTTAGGGATGCGGGTTGAGAAACTTCAGTGAATGTTCTTGAAGGTCACTGTCCTTGGGGAAGTCTTCCTGTGTTCTGTGCCGCAGGGCATGATGACTGGAAAACCACGTGCAGGGACGCATGCATACAGTGTCTGGTTTTTGTTTTGTTTTTTGTAGTCGTGGGTGTCAGGGCAAGGCAGAAGGACAATACAACCAGAGTGTTCTCTCAGGTGTTTGATTTCATGGCAGAGTTGAGCTTTTCCCCTCCCCTTAGGGACACCACTCTGCGTAGAAGAAATTAGTCTATGGTCTGAAACCTGTAAAGCCCTTGAGAGGGGTAAAACTTGAACCTCTGACCCACTGGGAGGGCACCAACTTCCACTGACTTTTTCTAAGAAGCTTTTCAGTAAGGATATTGATAATTTAAGTCCTCCTTAAGCTCTGCAAGCTCCCATACCAAACATGTTGCTCAATTTCATGTGTAAACTTGATTGGGTCATGGCTGCAAAAAACATTTCGAGACTACCGTTGGAGGGTTTTTTTTTTTTTAGATGAGGCTAACGCTAGAATCTATATGTTGGGTAAAGCAGATGGTCTGCCCCAGTGTGGGTAGGCCTTGCCCTATCAGAAAGGAGCAAGCATGTAGGAAGGGACTGATGTGCATGAGGCAGGTGCAAAGATAGGGGCTAGCCTTTGCCATTGCGGGTTCATTCTGACTTTGCCACTAGACATGCTGCAGGGAATCCCTGCCAACTCCTTAGGGAGGGTCCATGACCTCATCCATTTGCTCTGAGCCTGGCTCTCTCTGTGTGCAGCACAATCCACAGAAATCACAATGAGGGAGTTGAGGGACTGAAGCATCAGAACTCCTGGCTGATGGAGACTGGCTAGATGACTGGAGCTTGCCTCCTGTTGACCACAGAGCACAGCCGATGCTGAAGAATGCGGCTGTGCTCTGAAGACTGTCCAGCCTGCTTGTCTCCGTAACGCTCACTGCATCTGTACCTCATGAGTCAGGGCAGGGAGGCACAGAGGGCCATAGAGGGTGCATAGAGTGAGTGCATCCAGGTTACCCAGCTAACAAGTGACTGAGACAAGATTTGAACCCAGACAGTGAGAGTCAAGGAAACCCACTCTTGTTTGTTTTTTTTTCCCCTTTCTATGTTCTCTTCCTCACTTTGGCTTTGCATATTTATTCATATAATTGACATGAAATTTACATGTAAAATGAACTTGTTTTTAATGTATGGTGAGTACCTTCCCAGGGTTAGGCAGTCTGGCTATGGTAGTGCCTTTAGAGTATTTCTCTGTCTCCAGTAAGACCCCTCCTATCTGCATCCTCAGCCCCCGTAGCTGCTCACTACTATCCCTGTCTACGCTTTTCAGGATATTTCCTGTCAATGCAATCCTACGTCAGCCTACATCCTGGCATTTCTGTGTCTACCTTCTATCAGTGGGAATGTCTATGAGGTTCCTCTTGATGCCACATGGGCACCAGTGTACTTTTTCTTCTTTACTATTTAAACTACAAGGTGAGGGAACAGACTAAGAATAATCCCCATCCCTGCCCTGGGGTATATCTGTCCTAGCTTTCTCTTGAGGCTAGGACAATGCTGTCCATTTCAACTCTATTTCCTGGAAGCCACGACACATCCAAGAATGCTCCACATTCACCTCAAAAAATAACAACTGTTCATTTAAAAGAGGAAACTTCACCACATACCAGTATTACAGACTATTAACACATGACAAAATAATAACATTATTAGCCCTGTTATATGGCTATTTGCTCCAGAGTCAAACATATTCTTATGAAAGGAAGGCAAGGAAGTTCACAAAACATAAAGCTATAAGACTAATAAGGCCCTGAAGTTTTACAAGCCAGAGACAAATTGTGGTTGGGATGGAGGGACTCTTAAGTGGAGCTGCCTACTAGTTGCGCCGAAGACTGTGATGATACAGCTTCTGTGAGTTGTCACCCAGGCTGGAGTGGGCTTTTCCAGAGAAGAAGCAGCTGCCTCTGAATCACCCATACTTCTGTAAGTAACCCCCAAAACCCTGCTGGTTCACCAAGCTAGACACCAATACAGTCATTTCTTGGGTCTATAGTGGGTGTCCTCCATTGAGTAATTAGATGTTTGCTCATATCTCCTCAGGAAAAGTTACACAAGAAACCTTCAAGCCAATATTCACATTTGCTCAACCTCCTGGCCAGTGTTTGGTCACAGTTGCTCCTAGCAGGGCTCTGCACAGTCAGATTTTTCAGAATGTATTGTTGAGTTAATCAATTGTGTGTGTGTGTGTGTGTGTGTCCCCACATATGCCACAGTGTACCTGTAGAATTCAGAGAACAACTTTCAGGAGACAGGTCTCTCCTTTCCACTGTGTGGGTCCAGGGATCAAACTCCAGTTATTCAGCCTGACAGACAGCACTTTGTCCCACTTAGCCATTTGGATGGCCCTCGACACTTTCTCACTCCTTTTTTTCACCAAGGCCGATCCGTACCCCAACCCCAGCAGGTGGAACAGCCTTCTTGAACACACATAGATGGCTCTGGCTCTGGGTACATACCCAATGTCCTCGTTGGCACATAGAAAGAGCCACTGAACATCTTTCCCAGCAGCCCTAGGTGCTCGGGGAGGTGGCAGTTTGTAAGGCAGCAGCGTTAGCTGGGCACAGGTTAGGGGTCCTTACCTGCAGTTGTGCTGGTCCAATTACTCTCTGTTGGGGTGGTGTCGTTACCCTGGCCAGCTCTGGCAAGCGACAAGCTAAAACTTGCCAGCAGGAGTGGACAGAAGGGCTCCATGGCACACCTGCCAAGAGAAAAGGACCTGCTTAGAATCTTCCTGAATAGAAGGCTCTGGATGTGACTGTCACTCAGTAGGAAGGAAGAAGAAATAGGAGAGAGGCTCATTGTAGGTTTTCAGGAAACCAAGAACTTTGCCTGCTGACTTCAAGGTCTCTTTTGTCGTCTCCATACTACGGTGGTACAGTCGCCGTCATCTGTAAATCCAGCCTGAGGACCCCAAGACTCACAGCTCCTACATTGCTGAGGATGAACCAGCATGGAGTGAGATCAGACCCCAGCTTTATCCATATTGCCAGCCAAGAGGCATCTGTATGAGTCACCTGGTACCCCAGATACCACATCCCCCAATACCAACTGTTCATCTGCCTCCCTTACACAGTCATTCTCTGGCCAAATTGTATCTATGGTGACTGTGGTATCTTGGGTAAGTAGATGCCAGTGCCCTCCTGTGTGCTTTTTGGGCCCCTCTCACTAGGCCACCCAAATCCATTCCCTCCACACCCGGCTCAGGAACTCCTGCCCCAGCAGCCTTGAGGCCAGTGTCAGGGTCCTTCTCTATCCCTTTCCATCCTGTAGCAATAAACTCTTCCAACCTACTTCAGTAGCATTCTCCTGCCCTTGCCTCTGACTGTATTAGCTTCCTACTCTACAGAGCCATCTACGGCCTCAGGAGGGAGCTAAGTGTTTACCAAGTTGAATGGGTGCAGGGGACAGACCGATTGACAAGGGGTTCAGCACGGAGAAAGCTCTTTCATACTAAGACCCCACAGGTAATATGTTCTCAGATTTTCTCTTGGCTCCCCATTTTGCCCAGTCACCTTCAACCATCTTTAGAGGTGACAGTGATGGTGATCACCCTGTGGTGTAGAAAACCTTGCTTGAGGACTCCTGACCAATGGAGGCAGGCAATGGCACTTGCCCAGTGCGTACATGTGGTCATGGAACCTCATCTACAGCCAGCCCAAATGCTCTGTCCCATCCCTAATGAAAAAAATTTTGCTACCCACAGCCTTCAAGAAGGATGTGAATGGACCAGACCTCAGAACTGAGACCAGTAGATAGACGCTCAGCACTCACGCTCTTCCAACAGGGAGCACTATTCTTTGTGATCACTGAAGACATGGAAGGAGCTGGGCAATCCCAGCGTCTCTTCATAGGCAGCACTGCCACGATGAGTGGGATCCCAAGTACATTATAACAAGACCTCCCAGAAATTAGTCAGTGGCCACCAGCATGTGTGGTCTCTCCTCTTCCTAGTGCCCAAAAGTGCATTGTAGATTCATAAAGTGGACCAGACACTAATAGCTCTGTGCTTGAGTGTGTACCTGCTCTAGCCTGCCATTTGCATGGGTGTTATGTACACAGGAACCCCTCAAGGGCTGAGACCATTGGCTCCTGGAGGGTGAGAGACGAGACCAAGTCAGACTGCATGATTACAAAGCCCATGGTGGAGGTCAGGAATGCTGGGGACACACACCCTCAGCCAGATCCATTTGACAGGCAGCTTCGCATACTGCCTTTTCTCTTTCCAATCTGTTACTGAACACTGCCATGGTACTTTACATACACTAGAGGAAACTGCAGGGTAATTGAGTGGGAATTATTAATTGGCTTAATCCAACTCCAGAGAGGCAGAATTCCTGGGTGAAACACTGTGCTTCATCCCAAGCATTAATAACCTTCCCCACCAAGCAGTCAATGATCTGAGAGGAGGCTAGGCCAGCACCCTTGGGGAGGACGAAGCTCAACTGCTTTTCCCCATTATTTGTGGACGGCTGTCTCCAAGTTCTCAGAGCCGAACTTCCTGATGTGACCAGTAGAGGGAGACAAACTGTGCAGACATCAAAACCTGTCCAGCCATCTGGTGTCTCTTTATTATTCCACTTGAATTCTAAGGCTAGTAACAACCTGTCGGAGGCTCCCTGGCCATCCCCTCTCAAAAACTTGCGCAGGCTACTTAGTAAGCACAGGCACGGAATCTGTGCAGAAATAATGTGTGAAAGAGGAATTAAATTTACGCCGAACTCCAAGGATTGTAGCTGAGTAGTATTTGCTGTGTGCCTGCCAAGTGCTAAGCACAGGCAGCCCGGGGAGCTTGTGCAGTCTGCAGAGCTGAGATGAACAAAGCATTCTCTTCCCAGAAAAGCTCACTTTATTTTTACTCTACTCAAAATCCACCCATCTTGCAATATGACTATAAAACTATCATTCTTATTCCATTGAATACTATTTCAGTATTTCCCAAGACAAGATTCAACAAGCCTGCTAAGATCTGGACATACAAAGCTGAGTCAAGTCTCATCCATGAGTAGGGAAGCCCCCGGAGCTAGAAGGACAGTTCAAGGGTAGAGTCCTAGCAGCCCCACGAGAAGCTGTGGAGGTGATGCTGCTAAGGAATGAAGGCAGTGACCACACAACCCGGTTGTCGGTCATTGTTCCCCAGAAATGAAGCGCACAACCAGAACCTTCAGCAGGTGGGATGACACTGCAGCCTGAAGGAAGCTTTTTATGACCGACGGTCAGGGCAATCTTTGTTTTAGCCCACAGGAGCTCTGCTTCCTAGGGAGACCTGAAGAGCAAGAGTGGAAAGTCGGGGGCTGAATTGAGAAGGGCATGCAATGATGCATTAGCCTGTGACTTGTTCACTCAGGTTCACTTTCTACTAACAACCCTGATTCCTAAAATCACATGGAGGCTCAATATCAGATGTCAGAAATCTACATACCTGGAGAGTGATAAGACTCTATATGACAAAGTGTGAAGACCACCATTTCCCTCTCAGCTTCCTGGGGTGACCGTCGCCACACCAAGGGAACATGAACATACATATGGAAGGTTCCAGGATCTCTTTCTCAGGACCACTATCCCATCCTAGGGTCCTTCACTTTGACATACACATTATCCATGGGTCTTAGAGAGGCAGGACAGTGAAGGTCCTTGGGGCAGGCTAAACTTAATCTATGACAAATCCTCACAGCAGAAGTGTTCTTAGGAGCACTAGAGACACTTGAGCGACAACCGACAGGTGTTTCACTCTCACCTGAAGCACAGATGACATTCAGCCATGGGTGCTAGGCCTCTAAGGCTGGGCACCCTGCACCCGTGGGCTGTAGTTCAGTGTAGGAAGTCCTGATGTGGGAAGGAAGGCACCAGCACTATGGCATAATGGCTGGTAACATTAGCCACTCTTTATGGAGCACTGCCTTTACCACACTTTATAGGATCCCAAACGGAAGCTCTGAGGCCTTGGTTGTCTGTGTGTAATGCACATAAATACAGTGACCTGGGAAGCCATAAGAGGGTGTCAGACCCCTTGGAACTGGAGTTACAAACTATTGTGATCCCTTTCCCTCAACCCCATGTGGGTGTTGGGAAGCAAACTTGGGTCCTCTGCAGGACTGTATACTCTTAACCTCGGAGACATCTCTCCGGCCCCCAAGTATCTGTTTTTCTATATAACCTTTTTCTATAAACTCAAGACAAGGTGACCTACCTGGAAAGATAATTGTTTTTAATGCTTTAAGAAAAAGAAAAAAAAAACTCAGATAAAACAATGTCTTTCCACAGCAAAAGAAACAAAACCCAGACTTTCCCTAACTTTTAGGTGTGAATATACTTAAAGGGATGAAAGATTTAAACACACACACACACACACACACACACACACACACACACACACACACGCCACTCATTAAAATCTGCAAACACAGTGTGTTTCAGGTGTATCCGTATGACCTTGCTTCTTTGAAGATGGCTTTGCTTATTAAAAAAGAAAAGATGCCCACAGGGAGTCCTCAGCTCAGTGGGTGAAGGTGGAACTTAATTGCTTTTGAGCAAAGGTAATTGAATGTCTAAATGCAAACATGGAAACATCTTTAAAAAGAGGTGGCAAAGGGGTCCACACATTAAGAAAAAAGCAAAAGCAGAAAGAGCAGGCAGGGAAGAGGGGGAGAGGAGAGACATGGTGATGGGTGTCCCAGCCGGACTGCAAGTCACCTGGTAGATATTCTCATGGTCTGGGCGTGGAATGGGCTATCTAGATTGGTAAGAACTGACCTGCAGGAGGCAGTGCCATCCTGGACATGTGAAGATGCACACAGAGGGGTGGCAATCAGGTACTGTCCACTTGGAAGGAGGGAATAAGAGAGGGAAAAAGATGGAGAGGGAGGGGAAGAGGAAAGGGAGGACAGAGAGAGAGGCAGAGGGATATATATATACATACATACACACCACACACACACACACACACACACACACACACACACACACATATATATAATATATATATATATTAAGAGAGAGAGAGAGAGAGAGAGAAGGAGGAAGAGAGGGAAGGAGGGAGAAATAGAGGAAATAGAGGCAGACACAGAGGAATAACATCCAACCCAGCTTACCAGGAAGGACCTGTGAGCCCACGAGCCTGTCAGCAGGCCTGCTAGGGAACAATTTCAATTCCCTATGTGATGCATGCTAATTTGCATAATTCCAATTATTCGCTGAGCCCTCTTGAAGAAGAGTAAGAAGTGAAGAGGCTCTTCCGTAGGAACTCATTCTCTTTCATCCAGTCGACAAGACCAGGGCATGAAAATCACCAGCTCCTACTTGCAGCACATTCTCATATTTAGACTCATTTCATCAACAAGCAGTTAAGTGTCTGGTCCAGTCTGGTTAGGCACTAGTTTAGAGAACAGGAGACTAGCAGTATTTCTCTCAATGGGGACCACTGAGGTATATGCAGTCAGACTTTTGGGGATAAGCTTTACCCTCCCTGTTGGGGGGAAACAGACCCAAACTTTCCAACCAGAGAAGCCAGGAAGACCCTGCAAACCTACAAGTGGCAAGTGCATAAGACTCATGGTTAGGGTCACACGGAGCAGTGAATGGGGGTCACATAGAGCAGTGAATGGGGGGGTCACATGGAAGAGTGAATGGGAGGGGTCACATGGAACAGTGAATGGGGGTCACATAGAGCAGTGAATGGGGGGTCACATGGAACAGTGAATGAGGGTCACATAAAGTTAATGGATGGAGGCTGTGTAAGACCAGCAAATGGGGCCACAGTCAACTCTTCATTCCTTAAAAGTTACATAGAGGCAAGCCATTTGTTGGAATCATCTTTTGATCTTACTTAGCTCAATTTTTTACTAGTGAGTGGATATTGGTGATTAAGGAAAATAGAAACTACGCAGATAATAAGCTCAATACCCACAGATTTAAAAATGAGAGATAACCAATAGGTCACTGCGCTCAGCATTCTCTCAGTCTCTGTTCCTTTCTCAATCAGAAAAACTAATGGCACTGATGGAAGACACCACCAGTCACGTAGAGGAAATCCGAATGGCGATGGTGATGTTCGCTCACTGGGAAAGGAGTTCTTGTTACTCTCCGTGCTAGTCAGCCTTCCAAGGTTGTGACAGACACCCGAGAAGAACAATCTAGGGAGAGCTTCACCCCAAACACCCCACCAGGTTTTGAACCCACCAGTGGATTGATTAATAAACCAATGAGAGTCCTTAAAACTCTCCATAGTCCATAGGGCTGGGCCCAGACATTCATGAGTGTTTGGGGGATATGTCATGTTTAAGCCATAGTGGTTTTTGCTCTCACTGCCAGTGTATCTTCATATTAATAAGCATGTCCACATGTTACTACCTGTGAAGTTATGCCAACACGAGGTGTGGCTTTGCACAGGAGGTGTGGGTTTGCACAGGAGGTGTGGGTTTGCAGTGAAGGTGCTCTTGCCCCAATCCACTTCTGTTTCCCCAGTCCCTTGCTCACTCGGCTATCCTAAGCAGCTATACCTCACTCTCACCAGCCTCCTGGGCCCCTCACCAGCCTCCTGGGCCCCTTACCAGCCTCCTGGACCCCTCACCAGCCTTCTGGGCCCCTCACCAGCCACCATGGATGCCTGCTCTTCACATCAGCCCTTCACACTATGCAGATCACCCTGACTTGATCAATGATGGCAGCTGTCCATCTGTCTTCTGGCCCCTGCCCCTGACTCCCTGTCAGTTCCTCTCTGCACTTGAAGGTGTGTGTGGTTCTGTGAGTCAGAACCACCTTGTGGTCTTGTATTAGCTGCACAGGTGGCTGGAGGAGAAAGAAAGGCCTGGTCCCAACAGCCCCCAGTAAAATGTAGGGGTGCTGTCAGAAGATGGGGAAACAGGAATCTGTAGCTGGGGAGCCAGTGTGTTTGGAGGGGCAAGACAAATATGTGCTGTTCCTTCGGGCCACTGGCCCTATGCTGCAGACAGCCCCTTCTCTGGACCTGCATTATGAGAGCCTCAAGAACACTGCCCCCAAGCTAACCTGTGGGGTTCTGCTTCGGGGACAAGAAGGTGTGGGAGGCAGTTCTCCTATTTTCTCAAAGCCTGAAGGTAGTCCTGGCCCTGCTCCATTTCCCCTCGGGTCACTTCCTGTGTCCTGTTCATGAAGCATCCTTCAGGGAATGAGTGTGCCAGCTGCACCTGGGGTCTTGGGAAGAGACAACTGTGCAATGCCGGCAGTAGTTTTGGGAGCCCTCCAGGGATGGGTACAGACACTTTCAATGGAAGACTCGGAGAAAGATCACTTCCTCCCCTCATGACTTTTATTTGACTTTATCTGGACAATAAATCAGCCAGTGATGTCCTTCGATCAAGACCCATAAATAAACCAACACTTCCATTACTGCTTCCAAGGGAGACTCACAAGCATTTTGATAGACTAATGTTCTCTGTGCTGAAATCAGCTTCTACCATCTCAGGATAATTGCCTCAGCAAATGTGCCAATCACCTTGGCACCCAGCTCTACCAGTGCTGAGTAACTAAACGAGTGTGTGGAGGCAGAAGAGGGTGTCTGATTCCCCTGGAGCTGGAGTTGTAGGAAGCTGCGAGCTGCCCAACAGGAGTGCTGAGAACCAAATTCAGGTCCTCTGCTAGAACAAGAGTAAGATCTCTTAGCCACTGAGCATCTCTTCAGCCCCTTTCTTTCTCCCTTTCTTCTCCTCTCCTCCCCTCCCTCCTCTGCCCTCCCTCCTCTGCCCTCCCCTCCTCTGCCCTCCCTTCCTCTGCCCTCCCCTCCTCTGCCCTCCCCTCCCCTCCCCTCGTCTGCCCTCCCCCCCCCTCGTCTGCCCTCCCCTCCCCTCCCCTCCCCTTCCCTTTATTCCTTTCTCCCTCTCCCGTCTCCAGGCAGGGACTTCCTAAAGGCCAGCAAGAGCCTCTAATTACATATATGATGACATATCTCACCACCTCTACCTCCTGCCTAGTTCACCTGTCAGACCCACTACCCCAGGGAATGGTTGTCATCAATAGAGGTTTCAGCCAACCCTGCTCAGCTTCCAGAAGTAGCAAGAACCATCTGCATGAACAGAGCCACAGAATATGGATCCCAGTCGGGTCAATGAGACCTTTTTTAATTGGACCACAAGACGAGATTTAAGCGGAAGAGATGGCAGGGATGTGACTTACAGCTAGAGGCTGCTGCACAGACACCATTGATCTACCTGCCTGCTGCAAAGCTTTGTGGGAAGAAAACACACACAAGGAACCCAGCACCACCAGGAAGCAGCATGATTCCCACCCAATTGAGGCCAAGAGGAAAACAGGCTGGGGAATTGAGGTGTGTGCCCTCATCTAGGGCTCAATGTGCTGGCTTATGCCTTCTATAACCACTAGGAGTAGAAAGTTCTAGAAAGCTTATGCAGGGACTATATTCTAGTGGTGAAGGGATGGGCATTATTTCCTGTGACAGTGACATGAGCAGCTTATTAAAGTTCCCAGAGAAACAGTCAGTGTCCCCTCTTGATAGGTGTTCGGGTGATAAGAGAGACGCTCTTTTTGTCAAAATCCCTCAAACTTTAGGCTCGAGTCTCTGCATTTTTACCCTTATGTAACTCCACCTTTAGAAGAGGAATGTTTTCTGAACATTGTGAAACACTGGGAATGTAGCTCAGTTGACAGAATGCTGGTAGCATCCACGAGACCCTGGGTACCAGCTCCAACATGAGACAGAAGATCAGTGAGGCCACATGCACACCTGTAACCCAGGCACTCTGGAGGTGGAGACAAGAGGGTCAGCGGCTCAAGGTCATCTTTGGCCATGTAGCACATTCAGAGTTCCCAAGGCAGTCCAAGTTACAAGAAACCCCATCTCAAAAACAAAGAGACCAAAGCCAGTGTCCAGCTCCCTTCTAGTCAGCAGCTTCCAACGTATAGCTTCTATACTATGATGCATCCTCAGTCATAGATCAGCACCCGACGCCCTCCATCCCAGGTAGGGAAACAGCTCTCTGTGTGTCTTGAAGGGGCCGAGGGGACAGGCAGAAAGGATGCTATCCAAATGCTAACGATATGAATTCATTACTGTGATTCTATCTTGCCTCACTGGTGGGCTGCACTGAACCTTTAGTGGAGACTGTTACATGTTTCCTGTCCCTCTTTTGTTAAGAAAGGGCTTAGTACAAAGGAATGGTGCTCATCCAAGCAAATGTAAGGCGGACTCACGCCTGCAGATTCACTGACCACCACTATATGCTACTCAGAGAATGTGGTCATCTCAGCAATAGAAAAAAAGCCTGGTTTCTCTTTCCCACCAAGTGGGGGGAGGTGGCAAGGTGAGACAGCAGCCCTTAATACCCTACACCTTCCCCCCAGGAACACTCAGGCTGGGTTGGAAAGAGGTTGCCCAGGTTAGTCCAGGGCTTGGGCAGGTTGAGCCTCCAGAACATCTCAGGCATCATAGAAGCTGTGCATGTTCAATGCTCTTACAACTGGGTGTGCCAGAGAAAGTCTGAGTTATAATTCGGGGACATTGTGTATCTAGCTGCAACTTGGAATCAGATTTTGTCACCAAATAACCAGAGGAGCAGTTATAAATAATTCATGCTCGTTGTTTGGCTCAATTAACATTGCTCACATGGTAGGGAAAGTTCTTTGAAGTCAGTTCTTTCTTGAGGGACAATGACACACCCCCGTTGGACCAGGCCATGCTTCTGCCCTAATTAGATATTTACACAAGAGACCCGAGTGAGGAGGCTGGATTTATTTTTAATAAAAGAAGATTAAAACGCATGTATTCTCAGCAAATTAAAGAAGACCACACTGAATTAAAATTCTCCCACAACTTGGCATGGCGAGGTGCTGAAAATGAGACACCTCGTTTGAAATTATGAAAGGATGTTGCTTACAATCAGGAAATAAAAATTAGGCTATCCCTCTCCTCAACTCCCTTTCCCAGTGTCCTGTGGGAATTGCAGCCAGGGTGCCAGAGAGCAGCAAGTGGCCCTCTGCCTTCAGAGAGCCAATCTAAGCCTAGCCTGCACGTCCACCTGTGGAGCTGTAGGCTGTAAGGAAAGAGGCAGATGGGGTTGATATGCCAAGAAATGGAGTGAAGCTGGATCACTTTGGGTTACACAGTGATTCAGGCCACACTTGCTGTCCTCAAAGAAGGTTAGGGCTCTGGGCTTTATGTGCATGGACATGTTTTCAAATTCTCCAAATTAATGAAAATATTAAAACCTTAAACTTCTCACAGTGGCTCCACACACAGATGTTACCATCAAATACAGAAATAGACTCAGGTACAGAAAGCAGGAGCCCAGGTGTTTCCAGTAGCTTTGTTCATAAAAAAATAAAACAAAAAAAATATGAGGACTAATGAGTTTGAGTATCAGGAAGGAAGGGGTTAAACCTACTCTAATAATTAAGTGTGTTGAAAAGAAAAACAGATGTAGCCATCTCCTCATGCTCAGGGGTCGAGGTCAGAGAGGATCCTGGGAGAGGCCAGTGTGGGTCCTTCCCCCTTACCTTTCCAGAATCAGCTCTTGCCTCAGAAGCATCCTGCCCTCTGCCTCTCAGCAGCTCTGAGTCTGTGCTTGGGAATTCCCTAGCATATGCTCAACCATGAAAATTCGTCCCGATTCTCCTTCACCTGTCTAGCCCATGCTAGCCTCTCCAGGAACCCATGGCCTTCCTGCAGCCAGCCTCCCCCAGACCAGTGCACTCTTATGTCTAGTACTAAAATCCCACCAATTCACCTCTGTCCTGCCTGGTGCACAGTGCACAGAGGGACCATGTATTCCTCACAGCCTTCTTACTCCTGAGGTGACCACAACCCAGAAAGACCACAACTTATTTGGCCCAAGACACATAGTTCGAGAATGGAAGATGGAGGAACCCATTCTAGTCCAATCCACGTCAGTTTGTGGTAGCTTCATTCATTTATTCATTCATTCATCCATGCATCACTCATTCATATGCTGTCATACAACTATTTAATGGCACCCACTGACTGTGTCCAAAGTTAAACAAAATGAAGCAAGCCACTCCACCCACTTTACAGTTCAGGTTACCGAGCAAGGCACATCAAATTGTAATGGAAGATAGACAATAGAAACTCTTCAGAGTCTTAGGGTTTCCAAATCCCAGATAAAGCAGTCAGCAGATTCAGTGTCTAGAGAATCTACTTCCTAGCTCCTAGATAGCTTTGCCTCTTAATTATGAATTCTGTCAAACTCCTTTCTGCCTCTGGCTCGTAGTTTATTCAAACAGGAGTCATGGGTTGTGTGTATCACTCAGTAGTAGTAGATCATTTGTGCAATACGTCCAAGACCCCAGGTTTAATCCCCATTATCATAAAAAAAAGCAAAACCAAAGAAATACAAACAGAATTCTCCCTCCATTTCTAGATTATCACAATGGGTCTCCTAACAGATATCCTCCCTGTTATTTGTGCAAATTGAATTCCGCAGGATGGCTCTGCACTCTGGTGATAGTGATTAGGATTTCGGGGTGACATCCTCCTGCCTCCCTGGGCCTCAGACCATCCTACGGCTGAATGTTCTGAGCAAGAGAATTCTTGAGAATGAGAGTGGGGGTGGTGTGGTGTGAGTGTGTTAGTTCCGGGGTTACATTTCATTTTATTGACGCTCTGTTGGCAAACTACAATCAGCACCATATAATTATAGAAAATTATAACAGCAGCACGGCAGAGAACCCAAAAAACTACCCCTTGGGAATATTAATAAGTAGACACTCTCTCCTCTTTAGTAGAAAACGCACAGCAATTTCATAAAATGGCTGGCTTTCACACTGGGAGGCATCACGGGGCTCATGCATTTTTAAAGAAATGCTGATTTTAGTGTGACCAGGAGATAGTAATAGGGATTATTCTTTATTAGTCCAGGGTGTGTTTGTTCATTGGTTCAACAGGTGTTTTCCATACCATGGAAGGAGTCTAGTTTACCTGGCAAGGCTAGACAAATATGCTCACTTTAAATGTTTCTATTCTAACTGGGGCAGGTGGGGGTGCTCTACTGTAGATGTCTTCAGTGAGTTTGAGGTATTCCTGCCCCACCCCCATGAACCCACCTAAATACACTGGGTGCTGGAGAAGCCATGGTGACTAAATTTGCACCCTCAGTTTCAAGGCACTCCTGGGAGCTTGAAATACTGCCTGGCAAGTCGAGGCATGCCTGCATGGCTCCTGAGCTGAGCAGAGAGTCAGACAGTCAACAGATGGCTGCCTGGAGAAAGCCTTCCTAAGGCCAAGGTCCCTCACCAGTCCTATCTTGGGGGACAGAATGATGTTCTTGATTTTTTTATTTGTTGTTAAGCCAGGATGGACAGCAATACTGAATACTATTACTATTTATCACAGAGTGATGCTAGTCTGGATCCCACAAGCCAAGGGCAGGCAGAAGTTATGTTATTGCCTAGTGAAGTGCTGAACTCCAGAGAGGCTTGATAGAAGAGCAGCCTTGAGCATTTTAGTGTCTTTAAATCAGTCTGGCAGTACACTGATGACAGGGAGACAGATGAGTGAGGCAGACACCTAGGCTCAATACCTGTCACTCTGTAAGTCACTTGCCTCTCAGACACACTATCTTCCATAATCTGAGGCTCTGTGATCTGAGACCTTGTGCCAACTTAGGATGCATGGGAGAACCCAGGTGAGCCGTGTTCATGATTTGCTCTGAGCCAGCAGCAGGACAGTACCCCTGCATACTACGCACATGCTCATGGCATACCCTGTTCCAGCTCATCTGGGGCACCACAGCTGAGGACCTCCTGAAACTGGTTCCAACAGGAAGACACATGGGTGGGAGTGGGGACTCGAACAGCTCACTGCCCAGTGGGACAGACACACAATAGGAAACTATTGAGTATTGGAGAGGAAGCTGATGGGTGTCCAAGACGAGGACTTCACATGATTAAGGCATTATGGGTTAACGTTTTATGGTCTCTGCTCAGTTTAATATCTGAACTTGAGAGCATCCTAAATGCAGGATTCCGGAGCTGTTTATGTACTCCCAACACTTGAAGCTAGAGGTCAAATGCTGAAGATGACCAGCAGATGGCGCCCCGGGAAAGTCACAGAGACATCCACCCACATCAACCTGCTGCTGCCAGATCAGAGCTCAGCCTTCCTAACTAACTCAGCATGTCCCCAAAGGTCACCCTCACAGATTCACTTTATAAATGTGGTTTCTGGTCCCATCACTACCCAAATAACGACTGTAGCGATGGTGTGACCAGCTTCTCAAATCCTCTCCATTCACACACTGGTGAAGCGGTTAATTAGGAATTAGCCTTTTAAGGCACATCTGAATTCCCCCTAGCAGGCCCCTCACCTCTCATGTTCTCACTTTCAATTCAATTCTACGATCTGTGGGTCCCTCATTCCTCCCTTAGTCAAGAAATTTAACACTCCAATGAAAGTCCCTTGGCTGAAAGAGCTGGGAGGAAATTACCCATCAAATGGCATGGCACATTCCGGACACTGGCTCTCTTCCCACAGCATCGATCCTTTCATACATATTAAAATCAATTATTCTGGAGACTATAACTCACATACAGTTACATATACACATCTGGGAGGCACTAAAGGTGAGGTAGCAGTGGCTCTGGGGACACCTGCTCTCACCTGCCAGCTGCTTAATGGATCTGCTATTGGCTATTTAACACGCCAACAAGGACAGCCCTGGGAGAAAAATTGTTGGCAGCATAGCCTCTTCCCAGATGTGTAGATGGTGCCTATTCTTCACTGAGTGGACAGTCTTATTTCTCAGCCAATGAAAAGGGTTAGTCCCCAGCCAAGTCTTCTCTGCAGAGCCAGGCACGTGGCAAGAGCCTGGTTTCCAAGTCCCTTGGCTCTACCATTTCCCAAATGCAAGAACAGCTTGGGCAAATCATACAAATTGGGAACTCGGTATAGAGGAACACTGATGACATGAGTGAGTTAGGCCAGTTGTGCTAAGCAAATGACAGGGGCTAAAGGGGCTGGGAAAGTCAGGCCACATTTCCAGCCTGCAGGGGACCTCACATCTGGGGACTGACCAGAAGGACTTACAGGATGGGTGAATGAGTGAATGAAATAATGAATGCCCTCCAGTACTGTGGTGTGCTCTATCAACAGAGTGGTCATTTCTTGTTTGCCTTGAACTGTTGGCTCATGGCTGTGGCGAGTATGGCCCACCCCTCTCTGTTTCACCAAGGTTCGGGGAGCCAATCACAAGGCCTCCTTGACTATGTGCCACAGAGGACTGGCAACCATCAGAGAAGTGGAAGGGAACTTCTGTTGTCTTTATAGGGAACCCCACCACCACCAAGTAAATAACCTTCACTATTTCAATAATATATTTAGAAGATTGAGGAATTGAGGAATCCTAAGTTTAAACTGACATCTTTCTAACCATGGCTGCCGTTTCTGCAGCATGCTCATTGGAAATACCTGGATCTGAAAAATTTAAGATGCCGGCTGCCATTCATAAGCTGAGTGGCCTTGGGCCAGCTTTGACTCTCTCTGGATCTATGAAGTAAGCAAGCAGAGCCTAAACTCTTATGTCTCCAGGAAGCTGGAGAGGTGAGGGAAGCCCTTGGTGCTGCCTGGCCCATGGGGGCCTTTTGCAACAATGTACTGAATCCTGATGGGTGATCACATGATCAAAGTCACTCCTCAGGAACTCGTTCACCAACCCTCTAAATAAACTGAGATACAGCTCCCCTGCTGTTGATGATGGACCTTTCTGGAATGTAAACAAATACTTAGAAATGAATTCAGGTCAAAGGTGGCCAAGGTGAAGACTGTGTCATTCATTTTACTTCTGTTTCTTTTTGTGTCTGCTGGTGCTGAGGGAGGACCTACATCTGGGGGAGGACCTACACTTGTAGTTCCAAGGACAAAACTCCCAAAACAAACAGGACATAGAGCCTCCAATATGCCAGAAGGGGCTATTCCCCCTGGACATATAGACAGGATCCAGCAGGTGCTGCATTGTAGCCGAGCCTCTGACCCTTAGATACTAAACAAATCCAGTCTAGGAAGGCTCTTGTAAGTCCAGCAGAGAGCATCTATTCCCCACCCCTACAAAACTAGAGTTGGGTCTTCTTGGCCTCTGTTACCTCTCTGGAACAATACAAGGTTTCCACAACGCCGGTTTCACAGGGCACTATGGATCAAAGAGGTCAGGCAACTAGCCCACTGACACTCAATTAGTAAAACGACACAGCCTGAGTTCAGACTCGGGAAGCCTGCCAAATGCCCAGAACACAGACACCCACATGGCCACTGTTGAAGTTCGTTAGTTGTGGGCATGCTCTTGCTTCTGAACTTTGTAAGGTTTCATCAGGATGAGTGTGGGGCACATCTAAACTGACAAACATTTCATTTTAGGACAAACGGATACACACTTTGTAAATTCCAAAAAATTAACTGAAAAATATTTACTGACTTCCCCCAATCCTCAAGGAAAAAAAATATCCATTTCTTCTTTTGGCAGAAGCTAGTGTTAGCATTTTGTGGGTCTGGGACTCTAAACATCCGCACGCCAAGCTTTGCTTATCCTGTTCTACCTGGGAAAGGCCTCCTCGTCCTTAAAATAGGTACTTAATAAATATTTGCCCAGTGGGTGAATGAAGCCGCTTTTTCTCCCCACCCCAAGGGCCAACTTGAGTTTTCTTCCCCTCAACCAATGCTTCTATAAACACAGAGCCCCATTGCCTCAAATATTTATCAACAGAGACTCAAGAATATTATGTCCTTGAAGAGACAGCTCCTTGCTCTGTTAAAAGGGGAAGAGACCTTAGTGGAAGGAAATGTCACAACCTACTCGGAAGAAGAGGGATAAGAGAAGCAGACCCAGGCTTCAGTATCCTCAGAGGTTAGGCTGTTATGCTTAGCAATTGTCAAACCAGGGTGAAACCTGTGAGGGTTGGGAGGGTGGGCAGGGGTGTGACTCAAGCATCTTTCCCATGTCCTCCATGCCTGTGGAGAGTCTGGGAAGAGCAGAAGCAGAGACACCATGAAGGGGCAAGACAGAAAGAATCTTTTCTGGTGAGAATCAGACATTCCTCGGACTTGACATGATCTCAGGGCTTGGGAGAGACGCCCTCAATGGTCCTTGCATAAGCTGTCTTCATTCTGTCAGCCACAGAGATATGCCAACCCCCAAACCTCTCTCCTAAACCCAGGTCCTTCTAAGATAGAAAAGAGAAAGGACACAAGCTCCACCCTCTGACATTGTCCAACTCTGTGTCCTCAAGGTTTCCACAAAAATAGAGCCTCAGAGGCGTTGAGATGGTTCATTTTATAAAGGTGCTCACAGCCAAGGCCGTAATTGAGTTTGTAATTGAGTTTGTTCCTCAAGACCTTCATGGGTGAAAAGAGAAAATCCACTCCTGAAAGCTGTCCTCTGACCTTCACATGTATGTCGTGGCATGACCGTGCCTGCACATTCACACACAAACCCTGATAATAATAAAATTTAAAATGTAGCCTTGCATTAACATGGCCCAAATAGTGCTTTTTCTCTCATTTCCATTGGAAACTATAGTAATCAATCAAAGAATCTTTAAATGCCACCAACTTCCTGGATCATGCTTAGATCAGACTAAAGGAAATAATAGTCTTCAATTAAGCAGTGATTTTCTAAGCTAGTCAAGTACCTAAGAGGGATGAGAAGTTGATTAAGCATAAAATTCTTAATGCTCAGACTTAGCCTTGCCTCTGAAAATCTCCCTCTTCCTCTGTCTGTGAAATACCCTGGGGACACGGATTAAGGCTAGAACTGTAGTACAGAGGCAGAAGGTATCTTGGAAGCTTCTCCCTTCCCCAGGATGGGTTTGCTTAAGACCTTCAGGGATGAACACAGGCAAAAAGTAAGGTACTGAGCAAAGTCTTCCAAGTTCATGTCTTCCTGGAACCTCACATTGTGCCCTTATTTGGAATAGTGTCTCCATAGTTGTGAGCAGTTAAGATGAAGTCAAGATGAGTGAGCAAGGCCCAGCTCCACTGACTTGTCTTTTTAAGAAGGGGAGGAGACACAAAATAGAGGTTGGGGCAGCAAAGGGAACAACGCAGCCAGGGCCCAGGAAAGCCCAAGACAGCTGGGAGCCCTTAGTTCAGCAGCAGCAGGAAGCAGAGGTCCTCCCTTAAAAAAAAAAAAGATTTATTTTATTGTTAAATGTGTGTCTGTATGTGAATATGTACATGACAGTACCTGTGAGGGCCAGAAGTTATTAGTTGCCTTGGAGTTGGAGTTACAGTGTGGGTGCTAAGATGGAAATGAGGGCCTATGCAAGAACATCATGGACTGAAGAGACAGCAAATTTTAAATATAGAACTATATATAATCCATCCTGAGGTATGCAGGTGCCCCCAAAGAATTGAAAATAGGTGTTGAAACAAAATGTGTAGATAAGTATTTGTAGCCATATCTCTTAAGATACAGAAATGAGCTGAATACCTAGCTGAGGAGTAGTGGGTAAATAGAAGGAGACATTGGTACAGTTTCCAGTCAGGTCAGAATGGTTTGATACATCCTGTTGCCTAGCTGAACTATAAAACATATTGCAAAAGAAAAGAAGTCGGACTTATAAGGTCACATAATATATGAGTTCATTTATATAAAATAACCAGAATGTGTAAACTGGTAGGTGTACAAGGCAGATTGGTGGTTGCCAAGGACTGGGAGAAAGGATGCTCCATGGAGGAATTTCCTTTTGGACTAATACAGATGTGTTGGAACTGGGCACAGGGGATGGACTCACAAGCAGCCTGTATGAACAAAGGCAAATGGTGTATACACTGCAGCATGGCTAAGTTTACCTCAAGAAAGACAAGTCACTTCCAGGATTGTGTCAGTTGCTTTCTGTTGGTGCAATAGAATACCATGACCAAGGCAACTTGTAGAAGAAAGAGTTGGTTACTAAGGGACCAGGTTCATAGCTGATCCCACGCTGCCATGCCTTCCTCCCTCAAACCAGGATCTAAAGTATATCCTTGCCTATGGTCACATCAGGGATAAAAGTAACACAGGGAGAGACAGCCCATGCATGGAAAGTGGTGTGCTGGTACTCCCACCTTGACATCATACACTCTGGGGTCTAGGGTGGAGAAGACTTTGTCATATCATACCATGATGTCCAGACATTTTATTTCCAGAACCATAAGACAAAATAAACTTCATTACAAAGCCTTGGGGTTTTTCCTCACAGCAACGAAAAGCTGCCTCACACAAACAGATGCTCTGTTTTGGCATGAAGGACACTCTCCTTAGAAAAAGGATCCAAAAATATCCCAGGTAATAATATTTATGATAATGAGCCATGTCTGTTGAGTGCTGTGTATTACTTCCTAAGTGCCTGTCACCACCAATCTACTCAACTCCCACAACAGGAAGATATTAGATCCTTACTTTTCTTATTAATATATTATTTATGATTATATACTTATATAAACATGATTATATAAGTGCATATTATTATGATCTCTATTAGATCATCTTCATTTTCCAGACAGGAAACTTGAGGCACATAAACACTGAGACCCTTGTGAGGTGAGTGGATGACACTGCTTCCTTTCTAGGAATGCACTGTGGAGTATGATTGGGATGCTGGGAATAATGTTACCTATAGGATCTTCCTTTGAGCACCTGCAGGCACACCCATACAAAGGCTGGAGACCTAAACTTTGTTCTTGTCTATATTAATCCTGAGTCTTGATTAAATATGAGTCCTACGTTCTGAGGGCTCCATTGTGCTAAATTACACGGGGAGAATGTATTGCAAATTGCACTCATTATTAGAAGTTACCCGGCAACATCTATACTAATTAAGTAGGGATCATTTCTTTAGCTATAATTTTAAAATGCTGGCAGGACTCCAGAGCCCTCTGTCTGCCTGCGAACAGACACAAATGGGTGGAAGACAATGTGTTTTCATTTCCAAGTACTTCAAATCTTACCTTTAAAACTGCTCACTAAGAGAGCTGGAATGGTGAGTGAATCAGTGGTTAAGAGTGTGTAGTGCTCTTGCAGAGGTCCTAAGTTCAGTTCCCAGCACCCATGCTGGGTAGTTCACAAGCACCTGTAACCCCAGCTCTAGAGGATCTAATGGCTTTTCTGGCCTCCCCAGGCAACTGCATTCATGTCTATACACCCCGACACATATACACATAAACCTAGTTAAAAATGATATACTAAAAAAACCTGTCTGCTAACATGAGTCATTCTTTTCCCTTTTTAAAAAATAAATATTTATTTTAAGAGAGAGAGAGCGAGAGAGAGAGAGAGAGAGAGAGAGAGAGAGAGAGAGAGAGAAAATATGTGTGTGTAATACCTGCAGAAGCCAGAAGAGGGCATTAGATCCCTAGAACTGGAGTTACAGGTGTTTTATGAGCTACCATATGGGTGCTGGGATTAGAACCCTGGTCCTTTGAAAGAACAGGCAGTGCTTAAAGTGCTAAGCCATCTCTCTGGCCATTCCCTTTCCTTTTGTTTAGCTCACACTACTCTCAGGATAAATGATGTAGAGTATAGTTTACAAACAAAAAGAACTCAGAATACTTTCAGAACTTTCAGTACTCATATGTGCTCATATTGTGTGTGTGCATGCGCTATGGTACACATATGTGTTCATGTAAGCTTGTGTATGTTGGGGTTCATGGGCATGTGCAGCTGTATGCACATGTATGTGGAGGCAAGAGATCATCAAATGTCTTCCTCAATTGTTTCACATCTTATTTTTTGACATAGGCCATCTTACAGAATATTGAGCTCACTGCTTCTGCTAGACTGGCTGTCGCTGAGTTCTAGGGATCTACCTGTCTCCTCCTTCTGACTCCAGAATTACATCGGCACTCTACCTTTATGTAGGTTCAGGGGATTCGAACTCAGCTCCTGGTGCTTTCACAGCAAGCGTTTTTACCCACTGAGTCATCTCCCCAGCCTCAGTGCTCATGTTTGCGATGCATTAGAAAGAAGTTCTTAAAATTACTCTCCTTAAATAAGAAGCGACTACATCCGGTATCGTTGGGACTACAAACAGAAACCACCTACTGCTCTCATAGCTGTGTGCTGCCAGCCTGCTCACAGACAGTGCCCCGCTGAGTGCCATAGAAGGGGCATCAGGGAGGTACAGGGTACCTTACAGAGGTCAAGTTACCTCTACTTCTCAGCAAGAAAGTGACAAGCTGGGACAGGAACCGGACATCTGAACAGAAGGCCACTTTGCTTCTCTGTACTTGAGTGTGGAGGACGTGCACAAATGCATGTAAAGAGATGAACCATGCTCTCTGAGACCCAGGCTGCCACAGTACTGCAGAGAAAGGCATGTAGCTCCACTTGTCCACCCATTTTCATCCACTGACTCGACTGCTTGTCATGTCTGACTCTGTGCTGCACAGAGTGCCTGTGATGGTTTGTCTATGTCGGCCCAGGGAGTGGCACTATTAGGAGGTGTGGCCTTGTTGGAATAGGTGTGTCACTGTGGGGGTGAGTGTAAGACCCTCATCCTAGCTGCCTAGAAGTCAGTATTCTGCTAGCAGCCTTCGATGAAGATGTAGAACTCTCAGCCCCTCCTACACCTTGCCTGCCTGGATGCTGCCATGTTCCTGCCTTGATGACAATGGACTGAACCTCTGACCTGTAAGCCAGCCCCAATTAAATGTTGTCCTTATAAGACAACATTGCTTGGTCATGTGTCTGTTCACTGCAGTAAAACCCTAACTAAGAGAGTGCCCAAGGGGGCAAAGTGGTGAGTAGGTGTGGGTGTCTGCCCTCCCTGCATGCCAGTTCTTTTCTTGGCAGTGCCCTGGTCCCACCTGTTCCTACTCACAAAGGCCCCTGGGACTAGAAAGTAATGCTCACTACCAACTTTTCCCTAGCAGAACACTGCCTTACCTAAGGAAGTCTGAGTAATGTCCACCTTTATAACCCAAACTCCTTGGAAGGTTCCTCCCCCAATTCTCCCCCCTGGATGGGATTACTGTTCTCAGATCTCCCATAGCCCTGAGATGATAAACTGAGCACTTGGGAACAGCACAGACTTAGCTGCAAATTATACAGTCAAGCTTGGCCCTTCCAACCCAGGGCACATCACTGTGGATTTGGAAGCATTCTGTTGAGGATTTGGCTGCCAAGACCTGGAATTCCTCCTTCATCACAGCTAGGTTTACTGCTGCCAGGCTCTGCTGCGTACAGCGGTTGGGGCAGAGCTGCCATCCAGCCTTCAGACAGCAGATGAGAGGATACACTGCCATTACCCCTTCTGCAAAAAGGACAGCATGAGCCTATTTGTGGAGGACAGAAAGAAGGAGCCAGGACCTTCAGAGTCCTGACAATGTTTATACAAAAGCTCACTACAGCCAATCATGGAGCTTTTTCATAGTGACCACTAACATGATACAATGTTTCTCTAATTTGAGAACTCCCCAGAACACTTCAGTACCCCCAGGAGATTCAGAGCACCAGGATGTAGAGCACATGGTCTAGCATTTCCTCCAGGGTCAGACCTGACTCAGCAGGTATGCCAGCCCCCAGTCTGTGAAGCCTGTCTGGAGTGCAGGGGTGGGATGCAGCCCAGGTTCACCCAGCAATGCTGGAAAGCCTCTGGAGAAATGATTCGGGAATGGATGGATTTGAGTGGCTATCAAAAAAATGGAGAAACATCCCAGATACACCCACACAGTAGAATTCTTGCAAAGAGAGTCCTGGCAGTCTACCAGTGCTCCCGTCTCTCTTTCTGTGAGCTTTTCTTTAGCACACTAAGTGACCAAGCCAGTCTTTGGAAGCAAGTTTTAAAGTCAACATTTTTAAAGCCTTTTCAAGTTCCACATAGCACCCTCTCACCTTTTTCTGCGCCTGTTCTGCCTACAGAGCGCTCAGGCACACATAACCACATACCTACACATAACCACATACCTACACACACACACACACACACACACACACACACACACACACACACACACGAGCACCCACACAGAGGCTTCTCTTTAATTCAGAGCAGTTATCACAGGTCCCAAGCTGACAGGAAGTTAACAGAAGTCCTGTCTTCGTCCTATTGTCCTCCCCAGACTTTGCAAACAGACAACACAGTAAGGTGCATAGTGAACTACAGATCCCACTAGAGAGGTGCTGTGTGGAGGCTTAAATGTGCAGGGACTCTCCCATTCTCCACGGCTCCCAGGGAAGTTGTAGATCCTGAACAGCAGCTTCCTATCCCTGAACACTGTCACCTATGGACCCTGACTACGGATGCCTCTGAATACTGCTGCTCTGTGTTTCTGGACAGTGACCCCCATGGATTCTAATAGAATTCTCAGAGTGCACCATGGGAGCTGCTAAGCTGTTGGGTGGAGAGTCAAGAGGTTGTAATGCTTTCTTGGCTTTGTATGGTAAAAAGACTGAGGTTTACAGATAAACTGACTTAAAGGAATCACCGTGTACAATGAAGCCTGGTATTTATTCTCAGTGGGAAGGCTGATCTCATAAATACCAGAAGCACTTCACAGGTAAGCCAGCATCTGTGTTGCTTAACCACACAGCAGCATCATTAGCAATTTAAAAACAGTCTGATCGTATGCAAAACAGTCAAAAGGACACAGTCTTCAGCCATAAGCAGATGCTTAAAAAAAAAAAAGGAGAGGAAAGAAGCAATTTTCAGCTCTGGAAAACAACAACAACACAAAACAAAAACAACAAAACCCAAATAAACAGAAACACAAAACTTCCTTTTCCAGTGTGGGAATTTCAAACCATGGCTTAGTCCACTTCCTGTTGGACAGTTACTAAACAACATGCAAAAATTTTATCTTAGTTCAAAGATGTTTGTCCAAAATGCTGAACCTCTCCTCTTAGCTTAATGGATATTTGGGTTGTTTTATTTTGTTTTGTTTGTTTGCGATGGAGTTTCTCTGTGCAGCTCTGGCTGTC
The DNA here is from genome assembly GCA_021653895.1 of Mastomys natalensis. Classification (NCBI taxonomy): domain Eukaryota; kingdom Metazoa; phylum Chordata; class Mammalia; order Rodentia; family Muridae; genus Mastomys; species Mastomys natalensis. The sequence goes on along the minus strand of JAJTUV010002112.1, from coordinate 204,441 downwards.
CTGGAACTCACTCTGCATACCACAGGTCTGCCTGCCTCTTCTATCCAAGGATTGAGATGAAAAGCATGTCCCACCACTGCCCGACTGACAACTGGCTCTTACATTTTGAGCTCAGGAGAAATTGCTTATGTGTTAGATCGCAATCTATGGACAGAAGAAGGCACCAATAGGCAGCATGGGCCGAGGACCAACGGCTACATGGATGTTGCATTTTTTTTTCAAAAAGGCAGCTCAAGCTCCTGCACACACTGAAAAGAACTGCTGTGACATTTCTGAGTTATTGAATGCCAACATTAGATAGTAAATTAAAAACGGTTGGAAAACGTGTATGTCTCACAACGTAAAGCACTGATGGAAGGGGCATTCTGGAATCCCCTTTCCCATCTGTATTGCACCTCTATGGAATATCAACTCAGCAGGTAATCAAGTCCTTCAAATCCATGTCTCCAGCACCAGAGGCTGCTGGCCTATAATGTAAGGGTCCCCAAGCAGGCCATGGATGCACAGGGTATCATATTATTTATGCAGGCGGTCCTTCCTGTTGTCATTTTCCTTGGAGGTTGTTGGCTGCTGGCATTTGTATTCTCACCAGAAACCAGAGCTGGCTGTGATGGTACACACCTGTAAGTCTAGGAGACAGAGGTCGACCTGGTGGTCTACATAGTGAGTTCCAGGCCAGTCAGAGATCTGTAACAAGACCCTGTCTTAAAGTGAAGCCAAAGCAAAAATCCAGCAAGGAGCATTTACAAAAGGGAGTATTTCTTGAAATAAATACTTGAAAGTGAATTCATCATTCAGAGTATCTGTATTAGTCAGGGTTCTTCATAGTCACAGAACTTATGGAATATCTCTATATATTAAGGGAATTTATTTACTGACTTAGTCTGCAGTCCAACTAACCCAACAATGGGCAGCTGTGAATGGGAAGTCCAAGAATCTAGTAGTTGCTCAGACCTAAGAGGTTAGTTGTTTCAGCTGGTCTTCTTTTAAGCTGGAATCCTGATGCAGTAGGTTCCAACAGATGTGCTGGCAAGTAAGGTGCAAGCAGGTGAAGAAGAGACAGCCTTCTTTCTTCTATTGTCCTTATGTAGGCCTTCAGCAGAAGGTATGGCCAAGACTAAAAGGTGTGTACCACCACACCGGATTTGGAACTTGTTCTGTCCCAGGCTGGCCTTGAACTCAGAGATCTGCTTGCCTCAATCTGTTGGGTTTAAAGATGTGTAGTACCTTGCCTGGGTCCAACCTTTTCATGGGCTCTATACCTCAAGATATTGATCAAAAGCGCATGTCACCCCATGTCAAGATCCAGGTCAGAAACCTGTGTCTTCCAGCCTCAAGATCTGGACCACAGGTGTGACCTTCATTTCTGGATTATAGTTTATTCCAGACGCAGTCAAGTTGACAACAAAGAATTGCTATTAAGCATCACACTGATTTAAAAAAAAATTTTAATAAAAGATGGCATAAAGTAAAATATAGTGCCATCCTAGTGAACAGTATCCTTGGTGGTTAGAAGCCTTCTGCTCACCAAACATAGAGAGGAGTGGACCTTGAGAGGGCCCCACGCCCAGCCTAAGGTGGATTCACGCCCACAGGGACAGAGAAAGCACAATGAGAGGTCTCTGTCATGGGCTTCCCTTGGGGTTTCAATTCAGCTCTTGAATGAAAATCAGTTCACTTTCAAAGGGATTTTGTCTGAGCCAAACTCACTGAACTGCAATGTGAAGTGAAGAAGACACGAGGCCGGGAGTGTCCTAGGGTTACCATTTCTCCTTGAATGTGGTCCAGAGGTATTCCCTTTTATTGTAACACACACACCCATTTAAATCAGGATTGCACTTTTAACAGATGCTTGAGTGGATAATAGACAGCACCGAAGTATCGTAGGCTTGAGGCACCTTGCCAAAATTGAAACTCTCCATCTATGGACTAAAGGCTCCCACTCCCCTCAGCTTAGAAAACACTTCTATTTCAGACATGACCTTGGAGAGATAACTTCTTATATCAAACTCATCGCTTACCTCTCCCACAGCACATCCTAAAATGAAAAGGGAAATGAGCTCTCCGTTTGACTTCTCATCCTGTTGACTGGAAGCCTGAAGCTCCTATAGCCACCCAGTCTTGAGGAAAGTTCCCTTCCCCTGTGATGGAGTGGACCATTCTTCAGATAGGGTCTTTACATCAGATTCCACCAGTAAACTCAGATTTCATCAAATCCCTGGGAATACACAACTTCATAAAGAAACCTTGCTTCTGCATCTCAGGGCAGCAGTGCAGGGCACCCCAAATGTGTATAGAGGGTTCTAACAAAGCATCAGGCCCTGAAAGAGGAACAGGGAGACACCTACAGCTGCACTTCATCCTTTCAGGAGAGCTGCTTGCTGAAGTATCCTACATTTTATATTTTGAAAAACTATTATTGCTCTTATGAGCAATCTAGGCACTCGTTTTAATTTTACCCCAAGAATCTAACGTCCTGTGCACTGGGTGTTTTCCATGTGCCAGGGTGACGTTGCATATTTGTGTGTTCTCTTTCCTTTGGCTCACTAGTATTTCTGCCTCCAATAAGAAAATGTCCAGAGTCTCTAATGGCCAAATAGGACAAAGGGGTTGTCCAGAGTCATTTGTGTGGCAAAGACGGGACCAGGTTTCTAATAGCCAGGGAAAACCCTGTGGATGGAATGCCCTGGGCACTTACTCCTCAGCTGCTGAAATTGCTGTCTTGCTTCCTCCATGGCTTATATTATCACATGAGTTGTTTGTAAATCCAGTTATTTTCTCAAAATTTTCTTGCCCATTTGTTTTCTGTCCATAAAGAAAGTCTGAGGCAATCTCTGAAAACCACCTCTACTGCAAACCGCCAACGCCGCTGATTGCGAAGGGATCTGAGATCTCTTTTATTCCCGAAGGGGGCCATTATTTCCACTGGTTGCCATGGTGATGGCTGCAGTATTGCTGCTGTGTGTTCGGTTTGCAATCGCAGTCAATCGCACACTTAAATCAAACCATTCGCCTCACATGGTACAGGCTTTTCCGAAAACAAACAACTCATCATGTACAACATCATTAAATGGACTCTTAACTCTATCCCACAGTGTTGAAGGGCTGCTCAGAGGACCATGTGTGTGCATGCTGGCATAAATGTGATGGATACAATGGGACTTGGAAAAGGATATAGTATCTTAAAATGTATTAACTTAGTCCCTGCATTAAACGGTTAGGGAAAATATTCATACCACTATCGTTAATGTGCAAAACAGTTTTTAAAAGGAGAAATAATGAAGTAAGAAAGGAGAGCTACATGTTTTCTTGTTGGAAAGTCTGCCTTGTTCACTCTGATCTAGTTTTATTCCTGTTGCTATGATAAAACACCCTGACCAAAAGCATCTTAGAAGAGGAAAGGGTTTATTAGGCTTAGACTTCCAGGTTATAGTCCCATCACTAAGGGCAGGTTAAGGCAGAAAGTCAAGCAGCTAGTCACATCACATCCACAGTCAATAGCAAAGAAGAACAAACACACCCATGCTGCCTGCTTGTTGCTTTTGCTCAAATAACTTTCTCTCCTCTTACACAATTCAGGACCCAGCCTAGGGAATGGTGCCACCCACAATGGGCTGGGTTTTCCTATGTTAATTAAGAATCAAGATAATCTCCATAGACATGCCACAAGGCCAATTTAATCTAGGCAATCCCTCAGTGGAGGCTATCTTCTCTAGTGATTTTAAGCTGTGGCAAGTTATTAAAACTAACTATCCACATACTCTTCAATGAATAAGCTTGGTTTCCCCATTGCACATGTACACACACACATACACACACACACACACACACACACACAGAGAGAGAGAGAGAGATGAGAGAGAGAGAGAGAGAGAGAAAGATTGAGAGAGAGAGAAGATTGAGAGAGAGAGAGAGAGAGAGAGAGAGAGATTGAGAGAGAGAGATGAAGGAGAGAGAGAGATTGAGAGAGAGAGATTGAGAGAGAGATTGAGAGAGAGAGATTGAGAGAGAGAGAGATTGAGAGAGAGAGGAGGGAGAGAGAGAGAGAGAGAAGAGAGAGAGATGAGAGAGAGAGAGGAAGGTTATTGAACTTCTCTGCATCAGTGTCCTGGCTTCCTGAGAGATGAACCACTCAAAGTTAGAACTGGACTTGAGCTCCAGGATGGTGATCTTCTGAGGGTCTAACCCAAGGATTTAGCTTTTGAATAGAGTGCTGATGGCTTAGGCCAGCAGCAGCTGCAGAGGGCGGGGAAGCTGCCTTGAGAGAGGCCACGCAAGCTTCCCTTTACTCTTCCTGCCAATCAGGATGCTCAGGGCAGTCAGCTTCCACCTCAACAGGAGGGTGTTATTAAAAGGGGAGAAATACCCTGAATATTAGTCGTTGCTACTTGTAAAAAGCAAGTAATTATGAAGCTGGACCTCAACAGGAAAACATTAAATCTATGTTCTATGTTTGACAGAAATTAAGTTAATTCAAGTTGGAATCATTTTAGTTGTGGGATCTCTCTCTCTCTCTCTCTCTCTCTCTCTCTCTCTCTCTCTCTCTCTCCTTCTCTTTTCTCTTTCACTTTTGCTCTACATCCCCTTCCTGAGTCTCCTCCGCATGGCAAGCTGCAGGCTGAGGAGTTTTGTTGTTTTAGTGATACAAAGAAAACATTCTCCACATAGGAAAGAATGCTGTGGGGACCTCAGATGCAGGCTGCCATCATAAATGGACACACTTCTTACAACACCCACCTCAAAAAGAAATGAGGGTTGCGACATTTACAGTAACTCACAGCAGCCTGGACACGTTAGCCCTGCGCCTGAGTGCACACCCGACCTTCTCCCTCCTCATTAGAAGTGTTTTTGTGAGCACAGCTTCTGTCAGAGATCAAGGCTGAGAACAGAGGTGAAACAGTTAGGCGGTGGACTGGATAGCCAGGAGTTGATGAACCATCCGTGATGCAGAGGTGCAAAGAGAGCAAAAGGAAGCTATAGGCATATATACTCAGAAGCAGACCTTAGGCTGATATAGTATTGTTAGAAATGAAGGGTCTGATGAGGCTGGAGAGATGGCTGAGTGAGTAAAGTACTTGTTGTGCAAGTGGGAGAACCTGAGTTCGAATCCCAACACCCATGTAAAAAGTCCAGATGTAGTGCTGATCTGTAACTCTAGTGCTGGGAGGGTGGAGACACTTGGAACTTCAGGCTCCCTGACTAGTCTAGTCTGGTGAGCTGTGGGTTCAGTGAGAGACATGTCAAAAGAAAGAAAGAAAAAAGAAAGGAAGGAAGGAGAGTGCAATAGAGGAAGACCCTCAATGTCCAAAACTGGCTTCCACACAAGTCTATACACAGGCATCTACACACAAGTGTATACACACACACACACACACACAGAGGAGAGAGAGAGAGAGAGAGAGAGAGAGAGAGAGAGAGAGAGAGAGAGAGAGAGAGTTTTGAATAGGCTTTAACCCAACATTTAGAAAGATGAAACAGGGCTAGCCTGCCCCTTTCACACCTGTGTGTGGGCATGTGCTCTGCACCCACCCCCCCCAACCACGCCTGCTCTTCTGTGTTTGCTTTCTGCCATGATTCTAACAGGGCAGCTTCCAGGTTTTCCCCTTAACATGGAGTTGTCTCGGTATGTGTCTCTAGCCCTTTAAAATGTCTTTGGTGACACACCGGCAAAGTTACATGTTGCCAGGCAACAGAAGCTCCCAACACAGCACATCCTTCAAGAAACCTACTCCTTTCCAAATAATTAGACATCATTCACTACTCCATGTCCACACTGGGAATAACATGAGCCTTGACATCACTCTGAAATGAAAAGTCAATCATACCGGTTCCTGGCAACAAAATGTCCACGACATGAATTTTCCAAGAGAAATGAGACTCACCCCAAGGCTGACATCTAACACAGGACCAAGCCAGAGGCAGATGGCTTGCTGAATGAAAGCTCCCTCTTTCACACTAAGGCACATCTTATAAATAGAGGTCAAATCCATTTGGTTCAAGGTGAGCCGAGATAACTTTTTAGTGTGTGTATGCGTGACTAGGATAAACACGGACAGAATGCAAAATGAGGCCAGGAGGGATGATTAGGTTCATAAATGGGCTATTTTCCTTCGGCACTCATGTAGGTGGTGCTCTCAGTGTAGCTAGCCTGTGATCTCTTCAAAAATAATAATTGAATAGAGCAGCATCATTGGAAACTAGTTTTCCACGTAGGTGTTTAAAACAACCCTACTGCAGATGCTGCTAATTAAATTACAGAAGGCCATGGGCCCCATCCAATTCAACAGCTCAGCTTCAGTCTTTAGACCATCATAGGCAACTCTGGGGTGCTACTTTGGATCTATGACCTCGAGAGCCTTATTGAAACCCACTTTCAATCGAGTGTGTTCATGTGCATGCACATGTGTGTGCTCATTGCAGGTCTGCGCGTGCATTTGTGAGTGTTTTTACATGAGTACAGTTAGCTCTGGAGGTCAGAAGGGGTACTGGATCCCTTGGAGCTAGAGTTCCAGGTGGTTTTGAGCCACCTAACATGGGTTCTGTGTTTGCAAACTGAGCCTCCCTACCTCCCTGTTGCTCCCTCAAACAGGAAAGTGGAGTTACCCCCACAAAGTTTCCCAGGGGTGTAGCTGTCCATTCTTCTTGTTGGTCATATCCACATTAGCTGCCCCAGTGACAATAGCCAAAGCGTCTTTCTAGCTTGCTCTGGCTTAGGGACAAGTTTAGCAGGAAGCCATACACATCCTGAGCTTCAAGGAAATGGATGGGAGAAACTAGGCATCGGGGCTCAGGAGATCTTGAGTGACCTTCCCTACGGTGAACTGGTGGTTGTCTGTGCCGTTGCCAGCCATACCTTTCACCCCATTCTTGAGTCCAGAAAGTGGGATGTGCTGTGGGTCCTCATCTCTGAGAGAGATGTGAGAACCTGCTGGATATTGAGCGGCAGAGCCATTCTGCCCGAGAGGCCTCTCTTGTCACCCTGCCCGCATGGAAAGAGGCACGAGACGCTGAGGACAGGTTCATTCTCTTTGTTAGATGAAACTCCCACATGATTCCAGGGCCTCGTTTTTGGACACAGGTTTAAGTGACCAAACACATCAAGGCAGAGGAGCTTAATGGTAATAAGTGACTTTGATCAGTGGGCACATCTATTAGCTCTTTCAAACAGTGGAAGTAGGGATTGGGAAGACAAGAGGCATCAAAATCCAAGTTGAACTGAAAGTATAGTGCTGGCTGGCATGGGAGCTGGCGCAGGACCAGAGCGGGGCTCCTCCCTGTGATCAAGCTGAGAGACAGCTCGAAGTACCAACATATCCACCTGACTCCTGCCTGCACAGTCACAAAACAGTGCAATAAACTTGGCCATATCCTGCAAAGAGGTCACAGGAGCCAGTGGTGCCGACAAGGAGGACCGCTGAAAAGTGCCTAAGACACGTGGGGTGTTAGTTGATGTCAGTCTTTCTTTCTACCCAGGTTCTCTGGGTACATTGTTGCCGTGTGTGTGTGTGTGTGTGTGTGTGTGTGTGTGTGTGTGTGAGAGAGAGAGAGAGAGAGAGAGACAGACAGACAGACAGACAGACAGACACAGACAGAAAGAGACAGAGAGATCTGTCCAGAAGGCCCATGATCTCATGACGAAAGGATAGACAAACACAGCAGGCCTAAACAGTGGGATGTGTTTCCATGATAGCTCATGCAGTAGGACAGAGAGGCAGGGCATATGCACTAGGTTTTGGGTATTGGATGTGACAGACAGAGAAGACCTTTCCAGAAACAGGTAAGAAATCAGGGGTCACTCAACTCTAACTACAAAAGACATATGCTCTTGTTTCTACCATCCCATGGGTGAGCACACAGTAAGCTGCCCACAACTCACCTCCAGAGGAAATGTGATCAGCAAAGCCCTGTCTAGAGGCCTAAGGCTCTGAACTGTTGCTTTGAAATCCATTCTAATTCTGTTATCTTTTGAGTTTGTGTTTTGCAGGTAAAATGGACTGTGGTGGACATTTCATGAACTTGGTATCTTGATCCACACCCTGTCCACATTCTGCCACACTCCCCAGATTCATCTGTTACTGTCTGCCCCTCCCCCTAACTGCCCTGCAGAAGACAGGGCTCAGGCACAGGAAAGTGGAGATTGTGTGGCCTCCGTCCCCCTGCCAAGTCCAAGGCCTGAGAGTGCCCCTCTGCCTGAGGGAGGATGATATTAGAGAGAAATAAAGTAAGCACACTGATTAGGACCAGTCCAGAGGGGACACAGAAGAAAAGAATGGAGCTTTTCTTCAATATCCTTTGATCAAATGACCCTGAATTTGATGCGTCTGGCTCATTCACCGTGAGTGCTGCCCTGGGCTGAGTAAAGAATGCCCTCTCCCCATGCTGGTCTGCTCATTTGTTCCGAATAGTCACAGATTAGTTTTCAAGCTTTCTCAGATCAGCTAGGTGCTGGGCAAGTCCTGGGGACTCAAAGACAATGATTTCATTCACTAGTGATGGCCCTTGCAGCCTCATGTCACAGTCAGATGGGATAAAATAGATGTTCCTCTGCCCTGGGCTGATCCGACCAAGCATGACTTAAGCTATGAATCACACAGTATAGAAAATGTGGATTGAATAGGAAACGGGAAATAGGAAAACAAGTCCTGCCTTCAGCTGGACTCTGGTTCTGTGTTAGTGGGAGTGTCCGTCCTGGGTCTGCCTTCTCCCTCCCTGTGATATTTTGTTTCTTTCAGCAATGACCTTCAAGGAGGGAGACCTCTGACTTTTGGCCCGAGGACTTCAGACAATCACCCCCAGTATCTTAGACACTCCCCCAACCGATAGGACTCTGTCTTTCACCAAATCTAGACTGGAAACAGCAGGTTGTCCATTCCTTTCTCACAGCTGCTGGCTTTCCAACTAAAATATAGAAACGTATCACAAGGCACAGCTGTATGCATGGCAGACATCTTCAGAAAGTGCACTGGAGCCCAACTAAAATAAAACAAGTCTCACTTCCAAGCCCTAAGAGGTTTAGGAGGTCAGCACACTTGGGATGAAAGATGGAGGCCGCTGTCCACAGACAGTTACGAATGCCTGGAACAGAGGCATGGCTCTCTGACCAGGGGTTTGGGTTGGGTTTGTTGGGAAGAGGACCTCCTGTCAGTGCTGGTTGGTTTTCTAATCATCTCTTGGGCTTGTGGTACAGATCTAGATGCAGTTGTGGTTCTGTGGTTCCTAGGCTTTTGAGGGGACCTCAGGTTTCCAACTCGGAGTTCGGTTCCCTGATGAGCATCTGGATTTCCAATGAGGTGCTTGGGTTTTAGATACAGGTAGATCAGCATCCAAAACCCAAGAGGAAGGAATAAGGAATAAGAATAGGAGGAAGGTGGTTGCTCCAGCTCACTGTCCCTCTGTAAATGTATGTGTATATATATATGTAATGTATGTGTATATATATATATATATATGTCTCCTGGGCTCCAGTGAACCCAGGAGAGCTAGGCACAGCCACCTATCTCTCCTGTCTGCACTAGCACCTCCTGAGCCCGGGCTGTAGATGTCGGGTTAAGAATAGATTGGTGGGGTTGGAGAGATGGCTCAGCAGTTAAGAGCACTGACTGCTCTGCCAGAGATCTGAGTTCAATTCCCAGCAGCTACATGGTGGCTCACAACCATCTGTAATGGGATCCGATGCCCCTCTTCTGGTGTGTCTGAAGACAGCAACAGTGTACTCACATACATGAAATAAATAAATTTTAAGAGAGAGAAAAAAAAAGAATAGATTGGTGGAGTGGAGGGGTGGGGCTCAAGAACAGCACTCTTGCCTAGGGTGTGTTAGGCCCTGGTTTCAATCTCCTGCACCAAATAAACAAAAAGCAGCTTGTTTTCGAAGCAGGATACCCTCAGCTGCTGTCTTTGTAGTTTTAGGAATCTTCACTTGAAAGCAAGACTGCTTTCTGGAGCATTGCTTCCCCTGAAGTATAGCTGTCGTATCCCCTCAGTCATCTAATAAAAACATTTACTCTGGATTCTTATGAACATTTAGTGTGTGTACATGTCTATGTGTGTGTATATGTGCTTGTGTGTATGTAGTGCAAGTGTGTGTGTGTGTGTGTGTGTGTGTGTGGTGTGTGCATGTGTGTGGAGGGCGTGGAGGGTCAAAATCAACAAGTTTGAAGGAGTTGGTTCTCTCTTTTAGTCACATGGACTGAACTCCCCTCACCAGCTTGAGCAAGAGCCTTTACCTGCTGAGTCATCTCACTGGCCCTCATTCTTGCAGCTGCCACTTTTTCTTCATGACCTCCCCATCTAGCAGGCCAGTCTGCTCTGCTCATCTTTCTGCTGCCTCTGTGAGCCGTTTAGTGGCTGTGTTTATCTCCCTCCTGGATTCCCAAGTGCACAGGTTTCACTGTAAAATATGATACTGGGGTCTCACCGAGTTGGTTATGGGGAAAGCTGGGACCACTTAGCCAGCAGCCCCCCTGTGCAATGTTCAGGCCATCGAGGACAGTCCCCTCATAAGGCCAGGGTGGTCCACATTTTGGTACCTCCTGTAGGAGAGGCACTTGGTGAGAGTTTGGCAAGAGAGGGGACCAAAGAGAAGAGGAACTGCCCTGGGGGTATCAGTGTGTTCCTAGTGCTGATTTTGACAAAGGTCATGACCTAGCTGAGCAGACGGAAGCCACGGGAGTGAATAACAAACATGAAGGAAGACCCACAACAATGGGACAGCTGATGTTCTGGCCAGGCTTTCCAACGGGGATGTCTAGCATGAGGCTTTCCAAGGGTCTCAAGATTAATGCTAAAATCCCCCAAAAACTCTTCTTAAAATTACAGAGCTCTGGAAAAACACTGTGATAAAAGAAACGGTTTGGCTGTTTAAGAGGCAGTCTCCTCTTTGGAGAACAGCAGCACAGCACACAACTGTCATTTCCCAGGGCAGGTTAAATGCCATCCCTTCAGGGACATGGCCTGGTCCCTTTGTCTCCACAGCTGAGTACCACATTGCTCCGTTGATATCAAAAATAATGTTTTAAAGGAAACATGACTTAATACTCAGCTCAACAGGAGGAAAACACACGGCCATGGACAGTGAATCACTCATTAAAAATTAAATCAATCCACCCACAACAGGAAACAGTATAAGAGAATGTCAGAGCTGGCTTCGTATTGGAAGGAAGCCAAAATAGGTTTGTGAACTAGAAATTCCTGGGACTGGCTGTGGGCATGAGGAACTTCTGACATCTCAAAGACATACACTTTTCAATCTGACCTCTGCCAAACTCCCCAAGTGTGGGGAGGGGCAATATTGAGGGGTGTCCATGGTTTCCAAGCATATTAACTGGCCTTTGTAGTGAACCACCTCCACAAATGAAATAAAGCACCCTGTGGCTCCCAGAAGGATTCTGTGGACTGGATCTGAGGACAGTGGAGAGCCACCCTCTTGCTTCTGCATCTGTGGGGATGAAACCCTGAGCCTCCAGCACACTGGACAAGTGCTTGACCATCCAGCTACAGCTTGGGCACACTTTGTAAAGTCAAAGTTCACAGAACCCCAATATTTGTTTATTCTTGTTGCCTGTTAGCAGCAGAATGGGAAGAAAACTGACTGCTTTTCAAATAAAAGTTTCCATTAACAAAACCTTCCTATGGTTCCTTTTTTTTTTTTTTTTTTTATTTTTTTTAGCAGATTGAGAGCAAATAGAAGTGGACAGAGAGGAGGGCCTCAGGACAGCTGCTGTCAAAACAGAGATTATCATCACAAAGATAATAATTTGCAAACCCTTCCCAGTAGGGACTAACCTCACAGGCCATAGTCATGGTTGATACACAGCAGTCATTATCTGCTGGGGACCTCTGTCATTGCTCAAATCCAGTTATCACAGAGTTTTGTCTTGATGAGACCTTTGTAAAAATCTTTACCCAGTCCTTCATATCTTAGACAAGGAAGGTGTGACTCGGGTGAAGAACACGTCCAAGTCCTTTGGCTTTTCCTAAATAAAACCATTAGATTATCAGGTTTCTGGTCCCCACTGGCTTACCATCTGTCCTTATCCAGGTCTTCTCTAAATTCCTGCATAAAATTCACATTCATTCTTGCTATAGCAAGACCTCAGACTAGCCTTGCAAACTAAATCAGATCTAGGGTCTAGTGTGTGTGTGTGTGTGTGTGTGTGTGTGTGTGTACATGCACCAACATGAGGGTATGGGTGGAAACCAGAAGCTGATAGTGACAAGTGTCTCCCTTAATTTCTTTCTTTGAAGCTGAGTCTCTCACTGCACCCGGGGCTCACTGATTTGTCTAGACTGGCTGGCCAGTGAGGCTCAGGAATCTTCTTGTCTCCACATCCCTGGTACTTGGATTATAGGTGTGTGTCACCAAGCCTAGCCTTTTATGTGAGTGCCAAGGATAGGAACTCAGGTCTGCATGCTTGCACCGCAGGCACGTTACTGACTAAGTCGTCTCCCAGCCCCCCCCCCCCCATACAACTATGAGACTGCAGGAGATACTGATAAACTTTTGGGGAGGGAGTGGACAGGCTGTGTTGGAAGGAAACCCAGTGAGTGTGTGAAAAGAGATTGGAAGACTGAATTTGGTTAGCAGATAATGTGTGGAAATCTCTGGGAACCCTGGCCAAGATCAACTTGATGGTCATGAGGTTGTTCCAAAATACAGCGATCCACCTGCCAGCCGTGTGCACGGCCCACAGAGTGCTGTGATTTGTCGGTGTGCTTGCCTGGCTGTAAAAAAATATTTTTCATAATAGAGTCCCTTCTTTCACAGTATGACTCACTTTGGGTGATGGGTAGGAGAGCTGACTGCATTTAAGGAAGAAAAGGACTCTGCCAGTTTGAGGGACTCTGGAAGGGTTTGTTCGTTTTCTTTAGTGGATTTCAAACAACTCTGCCAAGATCGGTCTATTAGTCTGCTATAGGGGATGGCACATAGTTCATGTTCAAGGTGACATCTGTAGGAACTGGAGAAAGGCTCAGTGGTTAAGAGCATGTGTTATTCTTATAGAGGACCTGGATAGTTCCAAACACCTGTGTCAGATGTCTCACAACTGTCTCTAGTCTTTGCTACAGAGGTCTCTGCTATCCTTGGGTACCTGTACTCATATGAATGTATTCACACACACACACACACACACACACACACACACACACACACAACACACGCTAGAATGCAACTATAATGTTACTAGATTGCTAACCCCCACAGATCTTACTGCCTGTCCTGTTGACTTATTTCTTCAGCCTGCCTGGGTCTGTTTTCTCTGTCTCTCTCTGTCTCTGTCTCTGTCTCTGTCTCTGTCTCTCTCTCTCTCTCTCTCTCTCTCTCTCTCTCTCTCTCTCTCTCTCTCTCTCTGTGTGTGTGTTTATGTGTGTGCTTGTGCGCATGTTTGTGATGTGTGTACTAATGCAGGAAAAGAGGCCAAAAGAGACCCTTAATTGTCCTGCTCTTTCTGTGCCTTATTTCCCTAGACAGTTCCTCTCTGAATGTGGAACTAGGCTATGGCCAACATGCTGTAGGTATCCTCCTGTCTCCACCCGCATAGCACGGGGTTACTGGGGATGCAGATATGTGACTATACCTGATCTTTTACATTGTAAATGGGGATTTGAACTCAGGTCTTCAAACTTGTGTGGCGAGGGCTCTTACGCGTTGACTGTCTCTCCAGCCCCTGGTTCTGAGTTTTTTATCTTCAAGGTGGAGGTGGCAAGGCATCCCCAGACTATTTCCAAGCATGTATGAGGCTCACATAAAAACAAATTTGAACATGCTTTATAAACTGTCAAGTATCTATACTAGATGTACCTTATAATAAATGAAAGTTGTGCTTTAAGCATAAGGTTATTTAAATCATTTAGCAAGACAGGAAACAGACCGAGCCCTGCTCTCCAAATAATCATTTCTATAACATCACATGTTGTTCTTCAGCAGCCACACGGTGATATGGCAGCTTTAACAGACACACATCTCAACATCTTACTATGTATCCTAGACTGGCCTCGAGCTCACAGCAATCCTCCTGTCTTAGACTCCCAAATTCTGGAACTACAGGCATAAGCTTCCCTGTCCCATTTATCTGCACCATTTCTCACTGTGGATCAACCTGTGGAGCTGTCTGGAGTCACCAGCATGTTCTTAAAAGGTGGCTGATTCCAGCTAGTCCTCACCACAAAACAGCCCAAATCCAGTCTTTCCTCCTACATTTGCCTATTTCTGTTAAACTATACCAAGAACCCATGATGTGAAGCCTCTTTGTTCACCAATTCCATGGGGATCCTTCCCTAACATTTTAAATACCTTCTAGCGAACTTCACATCATATTGGGTTCTAGAAAGTCGGTTCAGATTGGCAGGTTTTGCAAAGATGCTGTCTAATCTATTGCTTGATGTCGCAATTGCCATGGGACATACTCTTGTTTGTAGAGATGCCATTGAGAGTAAGTTCCCAACTATGTCCCTATCTATCCTTGCATTTGGCACCTGACCTTGCTCCTAATTCAGAGGTCAGTGGGTCTGAGAAATCTCCCTGTAACTCATACCCACAATGAGACTCAAACACTTCTTGTCTGCATTGTGAATGATGGCACCCGCCAGGCAGCACTGCTGCTGCTGCTGCCCTGTTGTTGCCCACACCATCTGTTCTATCATTTGAGCTCCACAGACAGGAAAACTTCACAGGGCAAGGGGGGTTGGCCTTCACACTAAAGACACACGTCCTAAAGACGTGGCTCCTGCCCTGCTTCAGGTACCTCCTCCTCCTTTCTCAGTGGGCTACTTTTAATTACTTCTCAAACCCCAAAAAACGGTATTAAGAGGGCTACTCCTGATAATAAAAATGCCTACTTGATAATAGGTGGAAATTGTTTATGTCACTAGAAAGAATAACTTCAACTTTGATTCCTTGAGTTCTGATGGCCCTCCAGACCCCTCGAGACCTAGACAGCAGCTCTTTGCTGGGCCCAGTTCATGGCTGGCAGCTTGGGCAGTTGTGGTACCAACTGGCTCTGGGACAAACCCAGGTTTCCGGCACAGGGCTGGACAAAGTTAGCAGAAGTGCTTGCCAATTTGCATTCAGTGAAAGCCTTGATAATTTTTAACCTAAATTGTGGGTACTTTAGAAATTATATGATAAGTAAGCATGACAGAAATCTAAAAATGACAAGAAAGGCTCCCCTCGGGTCCCCTCTTTACCTCTTGTCCAACTGGGATGATGCATAGCAGCCATCCTGGCCCTGGGAATCCATGTTTCTCTGTAAGCTGAAATGGATTTTGAGATGAATGTCAAGGTCTGCTGCAGGGTGCGGTGATGAGACAGGAGTTTATATGGAAAACCCGAGTTCCTTTTTCCCTTCAGGTGGAAAGAGTGACGGATGGGGGATTGCCTGCCTCTGTGTGTGACAATAGACTTCCTACCAGACTCCTCTGGGAAGCACTTCTAGAAAAAAGGTGGAAGCTCCCTAGGGTTTGAGACTGGAAGGCCATGAGTCACCCTCAGTTCCCAGAGCGCATTCCAGACCTCCACAGGCTTTCAGGGTCAGCAGTGGAAGGAACCTTTCATTGCTTCCAGAAGCTCTACTAATCTGAGAGGAAGCTCAAGGAGCCAGGAGCTAACGGAAAGCCCAAGTGCATGCAAAGGGCTCATGGAGGGCCCGGGCCACACACCCTACAGAGCGGCACCTCTTCCTGTGCTATGCTTACTTACTCTTGGTCCTTCCTGTGATTCCAAAGGCTAGTTCAGGACATGCAGCTCCTGCTCTGCCTACTAAACTCACTCCAGACTTCCACTTAAGGGTACCCCCACCTCAAAGACCAAGGGCAGGAACTATTATTTGAAAATTCAGATTATTATCTTGCTTTCATGGTCATTCATACCAACACCACCAAAAAAGCATTGACTCAGAGGAGAAAACGAAACATGTTTTGAGAGTGTGAAGGGCGAGCCATACGTCAGTCCTGGTGAACTGGTGAACGCCCAGCTGCTATTAGCTGCTATTAGCACTTTTGTTCAGTTTTGTCCCTTTGACGTTTCCACAAGCCAAAGTGAGACCACCACTTTACAGCATTATTTGCTTTTTCTTGGTCATGGCCACCCTTAGATTTTAAAGTGGAGATGCTCCTCGAGTCTGGAGAATGTATTTAAACCTTAATTATCTGTCTTCCATAAATTCCTTACTCTCATATTTCCTTGTATTACATTCTGGACCACAGGAACCCACTCAGCTGTGACACTCTCCAGATGAAAGACATTTGGCCACAGATAAGCAAGACAGAACTACTTCATTGTTTTGTCTTTTGATTTTGTGTGCCAGTTTGTGGTGTGTGTGGTGTGGTGTGTGTGTGTGGTGTGTGTGTGTGTGTGTGTGTGTGTTGGGTGTGTGGCCTATTGAAGAGGCCAGAGTCCACATCAGATGCTTTTCTCTATTGCTCTCTGATTTATATTTGAGGCAGGCTAACTCACTGAACCAGGAACTCACTAATTTGCCCAGGGCAGCTGACCAGTGAGTCTCACAGATTCGGCTTGTTTCTGCCAACCTAGTGTTAGGATTCCAAGTGTGACCTCCACACCCGGCTGTTTATATATTTGTTGGGAATTGAACTCAGCTCTTCCTACTTGCATAGCAGAAACTTTATTAAGTTTATGTTAAATGCAAAGTTAAAAGGGGTGACTCTTGCTTAAAAGACTTCCCAAATAAAAGAGAATAATTTTGATTCTTTTTTTGAGAGTCAATATAAATATAGTTATTTTTTTAAAGGAAATTCAAAAATGATGCCAGTAAACTCAAGGCCTTTTGACATACAGTATGGTACCTATACATACCAAGGCCCAATTCTATGACTCTTTAGAAATTGGACACAGCTGCCTTGGTTCTATGTTGATATTAACATGGGAGCAGGCAGTGGTCATAGTAGCTGGGTTTTTTGAACTTTGCTTGGGTATATCTCCCTTAAATATCCCCATCCTCCTGGGCAGAAGAAAAGAGGTTTGCTACGGCTGGTGTGTCCATTCTGCTAGGGTTGCCAGCCTGGCTTCTCTACAGCCATCACCGTGGAAAAGGGTGACAGTCTCCAGTTTCAGGGAGCTTACCTACACTACCCAAGCTGACTGTCCAAAGTTCCAACTCACCCGGAAGACAGTTTTAGAGGCCAGAAGTTAGAAATCATTCTCTGACCAGTCACTGAAATCCTGAAGCTCTGTGCCTGAGTTTCAAATGTTTGCCAATGAAGACCAAACAGGCCAGAGAATCTTGCTTACAGCCCAGGAAGCAGAGTCCCAATGAAGGAAGCATAGGTTACTTTGTCCACTCCTCAAACATGCTCATGTCAAATAGAAAGATTCCTGAAGTCAAAAAGTGCGTGTGTGTGTGTGTGTGTGTGTGTGTGTGTGTGTGTGTGCCCTTTGCTGGCTTATGTGGGACTAAAGGCTGACATTGGGATGTCTTTCTCAATCATATACCTTTTGAATCAAGGCTTCTCACTGTATTTGGAGCATGATTGGTGTTCTACACTGGCTGACCAATTGGCCCTCAGTGCCCTGCCCACTCCACTGCAGTTGCATGCACTCACTTCTGTGCTTGGCTTTTTGTGTAGGTACTGGGGGGTTGCAACTCAGGTTCTCAAGCATGCGCAGAAGATACGTTACCACAGAGCCATCTCCCAGCCCCATATTTTTAAATCCAGGAACTGAGTGGCTGACTAAAGCAGAGTAGACACAGAGTCAAAGGTCAGGGCCAAGAGGATCAGAGCTGCTGCCTGGATATCACAGATCCACACAGGAAACACAAACACATAGAAGTCAGTTTAGCATTGCTGGGCAGGAGGTCTGGGCTTCCAGCCTTCTTGCTGGGTTTAAAAACATGGCTCTGAGGGGAGGAGAAGCTGAGGCCAGGCTAGCAGCTGTTGTCACAGGATCACTCATTTGGATAGCTGCTGGATCGCTGCTGGGCATCAGGGCAGTGGACCAAGAGGCTCGGAAATGCTAGAATGGGAGGAAGGAAGGCTGACTCTGGACAAGCCAGCCCAGGGTGAAGTGCCAAGGAACACAAAGGTCACATGCTTAGAACCAACCAGAATCTGTGTCCTGTGTTTCAAAAGATAAATCCATGGGGCCTGCCTAACCTATGAATACTTCACTCCAGTATAGAAGGCACATTAAAAACAAAACAAAACACTCAAATCCATAGTGTCATGTTTCATGTGCATTCATGCCAACAAGCACAAGTCAACACCTCTGCCTGATTGTTCCAAGACAATAGGGGTTGCTGACTTGCAATTAAAGCTTTATCTCATACGAACGATTCCAACGAGCCTCCCCTATGTTCCCACTGTCTCCATTTACCCAAGCAGAGTAGGACGGCACTCATAATCAATGGCATCTAACAGCAAGCAACAGATAACAGGACCATAAAACTCAGAAAGGATAAAGGCTTCCTTCTTTCTTAGCTTGATAAATTCTGGGTTATCATTATTCCACTTTGCCAAAATAAAGAAACAGCAATCCGAGTAACCCACTTTTGATAAAATCAAGCACAACTGCACCCATTTATGTTCCAATGGGGAAATACCAATGGACGACCCCTTGCCTAACAGAGGAGGCCAGGCAGGCGAAAGAACCAATCTAACAACCTTAAAATCTGCAACACGGTAAAAGTTCATTGTTCTTGTTTTTATTTTGTTATTTGAGACAGGTCTCATGTAGACCAGGCTAGTCTTTAACTCCAGACTTCTTGCTTCCATCTCCCAAGTCTTGGGCTTACAGGCATGTGTCAGCATGCCCCAGTTGTAAAGATATTTCAAAGGTGGCTGTGTATTTGGAAATGGGACTTCCTACTTTGTACTCTGGTGATGCCCATTAAGTGCATTGTATCAGCTGAGCATTCTGTTCTCCTCTTGTGACCACAATGCAGCCATTTCTAAACTCAGATTCTGTGGGCTTGGTGAGTATGCCCCAAACCTCAATACTTATGAGGCAGAGGCAGGAGGATCATATGAATTTGAGGCCAGCCTAGTCTACATAGTGAGTTTTAGGCCAGTCAGACCTACAGTCTTAACAAGCAAACAAATAAGCAAAACAACAAAACTCTTAAACCCTTCTCTCCCTTTCTCCTGAAAAGGAGAATAGCATTAAGTTGATTTTAAGTGTTTTTGAAAAGGCTATGAAGGGATGATGGTGGTATAGGACTGGAATCTCATCTCTAAGGATACCAAAGCAGAAGGACCATGAGTTTGAGGCAGCTTTGGCAACATAATGAGAACTTGTCTGAAGCATAACAAAACAAGATGTGAACCATGATGTTTAAAGTTGCATTTTCTTACAGGTATCAAAGGAGTAGAATTTGACTGTTACCTGGACCCTGACGGTTACACCACAAGATCCCATGACATCGATGCATCTTTACTGAAAGTGCCATTCTGAAAAGCACCCTCCTAGCAGCTTCCCCTGTGGCAGCAGATCCACTTCTGAGAAGGAATCCTCATCAGGCCACCCTGTGCCACTGTGTACCCTAATGGGTGTTGAATGTGTGCCACTGAGATAAGGTTGTAAAAGAAGCAGGACAGAGAAAGGAAAGCACGTGGGAACAGCTCACAACAATATGTCTCAGGACACCGAGTGGCTGAGCTATATTTCAAATGCCAGGAGGAAAAAAAAAATAATAATGAGAAGTGTGATGTGAGCCATTGAGTAAGTTCAGGCACTAAATTCCATGTCACCCTCTGACCATATGGCCTGTTTCTCAACAAGATAAGCTTATATAACAATTAAAACTAGGCATTTTAAGCTAACCAATCATGCATTAGAAACAATTTTTAGAAAGTTATGTACTCACCGAGGGAACATGAGGGCTATAGTCTGAAAGAGAAAGAAGAAGAAAAAAAGAACATTAGTTTTCTGGTGACAGTGTTGGTCTCTTACTTGGGTCTCCTATTCCAAAAGTGCTAGTCCCTGACACCCTTTTTGGAGTCTTCTGGAGACTGTTTGATCTTCATGGTAATTTCTTTTTGCTACATACATAGGCTTTCAACACCTATGACCTACACTAAACCTTCTTGTGCTCTCTGGCAGCCTATGTGGGTCCCCAGGAGCTGAAATTTGACACCCAGCCCTCAAGGACCTGATATCAAAGGTTGCTGTCCTAGTGAGGGCTGTAAAGGTCCCACTCGAAGCAGTCCCCATATCTTTCCTGAAGATGGCCTTTCAATCGAGAGGCACCTTTTTACTCCACACCCCTGGTGTCATCTCTGTCTAGCTTAATCAAGCCATGTGTTCTTCCTATTAAAGAAATTATTAAGATATAATTTACATATGTAAGATTTGCCCACTCAGAATGTATAGTTTATTGGTTTTTAGTATACTCAGGTATTTAGTAACCCTCATTAAAAATCTAATATTAGAGGCTAGAGAGGTGGCTCAGCCGACAGCTTGTTGTTCTTACAGAGTGCTAGGGTTTGATTTCCAGCACCAACATGATTCGCAACACATCTGTAACTCTAGTTCCAAGGGATACATCATTTTCTGGTTTCCTCAGGTTCTGCACACATGTGGTACACAGGCATGTCGTGCAGGTAAAATACACATTGATATAAAATTAATTAAAAAAAAGACTTACAAATCTAACATAAGATCATTTTCATCCAAAAAGAAACACACTCATGAGTTCACTGTCCGCCGCTCTGGTCTCTCTCTGGCTTCTGACCACCACTCAGTTTCTTTCTGTGGGTTTCCCTATCCTGGCATTTTGTAGAAATAGACTGATAGCATATATGACATTTTGCAATGAGATTCTTTTATTGAAAATAATGTTCCCGAGTCCTGTCCATCCCATAGTACTTCCTTGCTTTTACTAACAAATATTTCACCCCCCACAGTCTTTTTATCCATCCATCAGCTGATGGATACAACTCTATGTTCCTGTTGGTGAAGGAGGCAACCCCACATGAGGCTTATCAGACTTTCATCGCCTGCGGATGGAGATGTGGCTGGGTTGCGATTACTACACTCACACAGTTAAAGGGTAGGATCAGTTTTCAGTTGTCTCTATTTTAAAATAGCTGGCTCACTCCATGCTGCTTTCTACCAGATTGCTTGTGATGATAGTCCTGGCAAGGCTAGTTACTTTAAAACAAATTTAACAATGTCTCTGCAGTACAAATCATAACAAGTTATTATAAATTATTCTATGGTTACAAATTTAGACGTTAACTTATGGAATAGTCTTAAAGCCACAGAAGCAGAAAACTAATTCAGGTAACTAAAAAATGTTAAAGCTGCTTGGGAAAATCTGTATTCATTATACTCCTAATGGCACAATGGATATCTGCTTTGGCCATTAATATGTAACATTGTCCTGGGACTCTTAGCCAATGTAATAAAGCAAGGGAAAAAATACAAGACATAGGAATAAAAAAGAGAAGTATAAAGTGTACTTCTGAGGTGGCATAATGGTCTATGTAGAGATTTCTAAGGATTTAAAAAGCCCATATCACTAAGACACGCACTTAGCTCAAGGACGAAGACAGCTCACGAATATCAACAGTGCTACACAGGCTAACAGAAAAACCTGTTGAGGGAACAATGGTAATTCCATACTCAGGGAAACTGATAGTCACAGAATCACACTTCATTTATTAACAATAAACCAATAGCATTCACAATCTATTTGTAACATCTGACACTGTTGCTATCACGTCATTCCCTAGGGAAGGAATCAAAAATAATGAAGAGGCAGCATGGTGAGTCACACAGAGTTATAAAGGGTTCACACATGCCACAAGGCCCCATATAACATAATGCCCAAGGCAGAGGCTGCGTGTTGGGCAGAAAGTGGTTAATGTGGACAGGTAAACTGTCTTTTGTAGAACAGTTTATTATAAAACTTCACCCCTTTCACTCACCCTAAAATACCCAGAGACATGCTTCCAAAAGTGCTTGCTTGGAGTCAGGCAATGTGAAAAGCTAAGGTGGACACTGCCTCCACATTCCCAGGGTAATCAACAAGAATGCTTAAAACTACCTTCCAATGCTATGCTGATTTGTTTCAATATGAAGTAAAGCCCAGTAATAAACAGAGGCTTCTGGGACAGGATTACGCTGGAGGCACAAGACTGGGTCAAACCAGACTAAAACCACAAAGGAAAAAGCTAGTTTGGTGTGGAAGCACAGGCTGTTTTGTCAATAGCTAGGTAAACAACCAAATACAAATAATAACTCAAAACCGAACTTTGAAGTAATGTGTTATTGGTTTTGTTTTTGTTTTTGTTTTTGTTTTTTTTTTTTTAAACATAGTTTGACTCCCCAGAACTTCAGGTAGTTCAATGGACTGAGCATTGTTGGTCTGTGCTTCATGCGTGATTGGATAACTATCTATTCCTCTAAAGCAGAACTACAGCAACCCCCCCCCAAAAAAAAACAGGCTCTAAAATAAACCTTTACCAACTATACATTTCCTTTAGCCTGAGGCCTTGTAGATAGTCCACATTTCGCTGAGCAAAACCTCTAAAACTGCACATGAAACATTTAAAACCTGGGGTTGAGGTGGCAGTTGATGTGGGCAGTTTGTTCAACATCCTTCCACAAACTAGAAGCTTCCTGCTCTTATCTTGAAAGCCAGCATCCTCCAAAAAGGGGAAGGAGGGAGGAGGGGGTGGGGAGCTAGGGGGACAGCTTCTATTGTTTCCTCCCCTCCACACCTCACAGCTATCTTATGAGGCAAGGGAAGGGGTGTTCCCTAAAGATGGGGACCCTACAGTCCTGTGGTGTGAGGAAGGGGGGGAGTAGGAAGGAGGCTCCTCCAGTCTACTACTCTTGGCTGCATCCCCTAGCCTTGCTTGCTCATAGTTTGGGGTGGTAGCTCTGTCCTTTTAGCGAAGCTGTAATTCCTTCAGGGCAGCCACTGTCTTCCCCCTCTAAAGTTCTTAGTGTCCAGGGGCTGCTTGCCACAGCCTGAATGACATTCTGCTCCAGGCAGATGTATTCTTCCAAATTCCTCCCAGTTCCACTGTCTTTTTTAGTCTAGAAATACCTGGAAAGAGCCAGACAGGCCACATCCCTCCTCTGGGATTGAGAGTAGTCTGAACTGACCTGCTACAGAGGAAAAGCTGGGGTTGGTGGTGCCTGAGTACACAGTCACATCCATTCAGAACAGAGAGGGAGGAAGCCTGGCTTACCCTGGGAAAGAGGCTGGTGACAGCATCAGAAAAGGGGAAATCCACCCTGAGGAAAGCCTGAGGGCAGGCAAGGTCAGGCCCAGGAAGAGAGCTCCCAAAGGGAGTAACCAGCAGCTCGGCTTGGCCCTGATGGTTCCCAAGATAGAAGGACCCAGCAAATGGAGTCACTGTGCAGCCAAGCTTCATGAAAAAGACAATCGAGTGTAGTGTTAGAAGTCCACGGAACTGCTCTGGCTGAAGATACAGTTACAGTTGCTGTTGAGGTGGACAGAGCTAGCCAATCATTCTGAACTCAGACAAGAGCAAAATGTCTTTCCATACAGCAGTGGCCCACATGCATCTCGGGCAATCCTGTGGGCAGTGTTTTGCTGCCTGCAGCTTATCTATTTACAGACTTTTCTTTTGAATGGGCGATAAGATTTTAAAAATTGTGGAAGCGCTTGCATTTTTACTTTAAAACTCTTGCGCTCGTTTTTCATATCTCCAATGTGAACATTTTTATAACAGTTGAAGATTCCATAAAGCAAAAGGCATACAAAACTCTGTGTGGAAATACCAGGTACATTGGCCTTGAACAAATCTTATTGTGAATAATCAGACCTGGCCAAGTTCCTCCATTCTGGCTGCGTTCTGGCTGCCTTCTCTTGAGATTCCGGTTTTCCCAGAAGGCACCGGTAAATGATTCAAGACCACTGGGGTAGCAGAATTGTTATCCACTGTCAGCCATAGTAACCCTCAAGCCCAATCACGATCCCCACGAATGTACAGACCGGCTAAACAGCAGGGCACTGCTAGAAATAGAATAGTAACCAAGGCCTATCAAGAGAACCGCAGGCAATGGGGGATGGCTGTGCCCCAGCCATGCCTTGGGCTTGCCTGCGCTCCATCAGACAGCCACACTATGCTGCCGGGGTGTGGAGTGCTGAGAGCGTGTCATGTTTCCTAATCATCAAGGCTGCAGATTACACAGATCTCACACTGCCAAGTCTCACAGTTTTCTTGTTTACCTTGTGGATACCAGCAAAGCTGCTACTTCTCCATCTTCTGATGCACTGAAGAACAGGGAAGGGCAGCTGAATGTAGAGGAGGGAAGTCTCCCCACACAAAGGAGTGTGGTAAGATGTTCCTCTGCCTATCTCATAGGCTCAAGATACCCAGACAAGGAGGAGAACCTTTGCAACAGTGTCGCCAAGGTAACATTGCCTCACTATCCATTTGTCAACCCAAACAGACTAGCACATTTTTTCAATGTTGGACAATTTCTAGCAATTATTCTCAGGCAAGATACCTACTTGCTCTCTACCCAATTACATATGACACTTCTCTAACTGCTCACTGTGGGGTGCCCTCTTGGCATATTAGTAAGCTAGGGGAACCCTTGTTTGCAAGCACAGGCCCTGTGGTTTCCAAGATTGCTACATCTGTCTACAGTGTTGTGATTGCCCTGGAATTTAGGAGCACGCAGTTCGGATCTCTTCTCTTCAGAGGCATGGATGCTTTCAGCTTCAGGCAAGTGCTAATGATTTGTTCATCTCTTGGTGCAGGGCTCACACACCTTTCTGGTAGTGATATGGCGACAGTCACTGTCATGACTTGAACCTGTGTGGTTGTTGATTGTTGTTTTTTCTCCTTTTTATATCTTTTCCCCCAGGAGCTGCTTCTTTGCGGGCTCCTGTCCTTGAAGGTAGAACAGTGTGACCAGCCTTGTCACGCTCCTTGGAGAGGCACACAAGGGCCACTTCAGCTTCTCAGTACTCCCAGGAGGAGTTTGTTACTAGAGCTGCTCTGTAGACAGAGAAACTGAGGTCCTTGCTACAAAGCGTTCCCACCGCTGAACAAGGCAGTGGCTCCAGACCTGGTTTACAGGCTTCACTGTCTCCTTGGGCTTGTCCTGGACAGAACTGGCCACATGAGGCCATTAGAAACAGGACCCTCTGCCTGGTCTGTCAGTACATGCTCATGTCCCAAGCCCACCTAAACTAGTTGCTTACCTAGGATTTGCCTTCTGACCACAGCACACACAGCTCAGGCACGGCTTCATGGACCAACCCCATCACCTCTCAAATCCACAGTTTTTACTTCGAATACTGTAGAGCTGAGCTCCGGATCTTGCAGGGAGATTCTAAGCATCATGATGTGGGCGTGACTTAGGAAGACAGGACCAGCGAAGCTTACTTCCTTAGAAGGTGTATCCCCACCAACTCTGCCAGCCCACTTCGAAAGGACCCAAAGTGTAAAGAATGGAAACCTCCTCTAGGTGGAGGCATGCCCCTGTCCCCTCCTTTAAGGGTTAAAGCAGTGGGAGCAGGCTAGGAAAGGTAGGTTCATCTGTATTAGACAATGCCTTTTCCTTCCATAATCCCTACCTTCTAGGGCCGTCTCTTTGAGTGGCTACAGGGTTTGGCTAGGTCTGTTGGCTTTTCCAGGGTCTGACGCTGAAAGGTGTAACTGTTTCTTTTTCTTTTGGATGCTGGCCAGGGCCTGAGTATGCTTCCTAACTCTCTAAGACTTGGATTTCCTTGATTCCTTTTTAAAACGCCTTCTCTGCTGTGTATCTGTTTGCCACCAGGTGGCTGACCTGACACTTTATCCCAAGCTGTATGTCTTCGCTCCTTCTCTTTTCCACTCTCCTCTCTTCCCGCAGCTGCAAGATTTACAGCTTGCTAGCCCTGGGCTTTTCCTTTTTAAGGCCAATAAATTGTCCCTGAGCTTCCATTTGAATCTGTTCTTTGTCCTTTAGCTTCTAGGATTCTTAACTTCTTTTATTAATGAGACTAAGAACCCCAAGAGGGGACCCTATTTCCCTGGCCAAGATACTCAGCAACACTTCTTTCCTGCCTTTTAATTCTTTATTGGCAGAGGAAACAAACTTGTCCCTGACCCCTTAGACAGCATCCAAAGGACTAAAGACAGTTTCAAAATTAAAAAAATATATATATCAATACCACCAACTCTACAAACAATGGCCCCATTTTCTCTGCAGCAGTAGACAAGCAAACACTTCTCATACAGAATCCCCATGGGTCCTCGGGCTGACCCACGCAGTTTCATTGGCTATCCACTACTGGCTTCAGAGTCATTTGTCAATTTGTCCCTTCTATCTACTCCCAGGTTTGAGTGACATACCTATGACCAAGCCTGCTTCACCGGCCACACTTTATTGAAGAGGGCCTCAGTCCCCTATAACGCTCCCCACCCCCTCCCCTCACAGCTGCTTATAGACTTTTTGCTTCCTGGATATTAGTTCCCATCTTTCTTTTCCCTTACCCATGATGCCATTTAAGAGTGGGGAACAGAGCAGAGCTCAGGTATCTCCCATGGTCGTGCTAGCCAAGGCCTGTCCCACACTGGTCTCTCCATTGATAGATTGCAGGCTCAGATTTTCTGTCCCCTAGTACCCAACATGTGTATCCCAAGAAAAACATCAGATACAATTTAATCTTTTCTCTGCTACTTTCTGCTTGTGTATTGATATGGCTGTGTGGGATAAAAATGACCCAAGACAATTCAACATTCACAGACACACTAGGAATCAGCCAACTGAAGTGTGCTTTTCGATTGTTGCCTAGGACACATGTACATGGAGAGGTGCTTCATAAAGGACTCAAGGAGCTAGACTTCTAGTGAAACTAGTGAGATGGTGCTTGGTCTGGGAGAACAGTCCATGGCCTCTGCTTCCCATAAACCTTGAAGACTGGTCTCATGCCTAGGCATTTCTCTAAAACCATGCTGCAGACTGGGCAGAATGGATCTGCAGTAGAATAAAAACATCCAGGCCCCTGCAGCCACCCTGATCTAAACTGAATGTCTTCCCTAAGTGATGGATTGGGCAGATAGGAAGAGTATAGAATGTAGGTCCTTATCAGAATCTAGACCCTCCCAGGGAAGGAAGATGTCACAATGATGGCCTCTAGAGGCCGCCCACTCACAGGGAAGACAACCCTGCCCTCCGAGCACACCACCATGTCTGGATTTCCTCATGCTGTGCTGTATCACCCGAACCTGCCAGATTCCTCTCTTTCCCCTCTCTTGATTGCATCTGTGTCCTCCAGACTTCCTGGATCCCCACTCCTGGCACTCTTATCTCTCCCTCTCCCTCCCTCTCCCTTCCTTACCCTCCCTCTCCCTCCTCTCCCTTCCTACCCTCCACTCCCTCCCTCTCCCTCCCTCTCCTCTGTAGTTTTGTTTTCCAACAGCACCTCCCTAGCCACATCTCACCATAAGACGGTGAATAATGAAAATAACAAGAATAACGAGAAAGCCGTCTTTGTCGCCATAGCAGCCACCCTGTATAGGGGGGTGATCACACTTTACAGGTGACAAGAGTGAGTGGCAGCCATTCACTGACAGAGAGGTCTCGGTTAGTTTGGGGATCTCTGAGCAGAAACTGCAATCACCAGAATCTCTTTTAGTGTCTAAAGCTCAGAGCATCCTGAAGGATGAATGGATAAAATGCCCAGGCTGGTATTTACCACATACGGATGCCTGCTGTGTGATAGTGACAGGCCAACTGGTAAGGATGAGAAGTTAAAAACAACAACCAACAACAAAATCCACCCACAGACCCTCATGGTCTTAAGTCTAAAAGAGATGCTTACAGATGTCATTGTTGTGTGGCACTGAACACTTGACGGTGGCAAGCCCAGAGTGAGAAATGACACTGGAGCACAGCACTAGGTTGCCTTGCACCTGGCGGGCTCCAACCTCAGAGGCACAGGGACCTGACTAGTGTGAGCTGCACAGCCTTATTACAGATGTGGAGGGATATTACTCAGGGACTGAGATAAGACATTCATGTCATAAGAAAAGGGGAAGGCATCCTGAACTTACCTAGAGCAGTTTGTAAGACATTTCTGAGAAAGATTTTGACAATGATGAAACCACTTACGAGGAAGATCTGCCAATCAAATAATCATTTAGCAAGAGCACCCTCAAATATTTTGGTGCAGTGATCTTCCAACTCCCATTTGACTCAAACCATGGAACTAGTCCATTATAAAATTCAAAGAACTGAGCCTCCCAGTAAGAAGGGAAAGAGCAGAAGGCATAGCGAGCGTCAGCTGCATCGTTCGGAGGTAAAGCTGTGTTTCTCTGCTTAAACAGTTCCTAATGAAACATACATCTCTAGAGGATTTACACACCACGGGGCTGTGAGCAAATGCATCTCCAGCCTTGATGGGTGCTGCACTAGGACATGCACCTACACCCCCCCCACCACCACCCTACCGAGAAAGTTCTGTGAACTCAGCAGGAATCCTTCCTCCTCCTCCACAGAAAAGAACACTGCTGTATTCATCAGACAACAAAAACTGCATTATGACAAAAAGTATGCACTGCTCCACGCCAGAACAATACGCTGCAATGCAAGTGCAGAGTTTTACTGAATTTTGCTTCCGTCACCTAGAAAGATCAGCTGCTCTCTTCCTTGGCCAGGCAGTACGGCTATAATTTCAAAGAAAATCATCTCCTTTAAACCAGGAAATCCTCTCACATGTGCATGAGCTGCTGGTCGCACAGTTGGTGGTTCTGGGCCTTGAGCAGAAAGCAAAGATGTCAGAGGTCAGGCAGAGTTGGGCTGCTGTGTGCCTGGTTTTCCATTGCCTCCCACGAGTCTGGGAGTCCTTCTTTCTATGATCGGTAATCTTAGGGAGCAAGGACGGAGCAGCAAGAACCAGTCTTGCCCACAGACACAGGGAAGACTGGGGCCCCAGAGCAGAGGGCCTGACTGCTCTACAGTCTCTGTACCTGAGGTCATGAGGAAGCTTTGCCCTGACAACTCAACAAGACAAGGTTGTGGGAGCGAATTCAGGATCTGAGCAGTGAGACCCAGAGATGGAAAAAAAGAGTGCTTATACCCAATGGTGGCCTGAGCAAGGCCAGACAGCAAACCTAAGCACATTTACTAGGACAATCTAGACTTCTATCCAGTGTGTCCAACATGTAGCTCATGGGCTTCATGTTGTCGCAGAGAACTGTGAACGCAGTGCAGGATCATCAACTTAGTTTAAACTTCGAGGTTTTTTGCAAGTTTATTTGGGGAACTCATCCGTGCAGCTCTATGGTAATGCCCTGCACAGATGTCAAAATGTGGGCATACCACTTTAATCCAGTATTCTACCTGATCCTCTTGACAAATCTGAGGTGACTTGCTTGAAGTAAAAGGACTAACCAGAATCCACATCCAGCCCAGGATTGGTGGAAAGTCCCCAATCATTGTTTGATTTGTTTGTTTGAGACAGGGTTTCTCTGTGTAGCTCTGGCTGTCCTGGAACTCATTCTGTAGACCAGGCTGGCCTCGAACTCAGAGGTCAATCTGCCTTTGCTTCCAAGTGCTGGGATTAAAGGTATGTGCACTACTTCTCAGCCAAAGCCCCCAATCTTAGGAAGACCCTATCAGACCTTTGGGGGCAGGCCAGGAACCACTTCCTGAGAGACAGACAGTAGAGGGAGGACTCCTTTGCAGGCAGAGCCAGGGGAAGTGGTCAGTACCCAGCAGGCAGAGGAAGGGCTCTGGCCATGACACTTCCCTCCCCATAATGCTCTGTGGCCAAACGCCACCACATCCTTAAGAAGCCATCTACCAGTGGCACCCTGATGAAAACAAACAAGTACCACCCCCAATTCATCAAAGACTCAAGACCAAATTTAAGAAAAGTCCTCTGCAGAATCTACTGGCCTGAGCTGGGTCTCCAAACTGGTGAAATTCCGAAAGTTGAATTTGAGCAACTGCATGTAGTCCAGCACTATGTCTGATGATGGTTGAGTGGCGTCAGAGAGTGACAATTTCCCTGGCCATCAGCAGAAACTACCGGGTTTGAATGAGCATTGCCTGGCTGGAATCTTGAGCCACTACATAGCTGGGAGCTCCATGTTAGAACTGGCCTTTTTCTACTACACACTTCTTGTACTTGAGAGTCTCCCCATGAGCCACACTGACAGGCACAGTGCCTCAGTAGTTTTGCTGTCTGAGGTATCAGTTAGTCAACTGTGGTTGACTAACAGCACATAGAAATTTCCAGAAATAAAAGACTCCATACATTTTAAATGTCCCACCCTTCTGAGAGTTAGGAAATCTCTTGGTATCCTATCGGGGCTGAATCACATCTTTGCCCAGATTATATCTGCTGGGTGCAATAGCCACCCATTGGCCACTCAGTAGCTATTTCCCTAGGTGGATTGACCCTTATTTTAATGATCAGATTCCACAGTGAAACCAGCATTTTAAATCATAGTATGTTGTTGGAATTGTTATATTTTATTATTAGCTATGGTTGTAAATCTCTTATTATGCCCAATTAAAAAGTAAGTTTCATCATAGATGTGGACGCCTAGGAACAAAACCCATAGTACCTGTAGGTCATGGCGATTATTCAAGCTTGCAAGCATTCTCTGGGAGGTCTTAGAATGCGTCCCCAAGGGAAATGGGCGTGATGTCTAACATGCATCACAGAACTAGATGGGAGTTCTCATTCTACATAGACCTCATTCTACATAGGACCTGAAGTCTCAGGCATTGAAACCGTGACAGCTGCATGGCCTGGACACACCACACCAGGCTCTTGTTCCTCATGTCTGGATCATATCCTAAACACCAGGCAGGTACCATCTCACTGGTCACTAGCTATGGAAAGATGAGAAGGACCTTCTCCAACTTAGAAAGGAAACTCCTGTTGTGTGGATGGTGTCCCCCAGCGGGTATGCCAAACTTTGTCCCAATCATCCCCTTACTGGTCTGTGCCCACAGACTTGGATGTGAGTGTTGGAAGTCAATTCGTGTTGTCAGCCTGTGAGTGTCACATTGGTATGGCAAATACTCATGACCAATGAAGTTCACAGTCATGTCAAGATCCTCCTTAACATTTCAATTCAGTATGTTATAAGCAGGACTTCTGTGGGTGACTCAGGGCAGAGTCTTAAGGTGCTGTATGCAGATGGGGTTCTGGTACAGATAAAGAACAGAGTGATGACGGCAGAAAATTCTGCAACCTGCGGTCACTGCAACCACACAGAAGTTCATCTAACTTCAGCTCTAGGTAAACTGTACAGAGGGCAGTGTCATGGACCAGTGAGTAAAGTACACAAGGACCTGAGTGCACACCCTCAGAATCCATGTAAAAACAAAGCATGGTGGTGTGTGTTTGTAACTCCAGCACTGAGGTGCAGGACATAAAGGGTCCTTGGAGTTCACTGGCCAAGCAGTTTATCTGAATCAGTGAGCTTCAGGGTCAATGAGAGACCCTGTCTCAAAATATAAGACAGAGAGGGAGTGAAGAAGACATGCAATTTCACCTTTGACCTCCACATGCATACCTGTACACACACATATACACAGAGTCACATGAACACATGCATACATCACACATTCAACACACACACATACACACATACAAATGCTTATACCATATAGTCAACACACACACAAATGCATATGACATACACCCCCCCACACACACATACACACACAAATGCATATATCACACATCCAACACACACACCCCCCCACACACACACGCACACACACAAGAGAGAGAGAGAGAGTTTCTCCAACAGACATTCTTCATAAATAGGAGTATCACCCACCTAAGAACAAAGGGAAAATACTAGATTGTTTTTGTGAATGTAGTCACAATGAGGGTCTGTACATTTCTAGCAAATTCAACTCAAAGAAAGGAGAACAAAAGAAGAGTCAAAACCAGACTCTTCAGGTTTGGAAGAGTGTGTGGTTTTGTAAGCAGTGCTCAGTCGTCCTTTCAGTTGGGGTGTGGCCACGGATGCACCAGCAGCAGCTTCATTCACATCACCCATCTGCTGCACTGGTGGCATTTGAGGAGCTGCTCCCAGCTAAGCCAAAATGTGCAGGGTGTGCACTGCTGATGGTGATGGGGAACTTAGTCCCCAGGGACAGGTGATGTGGGAGGAGAGATGGGCTGGCCTCAAAGGACAGGCACCCAGTCCTGGTGGCTTAGACTGTGAATGGAACACTTAGCTTGGAGCTGTGCTTCTGACTAATTCTGAGAACACCAACTAACCTCCTCAATGCTGTGGGTGATGCAAGAATACTAAAGGCAACTGCCTACCACTGGCTAGCTTCTGGGACTGAGAGTGCTTCTGGAGATACCCAGCAGCCCAGTTTCAGAAAGTCCCAGTGTGGTGAGTGTTGCTCTGTGGTTCCTCACCTTTGATTCTCCTGGTAGAGCCTGTGTGTATCAGAGGGAAACACTCACACTCTTATACTACTGTGTGTGTGTGTGTGGTGTGTGCATGCACACATTGTGTTTGTATGTGTGTGAGAGTATGCATGTTATATGTGGATATAATATATGTGTATGGGGTGTGTATGCGTGTGGTATGTGCGTGTGAGTGCATGTGGTATGCATGTTCAATTTACCTGCATGTGTGAAAGTGTGCATGTTGTATGTGTGTATGTGGTGTGTGTGCATATGTGTACATGTAGTATACATGTTCAATGTGCCTGCATGTATGAAAGTGTGCATGTTGTATGTGCATATAATATGTATGTATGAGGTATGTATGAATGTGTGGGTATATGGTATGCATGTATGTATGCATGTGATATGCATGTTCATGTGCCTACGTGTGTGTTTGTGTATATGCCCTTAACCCATTTGTGTTTCAATTTCCTCTATGAAAAGGCATAAGATTTCAGTTAACCTTTTGCACATTTGGTTTGAAGCTGCAAATAAAGCCAAATTTGGGGATTTCTAGGCAAAAGAGAGAAAGAGGCAGCCTCACCTCCCAATGCCAGCATCCCTGGAAGGAAGGCTCCTGGCTGTGCCTTCCCTGGCTAACAGCCCTGGGAAGAAAGCCATGATGCACTGGAGCCCACAAGCTCTTTCATAAAGTGCTGAGGCCTGTGAAAACAGCTCCCTCAGGCCTCAGCTCAGTGCCACTGTGACTTTCCAGCACAAATGACCCCAGAGTGACCTTCTCCTTCATAGACCCCAATGAAAACAGTGCAGACCACCCAGGCTTCCTAACTCACCTAGATCTTCCAAGGCTGTAGCCTCAGTTCTCAACCTGTGGGTTGAGTTGAGACCCCTTGAGGGGTCAAATACCAGATTCAAATATTTACATTATGATTCATAACAGTAGTAAGATTACAATTATGAAGTAGCAACAAAATAATTTTATGGTTGGGGGGTCACTGGAACATGAAAAACTATATTAAAGAGTCATTAGGAAGCATTAGGAAGGCTAAGAACCACTGCCCTACAGCGTTTTCATGAGGCCTGCACCCACTGAGACCCACAGGAAATGGAGCCATCAAACAGGGTGGACGGTGCCCTCCATCTTGAAATCCCCCCTCCATGTTATTAAATGGTACTATTGTAAGGCAATAAAAGGTGAAAGGATGGACTAGCCCAGTGCAGTCTTGACACCATTAGCCTTCCAATTTGAGTATCACAGTATCAAACCTCAGGTTAGTAGCTTTCATCAAAGGGCTGATGTAAGCCTGCTGTACAGTATTGCAAAGGAGACATACCATCTTTTTAGTGGGAGCATGAGAGGATAAGAATCACGGTTGCAAATCTTAACTGCTTACAGAATAAAAGTTGTCTTGGACCATAGTATGTAGTACCAGAAAAATGCTTGCATTTCCTGAAAGACTAGGAACATTCTTTCACCAGGACTAGAACAATACAAGCCCTTGTTTCACTTCAGCCAGGAAGCTCGGGACCCAACTAAGGCATGATTGCAGTCTTCTATCATCTCCAGGGAAAGGGACCCGGCACTTGCTCGCTGAGAGTCCGAACCTGCCTGGTGCTTCCATAGAAGTGTTTCAATTTAATGCTCTCAGACACCCAATTACTTTTATTATAATTACATAGGTTATGTCACAGTGGAAAGAAACCAGGAGCAAGTTGGGGAGGCAGCATCTAACCCCAAATCCATTTAGACCATGAATGATAGAACTGGGGCTCCCTTTCTCTAAAGTGCCTAGTTGGGAGAACACAAATTGTCTAAATAACAGCCAGCAGGATGGAAACTGGGCTCATGGGGTGGGGTCATGATGGGGGTGGGGAAGGGCAGGGTGGGGTTTCCTTCCCTAGCCTTTGCTATTGGCTCCAGGCATCAGAGGTGGGGCCCACAGGAAGTGTGGAAGAAGGTGTTTTAGCTGTGGAGAGACAGGGCTGGAAGGTACCTCTCTGCTTTGGTGGCTGTGCTTTCACTGGACATCGTGTCTCTTATGGTGATTGTCACACAAGATGAATTATTTGTGTGTGTCTGTGTGCATGTATGTGTATGCGTCTTTCTATGTGGTGAATGTGTGTGTGTGTTGGTTCATGTGCACATGTATGCACATAGAGATCAGAGGCCAGTCTTGGGTGTCATTACTCAGCTACCACCTGCCTTGTTTTCTTCTGAGACAGGGTCTCTTATTGATCCGGAACTTGCCAAGTGGATTAGTCTAGCTGGTTTGTGAGCCCACCTTTCTCGGTGTTCCTGGCACTAGGATTATAAGCACATGCCATGGTGTTTGGCTATATACATGGTTCTGGGGACTGAACTCAGATCCTTATGCATGCAAGATACACCCTTTATCAACTGAGCCATTTCCTCCACAGCCCCAAACAATGGCTTCTTGAAAATCACCTCTGGCTCTCCAACACCTTGCGGCAGCATTGCTCACCATGGCTGTTTACTCAATCTCAGAGCACAGATGAAGGGAGCTCAGGAAACTTCCTGAGAGCTGAGAAACCCAGTTACTCTGTTGAATTAGTAGACACGCCAAATTCCAAATGACTCACAGTCAAGTGTGATGCCATCCTGAGTCCACAGATCTGAATTGGGAACTGTGTGGACTGGGAGTTTGAGAAGTCACTGTTGAGACATCTTTCATGCCACTCACACACATATGCACACACACACACAGACACTCATACATATTCGTACATAGACTCACACAGATACACATGCACACACACAGGCTCAG
The DNA here is from genome assembly GCA_021653895.1 of Mastomys natalensis. Taxonomy (NCBI): domain Eukaryota; kingdom Metazoa; phylum Chordata; class Mammalia; order Rodentia; family Muridae; genus Mastomys; species Mastomys natalensis. The sequence goes on along the minus strand of JAJTUV010002112.1, from coordinate 169,328 downwards.
AGAAAAACACAGATTCAGACAGACATATTTGCAGACACACATATGCACACACCTATGTACACAGAGATGCAGACAGACACATACACACAGAGACCCACATATTCACACACAAACATATATAACATCATACACACACACATGCACACACACACATACATATCACAGATACACATAACCCCCTTCTCCTATGCCTGAGTTCTTGGGTGCTTGTGCCTTTTCTGGCTACTATGATGAAAAAAGACTGTTGGCAATGCACTTTCTGTTGGTGTCACACACTAGCTGTGACCACACACACATAGCCTACTGGGATGCAGCCAGGGAAAGTAACTTAAATTCCATTGGAAAGCCATGTAATGCCTTACACATAGTAGGTGTTCAGTAAACATAAGAAGTATATCATATACGCAATTTCAAATGCAGGCAACTACTGACAGACAGGGAGAAGGGATGGTAATTGTAGCAACAGGAGGCTTGCAGTAAGACCTGGGGCCTTAACTTCTGTAGTCTGAGTGTGTGATCCACAGTGGCTTCTGTCAAGTTTCCATGCATTTGTGGCGCCCACGACTTTCTGTAAATGTGTTGTATTTCAGTAAAGTTTACAAAAATGAATTTGAGTTGAAATCTTGGTGTATGATAACTGCTTTTTATTCTGCCCATACCAGGAAACAAATGAACAAATTTGTTTAGTTTGTCTTGAAACTCAATTTCAAAATATGGCCAATGGAGAGTTATAGCCGTCATCACTCACGTGCTCCTCAGTGATGGGTGGCAGATGACCACCAGCATCAAGAGACCTAATGGGTGTCCAAAACAGTGTGGCCCCTGATGTCACCCTAGGGTGTGTGCTGATTTGTCCTCAGAGCCTTATTTGTGATAGACAAGATGGTTAGCTGGAGGCACAAACTGTGTACCTGGAGATAGTTTCCTGATTTAAACCATATTCATGTCTTAGAGGAATTCTGAATCACAAGATTTCACATCAAATGGAGACTTGAGACGTGATGTGTGTTGGAGGAAGAGCTCCTCTCACACCCATGATGGAGCAGGCATGCCATAACCACTAGGCTTTCATTCCTTTTCCTACCAGCACAAGATGCCTAGGAGGCAGTGGACCCTGTAGGCAGAAAACTGCCTACCCAAGTATGCCGTCTGAGACCTGGGGCTTCTGTAGCTTCAGGAATCAAATGAAGTGCCCTCCTTCAGAGTGGCTGACATGTTTATTGAACATCAGCGCATCTATTCTTGTACAGCAAGTATGGGGCTGTTAGCATGTGCACTGGCGCCATCTGTTCACTTGTGGGCACTGGTGAGTCGAGAGGCATCCATGGTACCCTGGGAGACCAAGGCACTTTAAGGCAGGGTAAGGAAGGCAGAGGAGCTTGTGTGGGTAGAGAAGAGACACAAATCCCAAGAGTCTAAGGATGGCTGAGGTCTAGTACCCTCAATATCTGATGACCTGTTGCAGGACAAGGTGGGACACTGACAGGACCTTGATCCTGCGAAGCTCTGACACTGTCCACTAGGAGCTAGGTTGACTGCACTCAAAGGTCCCCATGCTTAGTGAAAATAAAGCCAGTGTCATCTTCTAATGACAAACCACTAAAGTGTACTGCACACCCAAACCCATGCTTAAGAATTAAACATTAGGGGCTGGAGAGACAGCTCAGCTGTTGAATGCACTGAGTGCTCTTCAAAGGACCCAGGTTTAGCTCCTAGCACCCACATGCCCATCTGTAACTCCAGTTCCAGAGGATCCAACACCATCTTCTGGCCCCCTACTAGCACCAAGCATAAACCTGGCAGCAGACATATAGGCAGACAAACACTCACACACAAAATACAATTAAGTAAGTCTCTGAAAAAAAAAATCAACCATAAGTTGAATTAGAAATGGAACCATTATGAGCTTGTGTTTTAACATAAGCTACACAAGGACAATAAAGGGAAACCATTATTTCTTTCTCATAGACAGAAACAATCACTTCCCATTATGAGCTGGCTGTCGCTTTCTGCAAACACCAGGGATAGCATTGAAGGAGCAAGATTCAAGGCTCTTCAGCCCCTGGTGAAGTGGGCGTGTACATTCCGTGCTCTCCCCCTCCTCCACTTATTTCCACAGGGTTGCCAATCAATTTCAGAACTGAAAATAGCCACAGACAGGGAAGGAAGAGATCGAGCTGGGTTGGTTACCATGGGAGTTACTAATGAGGTTCTTCTTCTGTCTTTTAAAGATCCTTGCTATCCTCGTGACATTTGGAATGATAAAATTAAGAAAGGCAGCATCTATTTCCTGCCATTTGATAGTCACAAAAATATCATCAAGGAACTTTTGAGTTAAAGATGCTTCTAAAGGAGTAGACGCCACTTACCGAAGCTCTTGTTAAGGAATCTGACCTTGGGCAGGCCTTTAGGGATCAAGGTGCACGCTCCAAAGGGTTCTGAGAAACTCTGGGAAAGGGACTCAGAGGCCCAAATCCATCATCTGTGGAGGATGGCTGGCTGGATGGTTGGTCTCTGTCACTCACAGAGACAGCAGAAGGCCAGTGTCCTTGAGCCTCTGACCGCTGTGTTCTACAAAGTTCCAGGTGAACACAAGCCCTCGCCAAGAATGAAGTACCATGGCCTGAGCTAGTATAAAGAGTTTTTAAAAGAATCATCACAGGATCCAGAGAGATGGTGCAGTGGTTAACAGTGCATGCTGCTCTTCCATACACCTGGGTTTAATTCCCAGCACACACACAGCAGCTCATGACTGTCTGTCATTCCAGTTTCAGTGTATCTGAAAATCTCCTCTAGTCTCCGTGGGCACCAGACACACATTTGGTATACAGACATACATACAGACAAAACACTCATGTACATAATAAATAAATATTAGTACATTTTGTGTTCTCAAAGTTATAGTTTCAACTGCCATCAGCCTCAGCTCAGTGACAAGGATTTGTTATGTTATGTATGATGTAAACTCCCTCATGGTATATGTGCCAATGGATAACAGCTGGTGGCACTGTCTTGGGAGCTGGTAGAAACTACAGAAGATTAGGCCTGGCTAGAGGAAGTGTGCCACCCAGGGTGTGCCTCAGAATGGGATAGCTAGACACCCTACTCTCCACTACCTGTCCTTCCCAAGGTGTGCGTCCCCTGCCACCTGTTCCTCCTGTCACCCCCTGGTGCATCCTCCCTGCCACAGATGGAGACACACAGAGCCTTGAAGTCACAGAGCCACAAAGCCATGGACTATACCTTTCCAAACGGTGAGCAAAATAAACTTCCTCTCTTCTGAAATTGTTCTCTCAAGTCTATTCATTCACAGTGATGCAAAAGTAGCTTACGATTGCCGTCTAACAGAGCGCCTCTGGCTGTGAAGTGGATTGCCCAGGCAACGCTGTTTATTAATAAAGATGAAAATCCTTTCCCTAAAATTTCAAACTGTCCATGGGTAGGCAAGGGATTAAAAGGAATGAAGTGAAGACTTTCATTCATTCTTAGAGACAGCTAGAAACATCGTCTCTAGAAATACATTTCCTAGAAGTTTGAAACTAATAATTCCCTGCTGGCTGAGGTGAGTCGTGGGCTGTGATTCTCTGGGTTCAGCTGCAGACACAGAGTGGGCTGCACAGCAAGGAGGTAGGAAGATTCCAGAAGGAAGAACATGAAAGACTTTAAATGACCATGGCATTTGCTTTCCAAGTAACTAGGATCTTAGCAAAGGATATGAGGGGGGAGACCTTTAAGAGATGGCACTTGGATTTCCTTCCACAAGGGAAGGTAAAGCTAGGATTTAGATGCAGGTGGCTCCAGATACATACACACACCCCATCCCACCCCACTCTCTCCCTGACCAGGAGTTTTTTTTTTTCTGGATAGAACTGCCGAGGGCCTTGGTTTTTCCAGGAACCATGAATGAGCTGTATTGGTACCAGGACTGTAAAGATACTCCGAGGTCCATTGCAGACCACCCCAGCTTGCTGTTTCCACACTTGCAAACACACACACCCCGATGCATAGCACACACACACGTTCACCATCACCTCCCACATTTGTATGCCCTTGCACAGTTACGCTATGCTCATTCACCATTCACACATTCAATTCACGCTCACACCTACACAGTCACACCTACACCCACACCCACCTATACGTTCACACTGCCATCTCCCCCACACACACACACTCTTTCCCACATATTCCAACTCTCACACACTCCCACCTCCTCTCTCTCATCTCCTCTCCCCCCCCACACACACACCTCTCACTCACAAAATCCCACCTCAGGTGAGGTCAGACCACCCCCTGTGATTAAGCACCCCAGGGCCGAAAGCATCTTTTTGCGTATGTTAAATCTGGCAGCTCCATTCTGTCATCCGAGCCAGACACGGACAACGATTATTACCATCTTTAAGCTATCATTTACTCCTGGGTCGGTGTGCATTCCATGTGTGCATGCTCACATGAATGTACCTGCACGTGTGCAGATGGAGGTCAGAGGTCAATGTCGACTGTCGTCCTCAATTACCCTCCACTGACTGGGCTAATCTAGCTGTGCAGCTTCCTCCAGGGATCCTGTCTCCACCACCCATGGGCTGGAATTACAGGTGAGCTGTTACCTGAGTGCCACCATCTAAACGCTGGCCCAGTCCTCAGCAAGTGCCTTTCCCACTGCAGATGACTCATTTATCAAAGACATTATGTAAAAAGCACGGCTGAGCACCTACTCTTTGCGGGGGTTTTGCTTCAGGATGGACAAATCCTGAAGCTGGCTGACCAATGTCATCACACTAGGACATAATATTTACTTAGACACCTGTCTAGGGAAGATGCCCCTGGCCTGGCCAGCACTCAGGGAAGGTTTCCCGCAAGAAGTGAGTCCAGACATTTCTGCTCTCTTGTGACAGGTGTAGCAAAGGAACCGCATCCACCACAGCCTTGGGTGGTGCAATTCACCTTGCCCCTGATGCGTCCTACAGGAGGAAGGCCCAGGATATACAGATTAGCTGCTGGTTCCCATATCTCTGGCCTCAGATGCCATCTGTGGCTTCCTTCACAACTGGTTCTCAGATCTACATTTCCACACCATTGGTGTTTTGCAACCTGGGGCCCCAATTCTATCTTCCCCAAATTCATTGTATTTAAAATTTCTAACACACTCTGCTGTCCCTTAGTCCTTGGATTCTGCTGACAGACAGCCCTCTTACACAACTGGGTCTTACCATAGCCCAGGGCTTCTTGAGCTAGCTACTCTACTTTCAACAGGATAATCCTTTGTGTCCCCACCCCTGCCCTGCACAGCCTTGAACATCAGGACAACATCATCTACCCCATCCTGTCCCCACCCCCCTGCCCTGCAGGTCCCTACTCAGCAAGAGACAATCCAATTTACCCAACCCAACCCACAAGGGAGTTGGCCTCTTCCTTACTACGGATGCCACGAGTGTCACCATCCGGTAGCAGAACCACTAAGAACACGTGACTTGCCCTTCTGGGTAGGACAACCTTTCTCACCTCACACAGTGATATGGCAGTCTTAAGAAAGAACTCCCTGGCCTGGACTACCAAACCCTGGGAACATTCCATCTACATGATCTGTCTACAGGGTAGAGTGGTTAGGGACCCTGTTCATCTTCTTCCCCTACCAAATGACCACCCAGTCCTAAGGGGTGGCTTTCTCCTTGACTCCTGGGCTCCAGTGAAGAAAGAACCAACCTTTCCTGTATCTCTCATCATTCAGTATTAAAAATGTCCCAGTGATACACACAGGACCACAGAGTCTCCCATCAGCATCTCTGAGAAGCTGTTTTATGCCAAGAATCCAGCAGGTTCCCTCCCCGGCTCTCACACACCTCACCCACTCATCCGTCCATGTCTGCCAAGCACCCACCACATGCCTGGCCCTGCCAGAGTATGAGTGAGACAGCTCAGCTTCTCCCTAATGCTGCTGATAGACTTGTAGGAGATGAGAATAAATACATTAAGGTAAAATGAAAACAGCTTCGGCATCTCTCATCCAAAATGCCTGGGCCATAGATGTTCCAGCTTTTGCTCTTCCCCAAGATTTCTGAAATATTTGAGTATATCTAATGGGTTAGCTTGGTGATAGAACGGAAGGCTAAGCATGAAATTCATTTCTGTCTCATATATATGGAATACATAGGCATTGGGTGCTTTTGTACAATAGTGTGTGTGTGTGTGTGTGTGTGCTGTCGCGCGTGCGCGCGGCGCGCGTGCTCGCCCCTGTGAGTCAGAATTCAGTCTTAGTTGTTAATTTCTCAGGAGCCTTAACTTTTTTTTTTAATGTTTTGTTTGTTTGTGCGCCAGGGATCTGCCTATCTCTGTCACCTTGGTGTGTGATTCCAAGCATGAACCAGCTTTTTATGTGGGTTCTGGAGACCAGCTCAGGTTCTCAGGCTAACATGGCAAGTGCTTTACTGGGCTTCCATCCAGTCCTAGAAGGCGCTTTTCATCTGTTTCTTCAGTGTACCTGCATTTTGACCAGGATGCTACATCACGTGAGTGTATGCTTTCCATAGAGAGCATCTTGTCTGAATTCAGAACGTTTGGAATTTTGGAGCATTTATGGTTTTCCGACGAGGGGCACTTAAACTGTGTAGATTACCAAGTGCAGTGATAGCTAGAAAGGGGCCCAGGTGACCCAGGGATGGAGTTACACTCACCACTGCAAAGGACAACCATGTCCGGTGGCTATTGTAGCCCCAGCCATGCCTGGTACCCGGAGCCTATGATATTTAAGTGTGGGTTGTTCACCTGCAGTATGGATCCCATACAAAACAGTCAGGAAGGTCCATCTCATCCCTAATGGCCAGCTACTTGGAATGTTATGGCTTGACCATTCAATAATAACTGATTCTCTGCCTTAGTGAGTATACCAACACTCTTGTGCTTAGCAATATGGGTCAGTTTCAAGTTCAAGGCTATCCTGGAAGCCCTCAGGAGACCCTTAGTCCTTGACAGCCCATTTTGTTGCCCAGTGGCAAAAGAGAAGTCATCATCTGGGGTGGAGGGGGATCGCCAGCTGACAGTCCTTACCAGCCTCACCCCACCGCACCCAGCTAGCCCCCAGAGAAGCCTGTAAAGATGCATTTTCAATTCTCCACGCTGGGAGCATTCCAAGCAGCTTCCCAACAAGCCAACACTGTTCTCCTCTTACCTCTGCCAGCCCCCATCCAAAAAGAGGACACTGTCCTCAGTAACGATGCTAAAGAATCAGATTGCAGCTGGGACATCTTGCTGAATGTCTAATGGTTTTCATTTGTGAGGACTGAAGTAAGCACATCTGGGCCTCCAGAGAAGGCCACATGTGTGTGGGACACGTGGGAAATGCTCTTAGGCTCTTGGCAACCTAGCTCTGCACTGAGATGGCAGCCCCTGGCTAGTCTGAATGTTCCCAGACAGTCAGAGGAGAGGCTGCTGGGGATGGCTTGTTTCTGAGTAAGAAAAAGCCCCACAGTTTGGACGAGCTATGGGATAAGCACCCAGGAAGAAAAACAGAATATACACAATGTCAGGTTTATTACTGAACTAGCAGGTCCAAAGATGACTCCCTTCCAATTCAAGGGCTGCAGGAAGAGGGGTGTGGGGTATCCAGGAGCTCCAGGTTTCCAGGGACCAGATGGGGTACAGAGGCAGACAGAAACTGAGGAAGCAAAGAGTCTGGGAAGCTGACTGTCAAAGACCTGGTCAGATCCATGGGTCTAAGGGAAAAATGTTGCCAAAGGGATTATGGCCAGAGATGCCGACCAAGCAACTGGAAAGTGACAGCAAAGGCATCTTAGGTATGAACCATCTCACCAGGGAACCAGTAGATGCAGCCCTCCTGCTACTGTGCCTTTCTGCAGTTGTCTATTGATGTCTGCAGTAGAGGGGTGCAAGGTAGAGAGCAGATAGCAGTAAAGAAAGCCTGCCTAGCCCTATGATATACAGCATGTCAGACGCCACACTGACTGTTCAGTGATGGAACCCTGCGTCCACAAGCCTGCACAAAGAGTGGGTCCCCTTTCTGACCTGCTTCTGTCAGTCACTAGCTTCCCTACTTCTCATTCCATCCTGTCTTGTCTGCATCAGTCAGAGCCTCGCAAGAGATTGCGTTCTCTACAACGACAGGCACCACTCCTACATCCTTTCATCCTCCGAAGCATGCAGGACAGTCCCAACATATCAACCTTTGAATGAATTAATAAATATAAGCAACACCAGCACCAGCAGTGCCCTGGCAAGCATGGAGCTAGACACTGTATTACTATCCACCTACCCGCAGACCTCACAAGCAGCTAGGAAGGGTTGAGTTATTATTCACATTAGGAGGAAGATCTGTTGGCAGAGCCAGGACCACAGGGGCAGATCTGACTCTACAGCTGTGCTCTGTACCTGATGTCCCCAGGGGTACATGCTAATACTAAAAGTGAATAACATTAAGTACCACCTTCCAAACAGTGGTAGCTTTGCACTGTTTTGCTTTGTTTTAATCTTGGTTTTGTTTGTGATTCTCAACAGGGTTTCTCAGGGTAGCACTGGCCAGCCTGGAGCTTTCTCTGTAGACCAGGTTGGCATGAAACTCAGGGATTTACCTGGTTCTACTTTTCAAGTGCAGAGATTAAAGGCATCCTTCACCACCACCTTTTGCACTGGGTTTGCACTTTTAATCTGCTTGGCAATCATTTCAGATACAGAAAGGTGACTTCTGTCACACTCATTTCAATGATTTCTATAAAATAAAAATTAACAGAGTCTAAATGAATCAGAATGTGTTATTAGTATCCTTCATGTGTTTCTTGCTTCTTTGTTTTTGTTTGTTTGTTTTATTGTTGTTTGAGACAGAGTCTCACCCTGTAGCTCAGGCTGGACAGACACAACAATCTGTAATGTGTAAGCCAGCAGATGACTAGTTGATGTGTGAACCGGCAGCCTTTCAGCAAACACTCACTGTCCCCCAGCCCTCCCCAAGCCCTTCCCAAGCCCTAACCTATAGCCAACCTAGAGTTCTGATCTTCACACTAGAGAATTTGACCTTTGGAACAGAAATATATGTATTAAAAGGAAACAAATCAGCAATTAATCTTGCAAAATGGAAAGCAGCATGGACAGATTAGCAAACTTTTAAGGAAGAGTTAAATTCCATGATCTCTCCCAAATTATGGAAGAAGGGGGTCCACTTCATGATTCCTGAGGCCAGTGTCGTACTAACAGACCAAGACATTTCAAGGAAACAATAAGCCAGCATCTCCCAAGATCAGAAATGTGGAATTCTCAGCAAAATGTTAGCAAGTTGAACGCAACAATGAGAAAGAAGTTGGCATAGCTGAGCAAGAGTCAGCCCAGGTCCAAGGGTCTGGTTCATTATCTCAATAGGCTAAAGAAGGAAAAACTACAGGGTGGTTTTTCTACAAGTGACATCAAAGAACATCTTATAGAATCACGACTGACTCACGAGGAAAACCCCCAGCAAAGGGGAGGAGAAACACCCTTAAACTGAAAAGACACACACACAAAGCCCCTCAACCTGATGTACGCTTGATGCTGACAAAAGAGATGTTTGCCTATGAGAAAATAGATGTTTGCCTATAAAAACAGAAACAAGATAAGAATGTCCAGTGTCTCAGTAATCCATTTCAACATCATGCCAAAAATTCTAGCTACAGCAAGGAGAGAATTAAATAATATAGAAATGTAGAAAATTGAAACAATTAATTAACCAACGTGTCTTCTAAAATGTACATGATTGCTGCAAGATTTTTAGTGCATGAGGTAACTATAAAATTTCCATTATTTTTAAAACTATATAAAAAATAAACAAGTGTTGTTTGAAAAATTAAAAAAAAAAACAGTACTATTGACATTAGCATCCCAAATTTAAACATCCACAAATAAGTTTAAAGGTATGCATAAGATCAATATGAAGTATGCATAAGATCAATATGAAAGTTAAGACACTTTACTAAAAAGTCAAGAGCTCCATAAACAGAGAGATGTCATGAATAAGGAAACATGAAAGTGTCAGATCTTTGAATCATTGAAATCTCAATCAAAATTGCCAGCAAATTATTCTGTGGTAATATTCATCCAACAGAAAACTCTCCATTTTAACCCATTTTGTCTTAGATTGGTGAGAGGCATTTAGAAGCCTTCATAGTTTTCAACCAACATCACCGTCCCTCTCCAGTATATTTTAATCTTCCCATATGAAGCTCTGTCTGAGGTAAGCACCAACTTTCCTCTCTTCCATCCTCTGACACTTCCATATTCTACTTTCTATCTTCACAGTTGAGTAGGGACTTCGTATGTATAAGTAGCATCATGCTGTTTGTGGCCTATTTATTTATCTTAGCACCCAGCTTCACCACAGCCTTGGTTGTGAATACATAACACATGTGTACTTTGTCCCAAACACATCATTACACCACACAGCACCAGTGAATGCTGCCTGAAAGACCCTGGCTGGGATTAGAGTCTAGAATACGTTAGAGACTGCAGTATTTTTACTGGACACACAAAATTTTCTGCTGTTAACGAACGTAATGGTCCAATGACAGAAAACAAAAACATCAAATATTTTCCTGTGGTCACTGCTCAACATGCAAATAATATCTTTGGATTGTGTTGTGTTGAATGCTTGAATTTAAAAACTGTTTTTGGAATTACTGATAGAAGTTTTGCTTGAAAAAATTGTTCAATGATTTTTTTTTAACTTTCGATTAGAAGAGAACACCTTCAAAATGGCTCTAAACACATTTCTACATTTATGCAAAGTGGCTGTACTGGCTAGTCTTATGTCAATTCTACACAAGTTAAAGCCATCTGAGAGGAGGAAATCTCAATTAAGAAAATGCCTCTGTAAGGTCAGGCTACAAGCAAGCCTCTGGCTGTTTTCTTAATTAGTGATGGATGAAGGAGGGTCCAGCCCTTTGTGGGTGGTGCCATCCCTGGCTCGAGGTCCTGGGTTCTGTAAGAAAGTAGGCTGAGGAAGCCACAGAGAGCAAAGCACTAAGCTGCACCTCTCCACGGCCTCTGCATCAGCTCCTGCCTCTAGGTTCCTGACCTGCTTGCGTTCCTGCTCACAGAGCTTTGATGATGAACTGTTCTATGGAACTGTGATGGGAAATTAACCCTTTCCTTCTCAAGCTGCTCTTTGTCCCTGTGTTTCATCCTAGCAATAATAACACTAAGACAGTGACATTCTCAACATTAGCAATTATGAAATAAAAATGTCAATCAGCTTTGTAAAGCACTGCAGAAGTTTCTCTCCTGAACCAAATATTCAGCTGGGATTGAATTCCCTGTGTGAAAACAAATAAGCACACAGCCTCATTAGCATGCAAATCCGCTTTCATCTCTAAAAAAACAGTAAAAAGTAATGTATGCCAAAGCATTATTTTAGAATGAAATTCATTATGACTTATTACCAGTAAATGTTTGATGTGGGGCTTAGAGTTTCTATTGCTGTGATAAAACACCATGACCAATCCAACTTACGGAGGGTTTATTTGGAGCTTATAGTCCCAGGTGGCTGGGATCCTAAGGGTGAGGCTAGCAGGAGGCAGACCTAGTGGTTAGAGCCAGAAGCTGAAAGCTGAAGGCTCAGATCATCTGCAAGCAGGAAGCTGAGAGTGAATTTGCCATGGTGTGAGTATATAAACTCTCAAAGCCTGTCAACAGTGACATACTTCTCCAGTCAGGCCACACCTCTTCAGCCTCCCCAAACAGCACCAACTGGGGACCAAGCATTCAAGTGCCAAAGACTGTGGGGGTCATTTGTCATTCAGACCACCAGAATTTATAAGACAGTGACATTTGATGTTGTCAACTTGACAGAATCTAGACATATCAGGTAGATGGCTCTCTGGGCCTGTTTGTAAGGGATTATTGGATGGTTTTCTTTAAAAAAAAAAAAAAGTATTAATTTAGTTTTATGTTATATGTGCCTGAGTATATGTATGTACACTATGTATAGGTCCTTGGAGGTCAGAAGAGGTTATCAGATCCCTGGGAGCTAGAGTTACATACAGGTTGTTGTAAGTTGCCCCATGTGGGTGTCGTAAATCAAATTCTTATCTTCTAGAAGAGCAGCAGTGTTCTTACCGATGAGCTGTCTTTGCAGCCCCTTGAGGGATTATCTTGGTTGTTTTCATGGAGGTGAGAAGATAGCATCACCCCTAGGCTGGGATTTAAACTATTCCAGTGGAGCATGGAGCCGAGCGGTACCATGTGCCCGTGGCCATTTCCTAACTATGGGAACTATGTGAACAGCTGGCTTAAGCTCCTACTGCCTTGCCTTCCCCAGCCATGATGGACCCTACCTTGGAACTAAGAGCCAAAATAAACCCTTTCTCTCTAAGTTGTTTTTGTCAAGGTATTTTATCACAATGACAGAAAAAGAAACTAAGATACCAATACACCCAGGGTGAATAAAAATTTCTAAGGTGCAAGGTGACATAAGCTGAAAATTTCAGAAGCCTGTCTTAGTAGCCTTAGTATAATAACATCTTCAAGGTTTGTCCTGTAGGACGTCTTTTTTATGACTGGATAGTATTCCATTCCATGTTTATGATACACCATGTTTGTTTTTAATTCTAAAGACAAAGGATCAAACTGAGTGCCCCCAAAGGCATAGATTTAGTTTATGTTTTTAGTTTAGTTTATGTTTTATTTTTGTTTTGTAAATGAATAATGTCATGTAACGTAAAGGAACTTCTTTTTTTAAAAACAAATCTACATTAGGCTGCCTGGGGCACAGGACCCACAGCCTCCTGGTTTCTCCTGCATTCTTCCAGCCTAATGATTTTAACTAGCTCTGATCGATGGCAGATGGGGCACCATCCCTTGATCTTCCTTCCTGGACTTCCCAGCTCTCTCCATTCCTCCTCATGTGCATTAGTCTGACACATGATCCCTAGTTTCCAGGCACGGTGAGGGCACCCTAAGTGCTCCTGATTGGTCTGCCGGAGACTTGGCCTGCATCTCTTGTGATGCTGACCTACTTTCTCTGGGTGAGATGATATAAAAAGCCACTCAGCTTTTCAGAGACACGTCTGCGTTTTGCCTGTTTTCTTCTGCTTTTCCCCACGGGCTATAGTCTGCGCTAATGAGATCAACGTGTGCCTACATTCTGGATCATGCCTCTGAACTTGGCCTACGAGGGTGGGGTGGGATGGGGGGCTGGAAGGACCAGTCCTTACCTGTCCTCTAGTCTGTCAATCACCTGGCACTAGGCCCTGGGCAAAGGGTCTAGGGCCTGTGTTCACTTGCTAAGATGACAGAACCTTCCAGATGGGGACTTGACTTCTGTTTTAAGCAAGACAGGAAGCAGGGAAGTTGTTTACTGAAGGGGCAGGGATGAATATCTGGAGTCAAAAGAAAAAAAAGCAAACAAACCCAAGAATGCACAAACACATAGCTGGGAGGTAGCGACCTATCTGTCTGCCAGGAAATCTGTGCTGTTTGCTTACCTGGTAGAAGTTTCACATAAAAATTTTAGATTCCTGGCTTTCCTAAAAAAAAAAGCAAAGGGGTGGTACCATTTTGTGTCTATAAAGGGTGGCCTCAAGCAGGGCATACAGTGGCCAAGCATACTCCATCCTTCTTGGCTAAGGCTTATGTGGCTCTTCTGTCTGTTAATGGCCCCACCTTCGAAATTATTTCTGTGACCTCTCCTGAGGCTCTAATGTCACGGCCCAGTACAGGGTGGACATTCCTTAAATACATGCTGTCCTTATGAATACCAACTGTCAACTCTCCAAGCCCCCAAGAGGGAGAAGCAGGCAGGGTAAGTCAGTAGGAAATCTTCAATAGATGCTGGCACGTTTATCGTTTGGGGAACTGGCTTTCTGTGACACTGACTGACCTTGACCTCAGATCTCCCAGAGCCTTCTCCTTTCCACACGTGGACAGACCAACCCATCAACCCACTTTCCCCTTCCCATCCTGCCCTGCCTACACACAGGCGGAGTACTTAATACTGCAGTTCAAGGAGAGTCTCTGGGACACAACCCCACTTTGATCAGGGATATGCCTCTGGCCTACCTCCTTAGTCTGTTCTGAACATGCTCCCAGGGTACCCCATTCCTTTGTCCGGCACCTAAGCACTTGCTGTGCTCCTGAATGCCTGGGGGAAGGCTGCTAGATACCAGGGGCACAGCAGAGGCAGCACAGTAGGGATACATGGGATACAGACAAGTAAACTGTGAAGTCAACTGTGGGTCGTAATACCAGGGCAATTAACTATACAGGAGTTTATTCTATCTCCAACAGGAAGATATTCACCCAGGGCTCATCTGTGTCTCCCCTGCCTCTAGCACAGGGAAGGAATACGCTCCTTGCTGGAGAAGCAGGTGGAACTTCACTGAAGGAAAGAGGAAAGAATTACCTCACAATCGAGGCTTAAATGTGTATGCATGCAAGGTGGGGCATCTTAGGCTTCCGGAAAAGCACAATGCGCAGGTAAGTTCCACTAAGAGGGCTTACTTAAATCTTGTGGTTCCTTAGGAGCATGTGGTGTATGGATGAGAATACCTCCTATAGACGCATATATTTGCATGCTTGGTCTCCAGTTTGGAAGGATTAGGAGGTGCAGCCTCCTTGGAATAGATGAGGCCTTGTTGGAGGAGGTATGTTGCTGGGAGTGAGCTTTGAGGTTTGAAATGTCTATACCAGGCCCAGGCTCAGGCCCTGTCTCTGTCCCCCCCCCCCCCCTCTGTGCATCAGTTCCTGTGTATCATCACATCAGCCTGTGTATCAATTCCTTTTCCAGTGCTATGCCCATCTGTACCCCACCATAATGATAATGGACTAACCCTCTGAGACTTTATATAAGCAAGCCCCCAATTAAATGTTTTGTTTTTAAAGAGTTGCTTTGGTCATGGTGTCTCTTCACAGCAATAGAACAATAACTAAGCCAGAGTGTGCCATGCCACAAACTGGCTAGGTAGACTGAATCCATGTGTAGGGCTGGCCAGGAGCTTCTAGATTATCTCAATCAAAGAATGCCAAGGTCAGACTAGGTTCTTAGATAAGTTAAAGACTGTGGGGGAGGATTTTAAGGTCAGTGAGGTTCCACAGGGACCTAGGTGGGAAAGAGATGGAGGATGCAAAGAGAGGCAGGTGAGCTTGTGTTGGTGCAGGCTCCCTAAGGTGATTCAGAGTCCATCCTAGTCACAGATCCCAGTCATTGACGTGTTCACCGTCTGCTTAAGAACCCGAGTAAACTGTACTCAGTTGAGCAGTGAGCTGTAATTGCTCCTGACAATGAGGAACCCTGTGTTCACATCTCAGCATGGTTTATTTCCCCCCGCTGCAATAACAAGACCTCAACTGTGGGAGTCCTAGGTAAAGAACCACAGGTCACATTCACATCTTCCGAAGTAGAAGGTTAACAGATGTTCACCTTCAGAAAACTGGGAATTCTTTAAGATAAAGAATAATGAAAGACTAAATGTCCTGATGGTAAATTCTTTAATTGTGGATAGATACATTCCCTTTTTATGACAGAGAGGGAAAAATTCTGAGGCCATACCTTACAGAAAACAGCTATCGTATAAGCCATAAACAAAAGGCTCATCCCATGACACATCTAGAAGGACACATCTATAAAAGGATTTTGCTGGCACTTTGTGCTATCTAAATAAAATGACTGACTGGTGTGGACTGGCCCACAGCCTTTGTTCACAAAGGCATTTGTGAAACTTTGCTCAAAGGGAGGGAAAACCTTCTCATGGCAGCTGGTCTTTGCATGCCAAGTTTCTGACATTCTCCAGGGAAGATCTGATAACAAAATAGTAATCGAGTCCAACATGGAACACCCTGACATTTTTTCAGGGTCCATCTCGGGTTAGAGATGAGAGACTTAGGGACTTCTGATGAGATCTGCTGTAATATTAGGTAACTGTTCCAAGCAGTTACAGTAGCATGATGTTACCTAACCAATGTGCATTCTGCACGTTGCAAAAAACAGAATATTAAAGGAAATATTAAGGGCTAGGGAGATGGTTCAGCTAAGTGCCTGTCCTGTAAACATGGAGACCTGAGTTAAAGCTGGACACAGTAGTGTGTGCCTGTAACCGGAGCACTAGTCAGAGGCAGGGAAGGTGGAGGTAGGAGGACCCTCCTCGGTCAGCCAGCAGAGGCAAATCAATGGGTTTAAGTGAGAGATGCCTACTTGAGAGATAAGGCAGAGGGTGGCTGAAGAAGACACCAGGTGTTGAACTCTGGCTTCTACACACACACACACACACACACACACACACACACACACACACACACACAGAGAGAGAGAGGCACACACATGCACGAACATAGGCATCAAGGCACACAGACAGGTAAACTAACTGCGGTACCTTCGAGCTACAAAACCACAGTACTAATTGAAATAATACCTATTTTATTATATTATAATTATTATATTAATATATATGCTCACTTTTTAGTGCCTACTTAATTAACAATTAGAGTCACAACTGAGCAGAGCTCCAGGTCTGGGAAATTGTAAGTTTGGGCTGTACAGCACATTTTCCCACTTAAGGATCTGCTTGCCCAACTCCTTCCCGATCATCTCATCCAGGGATCTTCTCATTTCATCAGCTCCTTTCACAATCGAGTCTCCCAAAGGGGCCCTAAACAGGCAGCTCTCCCCAAAGCCAGTAGTGGCAGAGCTCAAGCCTCCAGCTGTCCTGACCTTTAAAAAGCATCACATCTGGGCAGACTGTCACTGTCGCAGGGTAAAACACGGAATAAAAGCCCCTCTTTCTTTCTACCTCAGAGGATATGTGAGAAGGTGCTACCCACTTCATCTTTTTAATGTCATGTAAGTCAGAAGTTACAGCACATACATGTGCACGTGTGCGTGTGCATAAACATCTCAAACAGCTCACTTTAACAGCATAAACTAGGACAGGTCCCCTTTTCTTTCTCCTCTAGAGATATTTATTCCACCTGGATCACAAACCTGGGGGCTTCTGTTTCCTCATCTGCAAAGTGCTCCCTGCCAGTGTGGCTAATTGCTCAAACTTCTTCTCTGCATGAAAAAAAAATGCGGGACTCTTATACATTCCACTCATGGCTTAATTTGGGCGAATGATATGAATCACTTGATCTCCCATCTTTCTGAGGGAAGCCAGCTGTTCAGAGTGATGGACAGGAGCTAGAATCCAATGATTCACGATAGGTAGCTAGCTCTCCTTTTTTTCTGGTGGTTCAGACTTTTAAAAGGCCCTATCATGTGGATAGATTCTCACTAACTTCCATGCTTAAGACCAGAACCCCATCAGTAAAAGATACAGCTGGGAGTCCACCTCTACCATCCCCTCTGCTTTGCTCACCAGCCAAGTATCTTAGATACAAAAATATCAGTTAGGCCTGCAAAAGGTTGGGATCACCTACAAAGTATGGAGAGATACAGGTCTTGTGTGTGAGATGTCAATATCCACAGTGATTCTTAAGCTACCTCACCTTGCCAAGAATTCTTAATGATATTGTTTAAAGAAAGACAGCAACAGGCACTGGGTCATAGCTATACTATACTGAAAGTAGGATTCCACAGTGTCTGCCCAGGGGGTGGTTCGCAGCCACGAATCAGGATGATTGGAGGTGGGGGAGGTGTCATGATGTTCATGGGACCCAGGTTTCGGAATCAACTCTTCCCTCACATAGATCATTAAAGTTGGGGTATCCTGGACATCAAAAGCCCCATCTTCCCTCCTAGGGTTACTACAAAAGTGAAATCAGAGGAATATGATCAGTTACACAGATTCAACAGAGAATGCCTAGGATGCCGCCTCCAATCCCAACCAAGACCTCTGAGCAGTATACAGGCTCACTACAGGAGGATGGTTCTTAGGACCCCAGGACTCAGTGTTAGAATGAAAAATGAGGAGTCCTGATCAAAGCCCGCCCAATGTATAAGCTTTCCAGTTAATTCATTAGCATTTCATAAAAGCTCAAATTGTGTCAAGCCAGCTCCAGGGATGCTTTGGTTTTAAAGACAATGTCCAAACCCATGCCCATTTAGGAGATAGTCTAGGCACAGTATAGCATGGAGTCATGTCACCTGCTGTGATGGAGTGGTTTTTGCTTCTGGGTGTTTAAAATATAAGGAAACAAACAATACTGTCACCACTCACATGATGGCATTAACCCCTGGGAAGTAGAAGATTTGAGGCCTAGGCTGGTGGTGCAAGTCTTGGATCCCAGCACTCAGCAGGCTGAGGTAGATGGACTGAAAATTCAAGGTTAGCCTGGGCTACAAAATGAGTTCAAGGCCAACCTGAGTAACTCATGGTGACCTTGACTCAAAATTAAAAGTAAAATGAAGACTAAGAATATAGCTCACTGGGAGAGTGCCCAGTATATGCAAGTCCCTGGGTGGGTTCCACCCTCAGCAACACACACACACACACACACACACACACACACACACACACACACACACACATGCACACTTCATGAGCAGGCACACACACATACACGTGCTTAGATTCGATGGAAAATGAATGGCTCGACTGTAGCTTTGGGAATTACCTCCTTGATACCAAACAATACGTCTTAAAGGTAAGTGTACCAGTCCATCAGAAACTTCAAACCTCAGCCTTTCAGGCCACCACCACCATCCCATCAAGAGAGAGGCACCTGGGCAGGCTTGGAATTTGTATTTATTCCTCTCCAAGTATTAGCTCTTCCTGAAGCTTCTGCCTTAGCAATCGTCCCAGACAGAATCTCGAAATGTCTAACTGTACTGTTGACCCTAGGTGGATCCTAGAGGAGATCTACCCTCCCAGGGAGACCACAAACAGGAATTGCAAGGGCCTAAAAACAGAACAGAGCAGAGAAGCTGCCCTCATGGAGACAGGGTCCTGTCAGGGAAATGAGTGTCTCCTGGTGTGGCACTGGGAGCAAAGGGCAGAACTGTGGACACCAGTTGCCAGCATGGGCTGGAAGGACAGAGTGGTTGGGGACACAGTGAACACACTTAAGAGAAAGGACAAGAAGACCAGGAAGCCTCCTGCCTCAGGAAGCAGAAAGCTTGGACAGTGTACCTGCCTGCAGAGATCTCTCACAGGGTCGGTACTGAGCTGTCTTTGGGATCCCAAAGTTCTGCTTTCCTCAAGGCCCAGCTTCTTTCTACCTGGGAGTCAGGACCACTTTTGGTTCACAGAATTAGGGAGAAACAAGTCACCCTAGGCAGTATATTGAGACTGAAGGCTAAGGAAAGAACAAGGATATCCCAAGGCCCAGGCGCTCAGAGGGGACTGCAGGGGATGGGGGGGAGCACACCATCAGTCATGTGTCCCAGTGCCAGCCTCTCCATGGAAACTGAAAGAGAACCAGGCAGACAGATGGGACTACTAACTGACTACATAGTTTGCAAATGTCACAGAGGTACATGGTTGGGAGAGAGACAGGGACAGTGGTGGAGAGAGGCAGGGTAAGTGAGAAACTCTCTGTGGATATGGGATATTTACTGGGGCTCTAGACACCAGCAGCTCCCTCCTCACAAAACTAAAATAAAAAGACTCTTACAGGCACTGTCCCAGACACCAAAGAGTTAGAGGACCCCAACTCCTAGGGCCAACAGTCCAAGGCTAGAGAGATGACAATTCTCTTTCAGATTTCTTTTCAGTCATACGGCTGACTCCATTCAAGCCCAGAGGAAGGAAAGCATGGCTTTGATCTTTAGGATCTTAATACTCAATAGAGCACTGGCTCAAAGTGACAGACTTGGGTCTTTTCTTTCCCATCTAGAGGAGCAAGTGACAGACAGAAGGAGACCTGTTTGCCTATACAGGGCCAGCAATTCTGACTCTTGTTTTCTGTCAGGCTCTGAGTTTCCCAAAATAGGTTTGAACCAGGCTGATCATCTAAGGCCCAGCATGTAGACTCATAATTTTAAAGATGAGCAGATCTATAGAGAAGATGAACGGATCCATGGAGAAGACAATCTTTTAATTCTCGAAGGGCATCTCCCAAAAGCCAGAGGCATGGCTCTCCCGATAAAGTAAATAAATGTTTTGACACTTTCAGAATGAAGAGAAAAGCCAACTGTGATGGCTCACAGCTGTAATCTCAGCACTTCAGGTTTGAAGGCAGGAAGATCAAGAGTTCAAGGTTACCATCGGCTACACAGTGAGTTGAGGGTGGGCCTGGGCTTTGTAAGACCTTGTTAAAAGAGAAGCGATCCAAAAAACAAAACCAATCTTAAAAGACAAGAGTGTTCCCTTCACATGATAACACTCACACTCAGAATCCTGGCTTCGAAGCATTAAAATGCAGGGGATGATCTTCCAGCAAGGCTAGCACATCCTTGGTGAGCTTGTTCCCAAGCCAAGAAAAAGAAGTGACACTCTGGCCTCTCTGCTTTTATTTCCAAGATGCTCTGAGCACACATCCTTTTCTCCAAGGTCCCCTCTACTTGGAAACTTACATACACACACAACTGGCAAGTGTCTAGGACTATGTAAGCCACACAGCATGTTCTTAGACATCTCTTCACTAACTATTAAAGTCCAGATTATTGTTAGTGGGCTAAAGATGTAGCTCATCTGGTAGAATGCTTTCCCAGCAGGCATAAAGCCCCAGGCTTAATATTCGGTATCTTGTAAATCAGGCATGGTAGTGCATGCCTGTAATCTCAGGACTCAGGAGATTAAGGCGGGAGGATCAGGGGTTCAAGGTCACCCTTGTCAGCAGATCAAGTTCAAAGCTATCCTGGGCAACACAATATCCTGTATCAAAATATTTAATTCCCTTTCTCTATTATTCATGATGGGAATACTTTAAGAAATCCCAGTGGCCCAGCCTGGAGAGTCATGGGGCTATCCCCAACCTCAAGTCCTCTTCTGTACATGAGAAGACAATGGTCTATCCCAGCTCTGATACCTTTATCAGTACCTCTAGAACAGCGTGTAGAGAAAAATGAAATGTACTTGGAATTATTATTTTCCACTAACTGCCAAGGCACCTCAGATGTGGTTTTGATGGCAGAACTAAATAGCTGCTTAATATTAAATTGTGATCATGTTTACAAAGAAACCCCTAGGAAACTTCAAACACACAGTGAATTGTATCTCACCACCCCCAAACCCCAGTACATCAGGCTTCTCCCAGAGTTGAACGGGGCTCATGGTATGAGCAGTTCCCAACTTCTACACAGAATTCATAGTGTGCTGCAATGTTTTCAGGAAAGATAAAATCACCCTAATTTATGTAAAGAGTATTCCTGAAGATATGCATAATGCATTCCATGAGGTTCAGGCACCAAGCGTGTAAACACCGCAGAACGATCACAGCACATATTGACTCGGAGAGGAAACAAATCCCTCTGCTGCAGTCAGGCAAGCAGGCGAACCTTGGATTTTGTCTTTTTTTTTTTTTTTTGCTGTTTATGTGGGTAAGATGCTGGGGGGTGGGGTTTGCGGGGAGAAGTGGTAGGCAGAATTCTAAAAATGTCCCCCCAGATGTCCACCCTTCGGTTTATTTTTTCTTCATCAAGTACTGATTTGGGGATTGCTGTGAAGAGACCCTGCAGATGGAACGTTGTTTGCTAATAAGATGGCTATAAAACAGGGAGATTGTTCTTGGTTCCCGGAGTGGATCAAATGCCATGAGACAAGTCCTTGAAAGCAGACGAAGGGGCTGGTGAGGTTGGTCAGCAGATGATGGCACATGTGGTCAAGACTCACGCCCTGAGTTCTATCCCCAGGACCTCGTAGTGGGAAGGAGAGAATCAAACACAACATGCACACATGCACCCCGACATGTGTGTTTCTCTTTCCCCATAGCCACAAGCAAACAAGTACATGTGGTAAACTATTTTTAAAAAAGCAGAGGAGGAACAAATGAGCCAGAGACAGGAGGTATAAGAGGATCTGAGAACCAGGGGACCAGGAGAGAAATTCCCCAATCCATGGCCAGATTTGAAATGCCAATGAGCAAGAACATGAGGAGAGGCCCTGATGACAGCAGTCTGGGAAGTGAGAGCCTTCATCTTTCAACCACAAGGAACTGAATTCTGCCAGCTGAATCCAAGGAGAGTCCTCCCAGAAAGAATCACTGCCCAGGAACACAGAGACTTCATCCTTCAAGACCAGAAGTAGAGAAGCATCCAAGGCTGGAAGCCATGCTCTGGGTTCTGACTCACAGAGCCTAAGAGAAGAAGAAACTGGTATTGTCTGAACATCTGAACTCAACGAGTGTGCTCATTTGTCACAGCCTACCATAAATATCTGTCGAGGGCAGGACAGGAAGGTGAGTTAGACCCAAGTGTGAACTGGTGAAAGAGTCTTGCTTCACCCACCCACAAGGACTCAAATTTGACATGGTATTTCTTTATGATGCTCCTCGTGCACTCCTACAAATGCAGCCAGCTCTGCTGTGTACACCTGCAGGATAGGAGTCCATTTCATATTCTTGCACTGCAAACCATGAGCTCCTGACATATCTATGTTTGGCCACAATATGCTAAATATAAAATGAAGGATGTCCTGTCAGTCAGGAAATCTCACTGTGAAGTAACAATTAAGTCATAGCATGTTAATGCTCAATATATAATCACTGCATTTGCTTCTTTCTCAATTTTCTAAAACGGATTTACTTATTTTTATTTTATGTATACGAGTGTTTACTTGCATATACAGATATGCACTGTGTACATGCAGTGCCCACGAGGGTAAGGAGAGGGCACTGACTGCCCTGGAACTGTAGTTATGGACAGTTGTGTGGTCTTGTGGCTGATGGGAACTGAACCCAGGTCTTCTTCAAGAGCAGCCAGTGTTCTTAACTGCTGAGCTATTGCTCCAGTCCCTCAATGCGTTTCTTTTTAACAGAAAGGAAAAGTATGGTAAGTATATGTTTTTGTTGAGCTGAAATTAAAATATTACATCACAGTCATCTATGTCTTCCATTCCATAATAGAAGAACCGCAAAGCAACATGATGATACTTAATATAGTTGCCCTTTGTTATTCCTGAAAACTTAGCCATTGAAAATGGTTCCACAATCCAACTCACTGGTTCAGTCGTGACTAAGTCAAAATGCATCTGCTCACTTAGGAGTCCATGACAGGTTTTTAAAAGAATCATCTCAGGGGGCTAAAAATCATTTTGCTAGGAGATGAATTCTCACAGGGAAGCCATGCTGAGAAAGCAGAATAAGGCAGAAAAGTACACCAAGCCCACGGCGCTGTGGAGGTTTTGATAATGGTAAACCACAAGCTTGCATACTCATTACTGCATTAAGAAACAGCTCCCAATTCAAGGTCTCAGTGTCAGTTTCCTGGACAGTATTAGTTCACTGTTTTTACCAGACAGGAAAAAAATAGAAGGATTTCACTATTTGAGTTCAAAGAAAGAAACATGGCTACAGAATATCCTAAGTCAAAGTAGCAACACCTTCCCATTCACTGAGTAGGGCAGAGCTCAGCCTTAAGGGCAAAGGCTTGACTTCACCATTTACATTCACAGAACAGGATCGAAACAATGAACTGGGCACACTCCATCACTGTCAAGCCACTTCTGCAAGAGCGTAAGAGGCAACATGAGCAGGGGACCAGCACAAAAGGAAAAACAGAATCGAAGGGATTTTAAGCCTAGTGTCTTTCAAGGGTTCTTAGTCTTTTTTAAGGTTTATTTTATGTGTATGTGTGAGTGTCCACATGTATCTGTATGCACCATGAACATGTCAGCAGAGATCAGAAGAAGGTGTTAGATAATCCTAGAACTGGAGTTATAGATCGTTGTAAGCCAGCATGTAGGTTCTGGGAACAGAACATGGGTCCTCTGAAAGAGCAACCAGTGCTGTTAGCCTCTGAGCTATTTGCTCAGCCCCGTGGATTTCTTCATCTTTTGGGTGGCATGCATTCCTTTTGCCATTCTGTAAAGCACATCATCAGAACAATGCTTTGAATAATAAGAAATCTAATCTATAACGTCAGGAAGCCCATTATAAAAACAGGCAAAAGATCGAAACAAGCACCGCTAGGGAAACCACTAGGAAAAAACAAATGCAAACTGCCCTGAAACTCTTCCACCCACCAGAGGAGGAGGGCAGGAGTCGAGGAAGGAAAAGTGAGCTTCAGTTGTTGGCACACATGCTGTTCTAACTTCCTTTCTGTTGCTGTAATAAAACACTCAAGACTGAAAGCAACTTAAGAGAGGAAAGGGCATGGTTTGGCTTACACTTCCAGGTCACAGTCCATCATTGGGGATGTCAAGGCTGGAAATCAAGCCGGAACTTGAAGCTAGGACCAACGGGGAATACTGCTTGCTTGCTCATTCAGGAGCTCTACTTTGTTAGCTCTTGCATACTTCCCAGGACCATCTGCGCAGGGAATGGTGCTGCTCACAGTGGGCTGGGCTCTCCTAATTACTGATAAACATAACCCTACCATAGATATGCCCACAGACCAAGCTGAATGTCTTAGTTAGGGTTTTACTTCTGCGAACAGACACCATAACCAAGGCAAGTCTTATAAGGACAACATTTAATTGATGCTGGCTTACAGGTTCAGAGGTTCAGTCCATTATCACCAAGGCAGGAGTATGGCAGCATCCAGTCAGGCATGACGTAGACAGAGCTGAGAGTTCTACATCTTCATCTGAAGGATGGCTAGTGGAAGACCTACTTCCAGGCAGCTAGAACAAGGGTATTAAAACCCACACCCATAGTGATATACATACTGCACACCTCCTAATAATGCCATTCCCTGGCCCAAGCATATACAAACCATCACACTGACCTATGGAATCCCATAATTGTGGCATCTTCTCTCAGATGACACTAGGCT
Source organism: Mastomys natalensis (assembly GCA_021653895.1). Classification (NCBI taxonomy): domain Eukaryota; kingdom Metazoa; phylum Chordata; class Mammalia; order Rodentia; family Muridae; genus Mastomys; species Mastomys natalensis. Next base: position 144,550 of record JAJTUV010002112.1, on the reverse strand, counting down.
GTGTCAAACTAACACAGTTAAGGACAACTAAGACAGATCAGAGCCACAGAAATCTCATGCACTTCTAGTGGGAAAGTAAATGGTATGTCCTCTGAGGATGACAGTTCAGAGGTTTCTTCCCCCCCCAACCCTGCTCCCAAATCCCCAAGACAAGATTTCTTTGTGTAGCCCTAACTGTCCTGGAACTCACTCTGTAGACCAGGCCGACCTTGAACTCAGAGATCTGCCTGTCTCTGCCTTTTGAGAGCTGGGATTAAAGGTGTGTGCCACTACCTTATTTAAACATGAGAGCCTGAAAGCTCGTCGTTATTCATTCATCAGAAATGAAAACCCGTGTCTACACAAATCTATATGTGCACATTAGAGCCACTCTATTCACTACATGCTCGCAAATGAAAACAATTCAGATGTCTCCAATTGGGAAATGCACAAAGGGGGCGCAGCTACACTGTGGAATGTCACTCAGCAATGAAGTGGAATAAGCTACTGTTACACACAGATTGAGTCAGAAACCCTTGTACTACGTGAGGAAAGCCAGACACAAGGCTGTATACAAAGTGAGTCCCTTTTTCTGCTGTTACAAGAAAGGCAGGTGACAGGGTGGGAGATTCCCCAGTGAATGTCAGGGTAGGGGTGGGGTTGGAGGGTCTGATTAAACAAGAGAGAAGTTTGAGGTGATAAAATATGTCAAGAGTCAGTTAGAGACTGCCCAACTCTACATATTCTTTTCAAAAGTCATAAAAATGTACATCAAAAAGAGGGGCTTGTACTGTGAACACACTCAAAATAAAGGTTTCTAAGAATGAATAGGATGTACATGAACTTTTTTGTATCTTTAGCAAGGAAACAAAGGCTCAAATATCGACCCCAATCTGAGTTGCAAGCTCTTTGAAGTCTGTTCTCACAGGCATCCTGAGCCTGACACATTCACATTGTGAGGAGAGAGGTCCTTCTGCTCCATAAAGCTCTTGGCATGAGTATCCTTGTGACTCCTCAGGGCCACCTGCTGAGGCTGTAGCCACAACAGTTTTACCCGTGCCCAGCAGAGACTGGGCCAAGTCTTTCAAGGGACGCTGTAGAAATAACATGTCTGGGCAGCAGATTCTCTAGGGCAATAACCATGATTTTCAGACTTTTGTGTCCCTTGCCCACAAAGACACTCAATAGTAACTTTATTATTATTTTTATTTTTACACCTCTCCCTTCTCTGATCTCTAAAGTACAAAATTTTACCTACTTTTCATTGAACTCATACTTCCAAGTAACACTGTATTGCATTAATATTAAAGATTTGGGTAATAATCTAGATGTATAAGGAGATTTATAAGTTTATTATTTGCACAGCACACATCATGGAAGAAATTAATCTGAAAAAAATTGCAGTTGACAGAAGCAAATTGCATATGTAGCCATGAATGCAAATCACCTTCTAATTTCATTTTACAATGCACATTAAGCTCCCTGTCCCCAAATACAATGCTTTCATGGGGTGGGCTGCAATAACACCAGGCTTCATTTCCCTCTTAACATCGAGTAGCACATGTGTAATTGGAAAGCGTGAACACAGAGCAATGGAACTGGGCTCACATTTGCTGAGGTCCTAACCCGTGTGAACAAACCAAGCACATGAGTTCACCCACAGTCACTTGTGTATGTGACAGGCATGTATCTCTGCACAGCCACACGGCTATTTTTTGTAAAAAGCTGATTTACCAATGTCTTAACCTCTGACATATTTGTTCAATGTTTTGCTCAGCTATAGGAGTTGGCTGACAACTGGCTGTGGTGGCTTACCACCATAAGCTATGCCAAAGAGGCAGGAGGCAGGAGGCAGGAGGCAGGGGGCAGGGGGCAGGGGGCAGGGGGCAGGGGGCAGGGGGCAGGGGGCAGGAGGCAGGAGGCAGGGGGCAGGGGGCAGGAGGCAGGAGGCAGGAGGCAGGAGGCAGGGGGCAGGAGGCAGGAGGCAGGAGGCAGGAGGCAGGGGCAGGAGGCAGGAGGCAGGAGGCAGGAGGCAGGAGGCAGGAGGCAGGAGGCAGGAGGCAGAGGCAGGAGGCAGGAGGCAGGAGGCAGGAGGCAGGAGGCAGGAGGCAGGAGGCAGGAGGCAGGAGGCAGGAGGCAGGAGGCAGGAGGCAGGAGGCAGGAGGATCATGAGCTGGACAGCCTAGCTTATACCTTGGGACTGCAGAGATGGCTTAGCAGTTAAAAGTGCTCTTGCAAAGGACTCAGGTTCAGTTTCCAGCACCCACATGGTGGCTCACAGTCATCTGTAAGCCCAGGTCCAGGAATATGATGCCCTCCTCTAGCTTCCTTGGGTACTAGGCACCTGTGGTATACATATAAACATGAGGAGAAGACACTCATACACATAAAAAAACACAATACTTTTTTTTTTTTTCAAAAAAAATCTTAATTATTGGCTAGAAAAGAGGCTAGGGTTTTGGAGAGAGTTAGGCTGAGAAGGACCAGAGAGACAGCTCAGCAGGTAAGGGGATTTACCACCAGGACTCATGATGACTGGAGTTTGATTCTTGGAACTCACACAGGAAAGGAGAAACCAACTTCTGTAAGCCCTCTGACCTGCATACATGTATACACATGCACACACACACACACACACACACACACACCACCACCACCACCACCACCACCAAGAGCTAGTCCTCATTCATTGGCACCTGCTAGTCTACCACTACCACAAGAGCTATATAAAAGAGACTGTTATGTTTTGATGTGATGTCATCAATACAGCCCCAGTTTATCAAACATCTTGGTTTCTAAAATGCTTCTTTGAAGGGAGGTGTGCATTCAAGGTGAACTCCTCCAAGTTCCTGCCCACAACAACACACTTGCTCTTTGATCAGTCTGCACAGCAGCTGGGCTCAGGGTGACAGATAGGTATCCTGCTTAACCCAGAACAGAACAGATAATTTGTCACACTGCCAGTGGACAGAGAAAAACCATTGAGGATGTGAAAAAAGAGGAAATGGGCTTTGGCACTGGAAACCTTCCCCACAGGAGAATGGCCAAATCGATACAAGTGGTGCCCACGTATGCATTTTAAAACAGTCGAAGAACTGCTGAACACACATCAAATTTCCTTCTCCTCTTTCTAACATAGAAATTTTTAAGCACTGAGGAAACAGATACAGGCCTGTCAATAGCCAAGATTTACTGAAAGAGGGTGCAGGCTTGGAACCAGGGTCTGAAAGACAGCTACATAAACAAATCACAGACTCCTCAGTCAAAGGAATGGTACGGTTTATCAGTTAAAAGAATGCTCAGAAGCATGCGAGATAGGCTGGAGAGATACAGGAAAGAAAACAAACAGTGAGGTTTGAAGGGCTGTGAATTACTTGCATTAATCATCTCTGAAGTGTGCTTGAACCGGACATCTGAAGGCCACCACAGATGCAGGGATATGAAGTTGATAGAGAAAGTCAATCAAGATGTAGGCCACTCCAAGTCAATATTCTCTAGCAGATTTGAAAGGAGCATCCATTATCTTAGCCAAACAATGGTGGTACTCTCTGTACTTTATGTCTAAACAAAATTATAAACCACGGAGAAAGCCGTGTGAGAAGGAGGAGGTTTTAGATCACCACAGGCAACCATAACCAATAATAAAGAGCCCTCTGCCGTGCAGGGGGGAAAGAGAGATTGTTTTTGTCCTAAAAGTTCGATTGATTCAGGAAGTGACTCACTTATGCTTACGCTGCAGTCAGTCATCTCATTCTGATCCAAATGACTGAGGCAACCCATCCCCAAACGTGATGCTCCGTATTTTCCTCAAGCATGTGTTTAATTGCAAGATGTAAATGTCTCTGAAACAGTCATGATAACAGAAAATGGGACAAAAGCTGTGTGGGACCACAGGCTGCCCCTGGGATGCCTTGACATCTCGGTGGGTAGTGACTTCAGGTCTCTCAAGATGCCCTGGTTTGGGAGCTGCTGAATTTGACATTGTTTCCCAAGAGTACCAGAGTACCACTCTCAGGTTGCAACTTACTGTATGTCTGATGGTCAGTTCTGCTATGCATCAAATGGGCTGGTAGCTCACACACATTTAATTAAATGTCAGAAATTGCAACAACTATGGTCATGGGAACCCAATGGACATGCAGTGGGTAGGGGGCACCTTGCTGCAATGAGTAGATTCTAGTATTTTTGAAGAGCCCCTCTCCAGAAAATATAAGGCAGTATTTCACCTAACATCAGCAAGTGACAATTGTGTGTTCAGGTGCAGAAGAACAAAACACCAAATGAGCCTCACCCTCCTCAAGAAATATGCTAAGGGTCTCAAGCAGCCACTTCCTTAAAGAGGTCTGAGACTGTGGGGCTTGCTCTACATTATTTTTTGACATGGTTACTTGTGACTTCAGGGTGCTCCCCTCTCCCCTTCCCTCCCCTTTCTTTCTCCATCTACTTCCTCCTCCCCCTTCCTCCCTCCTTCTTGACTCCTTAAATAATGACAGCAGCCTCCCAGCTCATGTCCCTGTCTAGCTCCTCACCTGCTAGTCCTCCTTTTGTGGTAGCCTCAGAACCACTCTAGACTCACAGAGCCTGTGACGGGTCCTCATGGTAGAGCCCAGCATCTCAAACTCTCAGCCTGCTCCTCTCCTGGGAAAGGTTGAAAGCAATGCCAGGACAGAAAGAGATTTCTAGCTCTGCCACATATGATTGAAGAGCTCTGAACAGAAGCCCTGAACAGAAGAAACACTTCATGCTGAAAGGAAATGCTCAAGTGTGTCTTGCCAGGTATAAGAAAGACTCCTGCCTCTTCCTCATTCATTGGCACCTATGCTTAGCTCTTAATGGGACTCATATCCAAACAGCTTTTTAGATAACTGAATAAAGTAAACCCCAACTCTTTAAAATTTTTTGGCTAACAACCTGTACATTCTTCATTCTTCCCAAAGGCACTTACACACTGGGAAAAACATTCTTTCTCCCTCTCTCGGCATGGAATATGGCACGCTAATACCATGCACTTGAGTTCCTTACTGTGGGTGAAAGAAACGTAAGATTCCTTACTCTGCCTTGAGAAGACCTGCTTCACAGAGTTCTAATCTTAAAAAAAAAAGCTGAAGTGTATTTGCCCTCTAAAAGGATTAGCTCCTTTACAGCAGGGTATCTACCATGTTTAAAGGGTATGCCATACCAACGCATATAAGGAATCATGAAATTTATTAATATCATAACACAGGGTATAGCACAGCTGAAAGAACTCTTAAGCTCAGTGCAGAACAGACGGGGAGGTTTTCTCTTCTGCAGGCAGTACTCAGCAGCCTGAACTCTCCTCCAGTCTCAGGAAGAGATCATCTGGACAATGGGTGATCAAAAATGCTTTCTTCCCAGAGTTGGAGTCTCCCTGTCCTCTTGGATCCTCCATGAGCCTGGCATCAGAGCAGGTGACACAAGACTCCAATATATTCTGCCCTAGCATTGAAATCTGCAGGATGACATGTGGGCTCCGAGATGTTCTAAACTATTTTAAGAGGTAACATGCATGGTAAGTGTCTGCTGGCCTTAGAGGCTGAGGACTACAGGCCACATCCTTACTAGAAGCTTCCTGTGGCCTGATCTTGATCAAAGCTCAAGTTATGGCTTCTTGGACCCCTGTTCATTTTCTGAGCCTTGTTTGCCAGAAAAGTTGGTTCTTCAGTGTTGGTTTTGAGAGCTGTCCAGAAGATGTCTGTGAAGTTTCTTTTCTCACTGAGCTAACCAGAGTCATACTGGATCATGCGTTGTCTAGAGCCAGGACTCAGGCACCCAGAATTTAACATAAGAAATCTTTGCCAATACCTTTGGAGAGGGCTGTCTGCTCTTTCATGCTTGAATATGGTTGACTTGAGTTAACATGAGCACATCACAGAAATGGCAGGATGTGACTTTAGAGGCTAGATCCTAAAGACATGGTGGCTTCTTGCTTTCTCATGGATCCTGCTCTCTGGAAGGAAGGCAGCTGTTGGTCATTGTCTTGGTTAGATTTCCTTTGCTGCAATAAAACATGATGACCAAAGATAACTTGAGGAGGAAAGGCTTGTTTTTATCTTACATTTCAAAATCCACTGAAAGGAAGTCAGGGAAGGAACCATGGAGTCAGGAACTGAAGCAAAGGCCATGGAAAAATGTTGCATACTGGCTTACCCCTCAAGGTTTGCTCAGCCTGCCTTTTTATACTACCCAGGACCACCTTCCCAGGAGTAGTACCTCACTCAGTGAGCTGGGCCCTTCCACATCAACCATTAATCAAGAAAATGCCCTACATACTTGCCACAGGCACTCTGATAGAGGCATTTTCTCAATTGAGGTTCCTCTTCCAGGTGACTCTAGCTTGTGTCAAACTGATAAGATCTAAACCAGGACAGTCATCAAGACCTTAGAATGGTGTCTGCATGCAGGAGGTACGTAAGTAAGGCCACTGGGCATACCCAACATCAGCTTGCCAGCTATGGAAGGAGACCTCACAGTCCCGCCCAAGCCTTCAGCTGAGATGTGATAAATTTGCCAGTCACATTCTAGAATACAGAAAAGGAGAGAAGTGCTGAAGACCACACAAGCACATAGTACCCGGGTATGTGTGCTTCCATGTCACTCTCCTAAGCACTATCCACTATCCCAATGCCTCTGCTTAAGGCAGAAAAGGTATGATCATCTCAGGGTCTCTTGCTTTGCTTTTTGCAATGATGACCACTATTTACCCAGCTTAGCTACCAGTACTCAATGCACATACTTTCTAGGTTTTAAAGTTGTACACTAGCAAGCGCAGGGATGGAAGTGCCGAGCTCCATGGACCATGCCCACTTTTTTATGATCTACGATTCAGGGGATGTTATTGAAAATTTGCCTGGATAGTCCTGCAGGTATTTGTATGGCTTATAGGCATGTCCAAGTTGCTGCCTGAGGGCCACATGCTCTTAAGACATGCATGAATGAAGCACAACGCATTTGTAAATGACAACATTGCATCGCAATGAGCAAAGGACGGACACCCCTGTACAATATCAGATACTACATAAACAGCGCTAAGAAAAGTGAGCAGAAAGAAACAAACTGTGCTTCGTGGTAAAAAAAATGTCTGCTAATCTCATGTTTGCTCCACCTCTTGTTGTATTTGTGTATTGTGTGCATGTGTGTCCATGTGTGAGTAGGTGTATACATCTACCTATTTGTGCACATGTGGAACCCAGAGGTCAATGTCAGGAATCTTCCTCTAGCACTTTCCACTCATTTTTATCTTGCATTTATTTATATATTATGTATATAATAAATCACATTATTTACACACATCTGTGCACGTGTGTGAGGGTTCAAGGCCAGGAGACAACTTAAGAGAGTCAAATTCTCTTCCTCTACCATGTGGAGCCCAGGATTGAACTAAGAGCAGCAGACTTGGCATCAAGCACCTTGTAGATTGAATAAGAATGTCCTTCATAGGCTCATATGTTTGAATGCTTGATCCCTAGTTGCTGGGCTTTTAAGGAAGGATTAGGAGGTGTAGCCTTGTTGAGGGAAGTGTGTCACTGGGGCTGGGCTTTGAGGTTTCAAAAGCCCATACCAGTCACAGTCTCTTTCTACCTCATGCTTGTGGATAATGTAAACTCCCAGCTACTGCTCCAGCACTATGCCTGCATCTGCATGCCTACCTGCATGCCTGCATACGTGCCTGCATGCCTGCATGCCTGCCTGCTGCTATGCTTCCCACTATGATGACCATGGACTAAGCTTCCCAAGTAAATACTTTCTTGGTCATGGTGTCACTTCATAGCAATTGACTAGTAAATAAGCTATACCTTTACCCAATGATCTATCCTGCTGGGCTTCCCCTTTATGTTTTGGAGGCAGGGTCTCTCACTAAACCTGGAGCTCTTAAATTAGCCCATACAGATTGGAGAGTAAGACCCAGTGATCATCCTGTCTCTATCTCTCTGCACAGGGGTTACAGACACATGCCACCATGTTTGGCTTCTTACATAGATGATGGGGATTTGAACTCAGGCCCTCCTGCTTGTAGAGAAAACACTTTAGCCACTGAGCCCCTCCCTAGCCCTTACCTCCTGTCTTGCTATCTATCATCTTACTCTCCTTCCCTATCCTCCCTGTTGAAAACAGCCATACCCATATTCCTATAACTGTCTCCACAGACTGCATAAACAAAGTTGAAAGTCTGTCCTCACATGCTCTTTTAATTTGTACAGACACTCACTTTCCAAAGACATCTTCTGCCTGATACCGTGACTAAATCTATTTTCACGCATCTCGACACAGTGTTTAAACTCCACCCAAATGTGCCTTGTACTCGTTATGGGTGTTTTTTCCGGTGTAAGCTTTCTACAGGGATGTCCCCTCCTGGAGCCAGACCCCACACTGACTGCTGGATACATTTTGATTGACTGGAGCCACACCAACCTGACTGCTGGATACATTTTGATTCTATGGGGACTTCATCAGAAATAAGACAATAAGAAACAAAGGCAAGCAATTTGGGCTCCCTTCTGAATGTTAACCTCAAATTCCAGATCCATCTGAGATCCTGCAGAGAAACAGAAACATAAGTTGTGTGTGATATAGACCCTCTGTGAAAGGAAAATGGAAAGGCTGGGAAAATGGCTTAGGTTAAAGTATTGGCCACATAATCATGGAAGCCTGAGCTTGAGCCACAGAATCAAGGCCATTGCTAGGGAGGAGACAGGAAGATCCTGGGACTCCTCTGGCCAGCCAGTCTGACCGAAGCAGGGAATTCTGGGTCAACTGACACACCCTGTCTCAAAAAAAATTTGAGGAATGATACTTGACGTTGTCCTTTGATCACACACACACACACACACACACACACACACACACACACACTATTCAACATGAGATTACTTTGATAAGATTTTTCTCAAAGTAAAACTCTCTAGAATGAATTCAAAGTGATTTTCAAATCAGAAGCTGATTGGCAAAACATTTCATCATTGGGATTCTCCCTGACTCCAAGCAGGAAGCTAAAGATAGCTTTGCTTCCTGAGGCCTAACTCAGGGTGTTTCCACCGTGCCCCTGCACTGTGCCCCTAGGTGGTGCCCAGTTCCAGGAAAGCCACCGGCTGTGCCCTCCACATAGGGTAAGGCCATCCCTGACACTAGATAACAACAGGGAGAAAACACTAGGGATTTTGGGGCTTTGCCATTACTCATGCCAAAGGAATGGCATGCCATTCCACGCTAGCTCAAGGGCCCACTCTCCAGGCCTCTGCCCCAGGGCAGGGGTGCTGGAAGGGAAAGCTACCAAAGGTTCCAGACAGCTGCAGCTGCCCATAGAGCTGCTGGCTCTGGGTCAGCACATTTACTTGGCCAACTCTAGTGTCCTCAGCCAGAGGCTAAGAAGCCCGAGCTGTGAAGTTCTGAGTGGGAAAACAAGATGGAATAGTTGGGGTGCTTGGAGGGAAGGTAGGGAGGGGAGCCAGGGCAAGTAGCTGTGGGAGAAACCACCCACCTTGCCACCTGCTTTGGTCTCCTCTGCAGATGACAGGGAGAAACAGGGAGCAGGAATACAGACCTCTCGTGGCAAAGTGAAGCTCTTTAAAAGCAAACCCAGGGCAGGCTTACCATGTGTGGCAGAGGTAGTCTATGGGGAGAGTTGGGACAATTTCCCAGCCAAAATGCCAGAAATGGTCTCTAATGAACAATGAATCTCCTATAACACATGGAAAAAAGAAATCAGGGTCCCTGGAAAGAGAGGTCTGCAGGTCCATGCGGATGGCCAAGGGCTTCAGCATAGCCAGCTCCTTCCTACAGGAGATTGCTAAGCAGGGCAGACAGATGTGAGAGTTAGATTCCACATCAAATGAGGACAGCAGGAGTGGGGTGTTTGTCCATCCAAGAGGACAACACATAAGCCCCCCGTTTCTTAGTGAACAAGAATGACGGAGAACACAGCAGTGGTCCATGAGACGGTTCCGTCACTCAGTCGCCCGGCAAGCCACTATCAGCGAGCTCAGTCCTACAAAACCTCAGTTATTGGTTTTGTTTTTTTTCCCAAGAGTACCATTGAAATTGGACCCTGCCACACCACAGACAATGTGTCCTGGCTGGCTCTATCCAGCTGCTTCCTCCAGTGCTTTCTTGACTAGGGAGAGGAGCACAAACAGATAGCACTTTGGGATTTCCCACAGTGAGCATCTCTCTGGGTTCAGTTGCTGTGCCCTCCTATCCTCTTGGCTACCCTCCTGTCCTTCTCTATAGCAAAAGAGCCCGACCTCATTCTTGGGACCCTACAAAAGCCCGCAGAGTTCTAGCCCAGGCCACATGTTGAGATTCCTATGGGAGCTTTGTAAAGCCCCCAACTTCCTGCTCTTCCTGTAAAACTCGGCAGTGAGCGCCCGGGGGACAGGAAAACACCCCGGAGACTCTAATGAACAACTCAACAGCCTCTTTCAGTCTGAATTTTTTTAAATGGCATAAAATCATAGGAAAAATAACCAAAACACACTACACGGGTGCTCCTTTGGCAAATGTACAAAGATGGAGGGACAGGTACAATACTCGGGTCACACTGTCATCTCCAGAGACCTCACTCTGAGTTCAGTTCCCCCAGGCCTGAGGGCTGTTCCCTGTGCTCTCCCCACTGTAGCGATGAACCACACCACCTGAGGAGAATGCAGACTGTGGGGTGCCCTGAGGGAGCCATCTGTCATCTGCTCTTACCCCACTGCTATGAGTCTGAGTGTAGCCCCTGAAGGTTCACCTGCCAGTGGGTGAAGCACATGGTTTGCATGGGGCTGATTCCATCCCTGACCACAAGGAGGACATGTGAGCTCAAGCTAAGAAAAATAGCAGTTAGCCCTGCACATGGACAAAACTTTGAAGAGGGCCTACTGTCCCAGCCTGGCCTTTCAGAGCAAGAAGGCTCTCATTGGGGTTAGTCTAGATTCAATTGTAGGTTGACTTTCTATTGGGATATGCTGTCTCCTTCTATAGGGAGGTCTGGATGGGAGGCTGGTGGAGACCACTGTGACACCAAGGACTGAGGTGAGAGATCACAGGGCCTAGATGGCCCTATGTGGGCTCAGGCCCTGCTGTTCCTGAACTCTCAGCTCCTTCAGCCAGTGAGTAATCCTGATCAGGACCTGAAAGGAACTTCTTTTGCCTCTCACCTGTCTTGGCACTCTGACATAAAGCTGGTGACAGACTCTGGGTCTAAATAGCCAGATGAGACTGTTGGGCAAACCTCTCATAAAGCAAAAAAAGGTAGTAGGTGACTTCATTTGTCGGTTGCCTGAAAAGGCTTGTGCAGACGGTGTGCTTCTCATTATGTTAGGACATCTGTGGAAGGTGAGTGGGGAACAGAAGGGCAACTGTCTTTCTTTTTCTATTTGAAGCAACACCGTTCTGGGCTGGTTCTTCCGTGTATGATGTGAGTTCTAATACAGGTGTACAAAAGAGCCCTCACTCTACCAGCAGCTGAGGTGACATCACACACACACGCCTGGTAAGGCTCAAGAGAGAAGGCAGCTGCTTGCTATTCTCAGGAATAGATTTCCCCACGTAGCACTTTGTACTGGGCCTCACTTAGCCAGACTTGGTATTTGCTTCTTGCTCCCCAAATTCTAGTCTGGGTAGAGCAGAGGGAGGTACTTGCCCATGTGGACTGTCGCACCTCTACCAGCTCTCTGGGAACCTGGCTTTGAGGATGAACCAACAGATTGAACCTTAAGTGAGACCCCAGCAGAGATTCTACACAGAGACGGAGCACTCAAGCCCAGGGTCTCTCTTTTCAGTGAGTCTTGGCTTCCTGGAGGGTGTTTCTACCTCTAATCATTGCATCCTAACCTAGTTACTAGTAACTAGTCACTCCATTGCCGATATACCCTCTAAGCCCATTACAGTTGAACAGTCAAACATTCTAGCGACGAGCTCCGAGCAGTCACCCTGGCATGGCCACCCTCTCCACCTTCCAGGTTAAAAAGCCAATTGGTAAATTGAGCCTGCCCGCTCCAGCTTCCAAGATCCCAAGCCACAAGGAAAGGACGCCACGCTTCTGCAGCTAGCAATCCCTGTTACCCTGCGAATGGAAAAGAAGCTGCGGCTACGCAACGTAGCCAGGATCCATCTCATCGATCTCTGCCCAGCACACAACCCTATCCCTTCAGGATGTGCATTTGAATAAAGCAAACAATAAATCATTTGCCAAACAAAGCACACTGTGCTTGAGACACATACCCAGGCTGCTGTTGAGACTCCTCCCGGAGGCATCCCCCACGGAATAGTCTGAGCATCACTTAGGCAGAGCAGAGAGGATAGAGGGTGGAAACGGAGCCCAGGGTCTCACCTTCAGGTCCCGCTCAAGGATGGACCTCAGCTTCCCTCAGCTGGACACAGGTTGGGCCTCATTTCCCGAGGCTCAACAGCATGAACAGTGCTTCAGGTTTAGGAAGCAGGGGATGAGGGATCAGTCTACCCAGCTCAGAACGAGAGACAGATACTGAATTCCTGATCCCTGAAGTGTGCCATGGGGTCCCAGGTAAGAGTTATTTTTCTTAACCGCCTCTGGTACCACACCCCATCTCTAAATAGGGAGATGAAGCACACTGCATCCTAGGCGGAGGAAGGCAAGAGGTGATTTCAGTTGTTGGCAAACAGAAAGATTCATACAGAAAAATCTATTTCTGGTGACGTTAAAATAAACGAGCAAAGTCATTGAGAAAATAACTAGAGAAAAATGGGACTGCTTCATCAACATGCAATGAATTCAAACTCATATGCACAGATGCTGGGCTATGTCTGTGTTTCAGACCTAGAGACTGCCCTGTGTGGATGGGCAGGTACCTGGGTCAGGGTCGGCTGACAGAGCAAGGACTGAAGAAGAACCTAGAGGCATCAGTGCTGACCACCATGACTTTGGACAAGGGGGCCCGGCCGTCAGAGAGCTTCCTGTCTCCTGACATACAGTAGGCAACACCTACATTTCTGGTCAGTCAGTTCTTAGGAAATGTACACTCATGTTCCTTCCACAGGCCAAACCTCTTCTCATGAGCTCTTTTCCTGCTCCTGCTGTGATTCTGTCTCTTTTCTATGTCCTGCAAGGTGACACAAGCCAGGGTGTTATGAATGCCGTTGACACACTCCTTCCTTATAACTTTCCCAGAGGGCTCACTCCTACCTCTACACAGATTTCCTCCAGTTTCAAAGGAAACTTAAATGTAGAGTCCTGGATAGGCTGGGGGAAGAGGAGGATGAAAGTCATGGATGCTAGGGCAAATCAAAATTTCAGGTTGTCCCCCAGAGAGGTCAAAGTTCACCACTAGAAACTTTATGGGTCTATTTGTAGCAGCTTTGCTTGTGAAAGCAGGTAGACCCTGTGACTCTGAAGTGCCCATGTCTCTGATATGATAGGTTTTGCTGAATCTTAATAAGATAAACAGGTTAGCCCAGAGAAGCAGTTTTGAGTTAAGGGCTCTTTGCTTCTGTTAAATAGGCCCAACCCCCACCTAGAAGAGTCAAGCGCTGGAACTGTGCACCCCACATCCCACAACCTGGCTTCATTCTTGGCCTTTGAACCAGCATCTGCTCCAGGGACACCTGGTCACCCTAGTCAGAACCTCTAGGTCTTGGTTCTTAGGGTACCACTGACTGGTGTCATGACATAGCCTAGGAACTCAGCCTGCAGCCTCAGTCTCCCTAAACCAACCTCTGCTCAGGGTCACACCTATAGCTGTCAGCTCTTTCCTTAGTCTGCAGCCGCACTGCATACATAAGCCATAAACCAACACACTCGGCTTTTAAAACCATGCACCATGCATGGCAAGTTCTTTACTTAGTGAGTTATTCTCCTAGCCCCAAATTCCCAGGTTTCATGATAGGGGAGGGGTCACTCAAGACTCTTAAACCTATGAAAAGTGGTCCGCAGACATGTTTCTACAGAAGGAACTGCCAGCATGCTCCAGACTCTCCCCGGGAGGCACTGGTCTCTCAGGCGGGTTCAGACTCTTGGCTGGTGTTCCGGTGATTGCTAAGCCCCAAAGCACTGTCTTTTCCTATTCCTCTCTGACCCTGCTCCAGCTAGCTGCATCCAGACACCTGCTGTTCCCCAGGCAGGAGAGGCCACTTCCCACTGCAGAGGCGAGCTTACAGAAGCCTCTCTGTCTGAAATACCTCAGTTCTGTTGGCTGCCGAGAAAATGTTCACACCCAAGCCTGCCCTCCTCAGTGAAGCCCTTCTAGTCTCTCGCAGGCCCATTCCACCTGTTCTGCCCCACCTCTGCACTGGGTCACCCCTATGCCTCCCTTGGGGAGGTAGCTTCCTTATCCCTGGGGACCTGGGACATTCATAGGACAGGCACTGTCCTAAATGGCAGTACTAAGCATGCTGTGTGTATAGTCTAAGTATTCAATAAAGATTTAAGTGTTCCATTTGTCTCTTCTTACAGACCATCAAACACTGCTAGCATTTGGGGGAAAACTCCGAAAGAGCCCTTGAAATATTTCCAGATTGCTAAGAACAGGCCTAACTCTGCTTAACACAGTGCAAAATTATTAAATTTCTGATCCTTTCACTTTTATATTACATTTGAGCCCAAGTTGGAGCTATGTTTTAAAAAAAAAAAAAAAAGTTTAAGTAAGGAGGCTGATGACATCACCAACAGAGGACTGCTAGGTTAAAGCCTGCTATGTGGGCAAAAAGAAAGGTATTGAATTACTGGTGTGCTTGATCAAGAGCCGCTAGGAAGGAGCTCAGGCAAAGAACACTAAGTCAACAGCGGCTGGAAGTTAAGGACAGGGTGACTGGCTGTGTCAGAGCACCCCCATCTAGCACTTAAGTCTCTTCTGTTCATGTAGGCTGCTTTTAGGTCCAAGGAAACCACTCTCGGAGGAAAGCAGTCGGGAACAAGGGTTCCTTACATTTGTAACAATGCAGGATGGTGTGGCTAGAGACCAGGAGGGGTTTTTGTTTTTGTTTTATCTGTGAAAGGCACAGTACAATCAGGACTATGGTGGAGTTTTATCTACAAAGCTAAATATTTTATGCTCTTTGAGAGAACATTTGCAAGCTTTGTGTTCATTAAAGGAAGTACCCTACAGCAACGATTTGCTGGCCCAGACTGAGAGTCTGTGCACCCTTGAATGCAACAGACAGGACATATACCTTCTGGCTGCTCATTAAATCACACTGACTGCCTCCTCTGTAACTGGAAGAGGGCTTCTACATTGGAGGACTAAGGTGTTTTGGCCTGGATTCTATGCCTGATGCAACTATGTGCCACCATGTTTTCTAGAACCGTCTCAGGCCAGGCCAGAATCTTCTTCTTAGGTGTGCCCTAGAATTAAGACTCCACACTCTGTCTGAAAGAGTATGTGCAGGAATGAGAAACAGGAGGTTGGTCTCTGAGAGTCTAGCTCACTGCTTCATTGCCTAGAGCAATGGCCTCCCTCTTTTCCTCTCTCCTCCCTCAGCCCCTTCCCTCTCCTCTCTGTTTTGTAGAAGATCAGGGTGAAGGGAAACTGGGGTGAAGGGAAAAAGATTAGAGAGAAACTTGGACAAGAAGTGCTCTCAGCTGGACTTGTTCCCCCAGGGAGACCCCTTGGGTCCCTAAGGGACCTGGAAAGCAGTCTAGGGCATTCTTTAGAAGGAAGCACTTTACCCATGGAGGAAGCTAGAGTCTTTCCACGTCTAATGACCTATCCCTTCTCCCCTCAAAACAACTAGCCGTGATCCACAGTATGTTCTAGAACACATGACCAATATGGAACAGCTACAATGGTCTTCAACATGTGAGTTTGACTCCTTTAGTGGTCAAACAACCCTTTCACAGAAATTACCTAATAGTATTGAAAAATGCAGATTATTTACATTAGGATTTCCAAGAATGGCAAAATAATAGTTATGAAGTAGCAATAAAAATAATTTTATGGTTGGGGGAGGGTCACCACAACATGAGGAACTATATTAAAGGGTCACAACATTGGGAAGGTTGAGAACTACTGGGCTAGGGCAAGGCCACTTGTGGGAAATTATGCCATGAGAAAAATGGACTGTTGGTATCTTCCAAGTCTGATCAGAGCCCTTGTCTGTGCCTGCCTCCATGTGTCCTTCTCTATCTACAGGGAAATGGGCTGCCTCCAAGACTGGAAAATCAGCATCTCTGGAGGAGACATGGCCTTCCCTATGGGTGGAAATCCACCTGTGTGGGGAATCCCAATAACAGAACTAAATAGAAGCTGATGGGAATTTCATACAGACAGGTGGAGACAAGGAGGGAGGCCTCCAGGCAGAGCATCAAATCCTGCAGTTGGGTGTCCAGCTTTGGGGCTGGCCCCTTTGAGCTGGAGAAGAAAGGAAGGTCAAAGCTGGCAGAACTTCACAAGATACTCATGGCAGATAGAGCTTCCCACTTCAGGCCCCACAGAGGGGCATCTTGCTCTCAGAACAGCACTTGGGCTTGTTGGCCTTGAGTCAAGGTCAGGGCCTTGTGTACAGAGAGCACGAAGTCCTCAGAGCAAACTGCTTAGAGGCTAGCTTAAGAGACACAGCCTGGAAACTCCAGGTCCTTGGAGTGGGAGACAAAATAAAATGACACATTCTAAAGGCTACTTGTCATAATATACTGCAATCAAGCATCCATCCAAACAAAAATCCAGAAAGCTAGTAGAGGAAGAAAATGGAACTAATTTTCTTCACAGTACAAATGGTGACTAATGTCCAGCTGGGAGTATCTAAATAGATCCAAGTCCTAACAAAAATTACGTCTGTTTCTTAACTAGAAACGCAGCACCTGCGCCAAGGACACGGTGACAGAGACTTGGACACTCTCAAGCTCTTGGTTCAAATGAGGAGGCCCCTGATTGATCTGCAAGCAGAAGCCAAGTCTTTGCTCTTCGTCCTCTCCACTGCACCAGAACCTTTGAATCCAGGTCCATCTCCTGTTCTAAAGACTGAATCACCAGGCTGTGGAGATGGCTCAGTAGACATTTACCACATGAGCATAACTACCTGGGTTCGGATCCTCAGCACCCATGTAAATGGCCAAGTGTGGTGACACGTACCTGTAACCCAAACACTAGGATAGATAGAGACTAGGGGATCCTTGGGTCTCAGTAGCCCATCAATCTAGACAAAACAATGAGCTCCAGGCCAGTGAGAAGCCCTGGTTCAATAAACAAGACAGAGGGCTGGAGAGATGTCTCAGTGACTAGGAGCACTTGCTGCTTTTGTAGAAACCTGGTTCAGTTCCCAGCACTCATTTGGCAGCTTACAACCACCTTTAACTCCAGTTCCAGAGGATCGGACCCTGGTGGGCATGAGGCAAGTATGTAGTGTGCATACAACAAACATGGGCAAAGTACTCACACACATAATATAAAATAAACATCTTTTTAAAAGAAGATGGAGAAATGACACCAGACGCCTTTGAACCTCAGATAAGGGCATATGTGGGTAAGTATTCCTGTGAATGTGCACATGTAAGCATACACATACACACACACACACACACAACACAACACAACACACACACGGGAGGGGTGGGAGAGAAAGAGACAGGGTAGAAGAAGAATCACGAATCACACCTGCTCAGGTTCATACCAGAGGATCACATCCTTCTGACATCATCATTTCACCTCAGAGTGCTTGCCCAGAGCCCCAGTTTGTGCCATCTCCCTCAAGAAACAAAGACCTGTTTGTTCTATTGGTGGCTCTGTTCCAGGCAGGGTGACATGGCTGAAGAGTGCTTGGCCTCCTATACCGTTCCTGCACAGACTCCCACACCACTACCTCTGCTCCCTTTGCCCATGCACTCCTTCTCTTCACACCCCAAACCTCCTGAGTCTTGGGTACCCTGTAATAGTCTGGCCATCCCCTAGCAGATGCACAATCACACATCTACTGCAGGAGCTCGTGGCCAAACTGTCATTCCCACACTGGACCGTCTAAGGGATCAGAGTCTGTGATGCCCACACCGAGACCAGAGGCCCACACAAACTTCCCAGTCAATATGCCACCCCAGTCTACTGACACCCAAACATCTGACTACAGCACAGCACAGCACAGCTAAGGGCCAATTTTCAATTGAGTTTCCTTCCTCTTGATGGAGTTTCTATCTGTTTGCAGAGAGAGGAAAAAAAAAAAAAAACCTGAAACCTCCCTTATTGTTATCAATACTTGATACCAATTCTGTGACAAGTTAGATTAAATGAATTCTTGCTTGTATTTAAAAATGATTTTTAAAATAGGTAACCATTCTTTAAAACTACTTTATATAGCCTCTCCTTTATTGGGAATCAATATAAAAGGATATGTTAATTTGTTTTTCTGAATTACATGGCTAAAAGTTTTTTTTTATTTCATAAGCTTCACCAAACCCTTTGAAGTATTTATTTATGTAGCTAAAAGAAAGAAACCCATATTTCTGGCAGAGAGCCAGATGCAGTGAGTACAGAGGCTGTGAACCACATCAAAAGTCCCTGTGTGGCACACCTGGATGGGGCGGACCCCAACTGGTGAGATTTGTGGAGCAGCAACAGGACCTGAGAAAAGGAAAGGGGGCTAGGTGATAATTCCCAAAGGAGGATCCCCCAGCTGCATCCAGCATCAGCCTCCACCATCTGCCTCTCCTGGAGAATTAGAAACGTTGTATATTCCTACCACCTTAGGTGTGGTTTATACATCCCAACCATCTGGAGGGCAGGTGGAATCTACTCCAAGAGCCCCCAGAGCAGTTGTTCTCAACCTTCCTAATGCTGTGACCTTTTTCTACAGTTCCTCATATTGTGGTGACTGCCTATCATAAAATCATTCCATGGCTACTTCATACCTATAGTTTTGCTACTGTTAGGAATTGTAATGTAAGTGTCTGATATGCAGGATATCTGATATGCAACTCCAAAGAGGTCGCACCCCACAGGTTGAGAACCACTGCCCTAGTACCTGGAGAGGTTCAGAGATGTTCCAGAGCTGACCTATTCTTTGGAGGAGAAGAATTGTTAAGCCCGAGCGTTTGGGGGCCATCCACAGCTTCATTGTTTTATGTTATGGTTGCAAGGCTGACCTTATGCCCCGATTCTACATGCTTCCTTCTGGGCTACACTGGCTCTTGGTGCTGCGGATGCCTCGTTTCTGCCTGGCGTCACACCCAGCCTGGTTTAATTCAGTCCACAAGCCCAGGTTAATGTTCACAGCAAGTTGTAGTTTTGCCTCATGGATCACTAACACCAGAGTCGGTGGTGTATGATGGGGAATGAATTCACTCCTGGTGCACAGTGAGTGAAAGCACTATGAGATTAAGTAGCTGAATTATACAAAATTTACATAATTGTTCAGATCATTGAGCAATAATTAAAGTTGCCTAATACGCCACATCGTATTGATCCCAACTATTCTTTCAAGTAGTACACAGAGAAAGACTTTATCCATGAACATGATTTTGTTCACTTGTTGGACAACTTGAAGAGTCATTCCTCAGATATTATCTATCTTTTTAGAAACAGTGTCTCTTGTTGACGTGACTCATCAAATAGGCTAGGCTATCAAACTCAGCAAGTCCAAGAGATACACCTGTTCCTGCCTGCCAGAGCTGGGATTACAGGTGTGCAGCTCCACATCTGGCATGTTAGGCTCTGGGTCTTGAACTTGGGTCGTCTTGCTTATAAGGCAAACACTTTTCCACTAAGCCATCTCCCTGGCCCCATGTTGGTTTTTACCATGTATGATGTATATAGCATTAGGTATCTTAGGAAACATATCTGGTTTCCTGGGTGTTGATCACATGCTTGCTAATGTATGTGCATCCTCTGACTCCATCCCAGCAGCCATGCAGAGTAGTGACTGACGGTCAGTCTACTCCTGAGGAGTGAGCAGCATTGTCTAAACTTAACTCAATTAAATAAGACCACACCAGAGGCAGGATTCAAATCCAAATCTAAACCCAAAGTCCAAGGTCTCAGAGACATACCCTTTATTGACAGCCTGGTAGAAGAGCTGAACTGTTAAAACAAATCAACTAGAAACCTAAAATAAACTTGAACAAGTACTTTAGAATAGGGCCAAATGTCTTTCCATAGAACCAAGAGGGTTCAGAGAGGTTTTGGGAAGGCTAAGACACGTGACAAACTGAGCTGGAGGCTGAACAGGTTCCATGTCTTATGGTCTAGAGAGTTAGAGGGCCTTCGGGGAGACCAGGCCACAGCTTTATTTGCTAGGAAACAGCAAGCCAACGATGACCTACATTGCACAGGGCTTTCTCAAGTGACTCTCAGGTGCTGAGAGGCCCGACTCTCGCTCCTCTGACAGCTACATTCCCTTCTGTTTCAGAGCAGAACCTCCCCAGGTGAGACCCAAACACCATAAATGAGAAAATGAATCAGCAAGGGAAGAGAACGCGTATAGTTCCAGTTCCCCCACTGCCTCCAAACCTGCCTCCTCGGGAAGTCCTGTAGGGTCTCTTTGATTCAATATCCCATTAAGAACTGTCCCTGCCTCTCCTTTATGGTTTGCCTCCTCTTTCCATGATCCAGTGCACATCAATATACATCGCAACAGACATCTATGGAAAGCACAGAGGCTCATTCACACAAACACACATGCTCCAGAGAGCCTTACACATAAGCACACATGCTCCAGAGAGTCTTACTTCATCACCAGTTTCTCCACTCAACAGCAGCCAGCAAGGGACTGCTTCCAAACACTGAGCTCACAGTCCTGTCCTAACCTAAGCCCCTGGTCAACATCTCTTTTGGAAGCAGAAAGGAGGCTAGTGCATTCCGAAGGCTGAAGAAAGCATTAGAAGTTGGGTAGGTGTGTGGAGTGGGGCGGGGGATGATGGAGGCACCCCTTTGATTTAGGACATGTTAGGGGTGAGGTTGTTGCCCTAGAAGAAAATACCAGGTGCCCTGCAGAACATACCTCAGCCTACAAATTTGTCTCTGACCAGCAGGGGCGTGGTTTCAATAAATGTCCTCAGAGATGGAGCCATGAAGACCAAGGAGGGACAATCAGGCACAGAAGAACAATTTGACCTACTGAAATGGATTCATGCCCCTTCCCATACCTCCCTGCACTTCCTCTGGGTTAAAAGATTTGCATGTTGAATACCTGGAGCTGAGCAGATCACTCCCAGGACAGAGTTTCAAGGGCAGAGTTTCAAGTCTTCCTCCAGGCTACCTTAGGGGTGATAGGGCAGCTGACCCAGGAGCACCGGAGGGCCAAGTATGCCTCCACAGCAGAGACAATGAGTTTCCGGGCTGGGAACCAATGGCCAGCATTGTTCTAACCTTGTGACCAGACAGGGGCTCCAGGAAGCATCCAAGGACAACACCTCCCTTACTGAAACTTCAAGGCTGATTTGCTTGAGAGGTTCTAGATTATCAAATCCAGTTTATCCAGTGACCTGGCCTTTCAGTAAGTCAAACAGCTGCTACCAACTTACAAGCCAGAAAACTGTTGGGTTGTGTTGAGGGGGTAGTCATGATCCACAGATAGCATTAATCCCAAGAAACAAGCACCTGGGCCCCAACCTGGCATTTAGGAGACAGAAACCCTCTCCCTGACAATGTGGACCCTGCCTTTTAGGCAAACCAACACCTGGCCTTTTGTTTCCCCAGGGCCTTGAACTTGCACTGAGAGACCCAGCCTCCATCTATTGTCTTTGTCCTGAAAGCTGAGGGACCTTGGCAACCACCAGCAACTCACTGTTTCATGTGCCCTTTGGTTTAGTCCCTCAGCTTGGGAAAACCATTCCCACCTTCATTCCCCAGCTCCAGTTTAACTAATCATAGATTTTTACGTTGTAGGAAAATAAATGCATAACTATCCTTGCAACAGTGTCCAGGCACTTTGGGTCACGAGGCACTTAGGTGCAAGGGCATTACTGGGCAAGAGACACAGTCATTTCTAGAACACATGAGCACCCTTTGCTGGTCTTCCTTCAAACTCTCCGATACAGTCAAGGTTCCATTTTCTTCCTGTAGTTTCTGAGGTTCCAACACTTACAGACTTGTAACTCAATATAAACCTGCAGGCATAACACTCCAACCTCTCTAGAATGATACTTCATGACTGGAAAGAATTTAGGTCAGGTCCAGTCCTTGGTCCTCAGGCTTGGCTCTACCTCATTACCCTGTGGGTCTCCAAGCCTTCCCCAGATGGTCCCAGGAAACACCAAGATGGGTACCGCTGGCCTTTGGCTCCAAGACCTCCTCAGGTCCTCCCCCCACCCCCAATAGACTTGCAATTCCTGGCGTCAGACCTCAGCTACCTGCCAGGTTTCCCCACCTCGACCATGAATCCCCAACTGACGCCTGCCTGGGAAGGCACCCGGCCCTAGACCGATCGCCAGCATCCCGCAGCGCCCCGCTGCGCCGGGAGTTGGCGCAACTCGAGTCACTTTCTGGAAAAGCTCCAGTCTCAAGCCCTGCGTGCGCAGCCCCCAACACACGGTTGGCACCCCCTCCCATTTCCACTGCGTTCACACAGGTCCCTGGGTTTCTGTCCTCTTCCCACGGTCGCCACCCGCAGACACACACCCTCTCTGTAGCTGTTCTCGGAGAGAGCTGCCGAGGTGGTAGCCAAGTTCGGACCGCGCCTCGGGCAGGTAGCTGGGGTCACAAGGTTTCCCTCCAGTCGATAGCACCCTGTGCACTAGGAAGATGGCAAAGACCTGGCTCGGACACAGCTCCCGGACACGACCTGTCCTTCTCTGGCACTGGCCCAGGTTATCCCGGTCTGCTCAATGTGCACCGGGAGCACGGCCACCCACCCGCCCTCACCGCGCCACTCACCTCCCAGGGACCGGTGCTGTCGCGCCGATCGCTCCTCCGCGGCGACTCCGCATCTCCCGGGCACCCGCCCGCCGCGCTCCGCTCCGGGGCGCCCGCTGTCCCTCGCGAGCTCGAGGGAGGGTCGTGGGGACGCGCGTGGGCAGTGAGGTACCTACGCCGCCGGTGACTTCTCCCGAAGCCCGCAGCCTGCAGCCCCCAGCCCGCAGCCCGCAGCCCGTAGCCCGTAGCCCGTAGCCTGTAATCCGCAGCCGGCAGCCCTCAGCCCTACAGGAGAGCAGGAAATCTGTCTGGCCCGGTCCGGCCGCCACCAGCACTGGGCTAGGTCTCGGGCTCCGGCTCCGGCTCCGGCTCCTCGGCGGGGGCGGGGCCCTGACGCTGCGAGGGGCGACGGCGACGCCTGGTGCCTGGCTCTGGGAGCGCACCGCGGGCGCCCACTCTCTTGGAGCTTTGGCCTTTACACTGGGAGGATGCAGGCACATATCTCTGGGGAGCCCTCTCCTGGCACTCTGACTTCTACACTGTATCAGGGAGGGTCCCAAAAGGCGATGACACTCAGCCAAGCCGTAAAGAAAACTTAAGGTCCCTCCTATTCAGCCTTAGCCCTGGACACCACGAAGTAATGTGATACTTTAGGTCTCTCAACTGGTAAAGCAGGAGTGGGACCCCTGGTAACAGCCCTGCTTCAGAGAAGTTAGCAGAGCTGAGAAATGTCCTAGACACTTCCTCCCAGAAAAGAGTGTGCGGGCGCCCCATGGTGGGTGCTGAAGGGTATACAAATAGTAAGAAATGTCTGTCGAAATTAAACACACAAGAAGCAGAGCACAGTACAGGGATCAGATCTGCTGCTCTGGGGACTATCAAAGTGGTTTAGTTTGGACTATAAATGAAACCCAGCCTGACACAACTTAGAATTGAGTCTCAAGGGGAAATAATCTAGATCAGGTTGGACTTCAGGCATGCCCATTGTGGGTTATTTGGATTGTTAATTGATAAAGGGAATCTCATCCCACTGTGGGCAGCACCATTCCCTGAACAGTGTAAGAGAGGCTAGATGACATTGGGCAAGCAAGCATGTGCTTAGTCTATTTGCTCTTGACTTTGTAGGTGATGTCTGAAGTTTCCTCCTGGACTTCCCTGAAATACTTAACTGTAACTTGGAGTTGTAAGTCAAAGAAATAATTTCTTCCAGAACTTACTCCCCCCACCCAGAACCCAGTATATATATTTTTTTTTCTCAGCAACAGAAATAAAACTAGAACAAGGATATCCTGACTGGAAGGCAGAAAGCACAGCAAAGCCATGGTATCCATCTTGGTTCTGAACCTGTTTGGTCAGTCCAGGGCCTAGCCTCATGGAGATGCTGCTTCTGTGTTGGGAACCTAGCTTGTAGAACTTATAAATGAAGGAGGGGATTAATGAATGAATGGCAAGAAAGAGGCATGCATAGGATGTTACCTCACCCTACGTTTTACTGCTGTTATTGCTGCAGAGCCAAGCTGGCTTACAAGGTGATGATTTCAAAGAGCCACCTTAAGTCAAAGACTTAATTTCAAAGACTCTTAAGTCGGTTGGGGCCTGTATTGGATAGAGCTGTAGACTGGAAGCCCGAAGAGCTACGGAACCCTCTAGAGTGTTAAGAATGTTCTTCCTTTCCCATGGTTCCAGGACCCAAGCTTGGTCTTCTTCTCTGCCTCACACACCTCTGCCTCTGAAGACCTAAACTGGGAAATTGGATCTTCCTCTTCCTTTCCTACCTCACTCAGCCCTCCCTACTCCTGGGGGCTTCTCCAGAGCTGTAACACCTTCGTGTGCACATCATTCAGAAGCATGAGGCCTATCAGACACCTGCAAGCTCAGTTCTTCTGGTGCCTTCTGCCAGTTCAGCCCCAGTCCTTGCTCTTGCCTTCTGGGACTCTGCCTCTGTGCATCTTGAATGTAGTCCCTTCTCTTTCTCGCTGTGCTTGCCTCTCCTGTGACAGCGCTGTCCTCTGACATCAGACCCCCTGTGTAAAAACCTTGAGTAAGCCTGACTGCAGTGATTCTGTGTCCAACTTCCCCAGTGGCTCTTGAGCCCTTGCTCATCTAATGCAGCTGAGGTTTCTCTTTCTCAGTGCTTGAAAAAAGCTGCTTCCTGCCTAGGTCCTTCCCCCTTTGCTACCTTTCTATCAATTGTCTTTCCAGTGCCCTTACATCCCTCTTCTCTCTTGTAGTCTTCATCACCAACATCACTGACTGAGTTAAGTTGTTTTGTTGTTATTTTGAGACAGGGTATCTTAGTTAGGGTTTCCATTGCTGTGAACAGACACCATGACCAAGGTAACTCTTATAAGGGGCAACATTTAATTGGGGCTGGCTTACAGGTTCAGAGGTTCAATCCACTATCATCAAGGTGGGAAGCATGGCAGTGTTCAAGCAGGCATGGCTCTGGAGAAGAAGTTGAGATTTCTACATCTTGTTGAGAAGACTGGCAAAGCCCACTGTCTTAGTTAGGGTTTTGGTGCTATGAATTGACATCATGACCAAGGCAATTCTTATAAGGGACAGCATTTAATTGGGGCTGGCTTACAGGTTCAGAGGTTCAGTCTGCTATCATCAAGGAGGGAGCATGGCAACATCCAGGCAGATATGAGCCTGGAGGAGCTGAGAGTTCCACCTCTTGTTCTGAAGGCAGCTAGGAGAAAACTGGCTTCCTGCAAGTTAGCACCACGGTCTTAAAACTCATGCCCACAGTGACACACTTCCTCCAACAAGGTCATACCTATTTCAACAAGGACACACTTTCTAATAGTGTCACTCCCCGTGGGCCAAGCATTCAAACACATGAGTGTATGGGAGCCAGACCTATTTAAACCACTACACAAAGTCTCACTATGTGACTCTGGCTGTCCTGGAACTCACTATGTAGACCAGGTCAGTTTTGAATTCACAGAGATCCTCCTGCCTCTGCCTACAAAGTGCAGGCATTGCTTGCTCTTTTAGTATCTCTCTCTTCATTGCCCCAGGGTTGGAAATACCTTCGGCCCAGGCTGTGCTCCTTCTTACTTTCTATTCCTGCAACAGGAGACACACCCAACAGCCAGAACCTCCAGTGAACATGTAGGCTGGCCGAGCAAAGCAGGACAGTCCCCAGCAGGCAGTAGCAGGCAGCCCTGGTCCCTGTCCAGAGCTCAGTGTGGCAAGCAAGTAGTTTCCACCTGAGTGTGCGTGCCCTCAGGGAACAGCCCAGGTTGGGTGTGGCCAAGTGGCTCAAGGACCATCCCCCACCCAGCTCTGGACTTTATTGCTGCTGGAACTGCAGATCCAAGCTAATATTAAAGACAGTGACAGTTTCAAAGCCTTGATAAGCTTGTTAGGACAGCAGGGGTGGGGAGGCAGAGGCTGTTATCCACCAAGAGGGGAATGTGTCGCCTTAGTCAGACATCTGCTGTTGGAAAGTGACAGCCTTGGGAACATGATGAGCAGGCAGATGGCTCTTCTCTCCCAGTAATATCTGCCCTGTTGGACCCCGAATGTTCTTCTAGGAATTAAGTGGTATTCCTTAGCATCTACTGAAGTCTACAGACATCCTGCCATTCAGACATGGGTTATCCTTCATTATCTTTGCTCTTGGGCTTAGCATCAGTTAATTCTCTTCTCCTAGACGACAAAGTCCTCCCTGCCTCACGCCATCTTAAATGCCCCATTACTCCTGTCTTTTAGTATCCCAGACTTAGTCTCTCTCTACCCATAGTTTCCTCTGCCTGACTGAGCCCCTCTGAGGCTTTCCATGCACCCCTCTGTCTCCTGAGTTCTCCATATCTGGCTGTGCCATTTCTCCTTTGGAATATGGTCCCATCCAGACAGGATTCCCAGAAGTGTACCATCACCAGACCGTGTGTCCTGTCTTCCATTGCCCCCAAGAACTTGACCACTGGAATTTTCTTCAGTAACTTAAAAGATATTTTTATGATTCAAAGAAATTATATGTGTATGTGTGTCTATGTGTGCATTACACACACTTGAGTATAGGTGCCTATGGAGTCCAGAAGAGGGCGTTAGATATCCTGAAGCTACAGTTGCAGTCTTTTATGAACTATGTGGGTACTGGGAACTGAACTCAGGTCCTCTGCACAAATAACAAGCATTCTTTACCGCTGAACCCTTTCTCCAGCCCTGCAATAATGCTTTTTTTTCTTTTCTTTTTTGACACAGGGTTTCCTGTAGCTCAGGATGGCTTCAAACTCAATATGTAACCAAAGATGGTCTTGAACTCCTGACCATCCTAGAGTATAGGCATGCGCCATCATGCCTGCCTTTATGCAATGTCTGTGCTGGGGATAATATCCAGGGCTTGGCTTTGTGCTTGCTGCACAGGCATTCTGCCAACAGATCACATCCTCACTTGCTCTCCACAGTGTCTTGCTAGGGCTTATCCAGTTTAAGTTTCCATCAGAATCCATATGTTGAGGCCAGAGAAACTCACCTGGAGGATAAGCAAAAAGGGGGTAAATTGGTGTTAATAAAAAAGAAAATAGAATTTGCTTCTAAACAATATGAAGAAAGATTAACATAAAGCTATCTGTCTTTAGGAGCGATATCAGGCATTAGTGATCACCATAGAGTGTGGGGAGCAAGAGAAAAAGAGAGCAGCCACTGCTTTGCAGTTTCATTCAGAACCTGTCCACACAGAGAAGGATGGCTCTTAGGACTTCTAGAAGATGCCAAAAGTTTTCATTTCTATCACCTCAATATTACTTCCTCTATCCCTTTTTTTCCCATGTTAAGCCCAAATACTAACAGTTCTTGCCCACTGAAGTCAAAGAGGCTTCTTCAGGAAGCCTCTTTACTTGGCCAGAAAAGAACTACAAATAAACAGAAAGTTACATCCTAGTCTGGGTCCTCACAATATGCTAATTTTTGAGTTTCTTTTTATCGATGAACTATATATATATACAATGTGTGGATCCTAAGAACACAGTGAAGTGAATAGAGAGAGGTACATAAGCAATAGGGACTCCCTTACCAAGATACTGACATTTTAGACAAGGGGAGATAGCTCAGCTGGTAGTGTCTGTCTCCACAAATATGAGAACATGAGTTGACTCACCACCCAGGATAGTATGCTGGCCTATAATTCCATTACTGATAGGTAGAAACAAATGTATCCCTGGAGTTCATTGGTTTGCTAGTCTAGCCAAATCGATGAGACTCCTGTAAGAGACGTTGTCTCAATAAAACAAGTTGGATGGCTCCAAGAAAAACCCCTCCCGCCACACACCTGTACACAAAGACACACACATACACCTATACTCACACATACACCTGCACACACACACACACACACACACTGATATTTTGGTCCCCTACACTCTCTTCCCTTTTCAGAAAGTGATGCAACCCACAAGGACAGCCATTATTCTGATGTCTGTTGCCACAGATAGTGTCGCCCTGCTCTTGCTCTTTATAGGAATGTGATTAGAGTATGTTATATATAGGCAGATGGCTCTTCTACACACTATGATATTTCTAATTTCTTTCACACAGCAAAATCATTTTGAGATTCGCCCTTTATTGCCTGGCCATGGTTAGGTAACATTTTTTCCCTCTAGTTTCATTTTCTAATTTTTCTCTTTATCCCGGGTTTTCAATGTGATTTAAAGGCCAGTGATTCTGCTGCAGAAAGCAAGAAGCCTGACTGAGGCCCCACCCCAATAGCCACTGGGCCCCCTCCTTCCACAGCTCATCCAGCTGATGTCCCTGTTACCTGCTACACACATTATGAAACCACTGGCCACTGCCATGTGTGTTGCACAGGTGCCACCATACCCGTTCTGATGAACATCCTGAAAGGAGTCACCCAGCTGTTTCTCAGTCCCAAGGCTGGTGGATCGTTTTGGATGTGTGTTGACAGTTGATACTTTTTTACTGTATAAATATAATTTATCATTTGTATCATGAAAAAAAAGAAGTGTGATTTAAAATGTCTCATTGTGACTTTCTAAGCCTTATTGGTTTAAAGTAAAATTTAAAAAAAATAATCTTTTTTTCCCTTTAAATTGGAGTTGTGCTGTAGAGATTGCTCAGGAGTTAAGACCACCTCTGCTCTTACAAAGGACCTGTGTTCTGTTCTCAGCATCCATATGGCAGCCCACTACTATCTAGTACTCTATTTCCAAGGAACCTAACTCCCTCTTCTGGCCTTCACATCGTCGTGATACACAAATGGACATGCAGGCAAAACACTCAAATACATAAAATAAAAATAAATAATGTTAATCTTCAAAAACATTTACCCTGTCACCTACTTTCCAAACTCTGGTGATATGTACCTGCTGTCTCCTAGCTGTTGACTGGGCCACTGAGCCAATGAGTTTGGATGGTTTTTATTGTGATGCGTATCTATTCGCTGTCTTTCCCCTATGGTGCTTCGAATTCTGTTAAATCCAGTGAACTTTCTGTTTCAGATATTTTATTTTTAGATCATTGTTTCTTTATTTGATTATCTTAAAAATAATTTGTATTGTTCTATTTGTATTTCTTTTGTTGTGATGAACATCGAAATGGAAGGTGGGGTATGGGGAGGCTTATTTCATCATTGCAGGGAGTAAAGCAGAAATTCAAGACAGGGATGAGGGGAGAAACCATGGAGGACCTCTACTCTCTGCCTTGTTTCTCTGGCTGCCTCAGCTACCTTTCTTAAACAGCACAGGCCTACTTGTCTGGGGATAGCACTGCCCCTAGTGGGCTGGATTCTCCTGCATTAATTAGCAATTAAGAGAATGTACCACAGATATGCCACACTGGCCAGTCCAAAGGAGGCAATTCCTGAATTGAGGTTCCCTCTTCCCAGGTATGTCAAGTTGACAACTAAAGTGGACTGACACCTTTGTTTGTGCATTATATCATCTTTACTCTTAAATCCTTAAACTTTTTTATTGGTAATTGGTAATTTTTGTCTCCTACTTTAAACACCTATATTATCTTTAGGTGTGCTTCTATTGATGGGGGTGGGGCTAAGGAATCCTTTTCTTGCCTTATTTTCATTTTACTGTAACATTTGTGATTTCTTATTGTTGGCTGAAGGCAGTGTCTTTGGATGTTCTAGATGAGTTTCAGCCTTGTTAGGATGTGTCTGTAGAAGCCCTTACCC
This sequence comes from Mastomys natalensis, assembly GCA_021653895.1. Taxonomy (NCBI): domain Eukaryota; kingdom Metazoa; phylum Chordata; class Mammalia; order Rodentia; family Muridae; genus Mastomys; species Mastomys natalensis. Next base: position 114,673 of record JAJTUV010002112.1, on the reverse strand, counting down.
CAGAAAAAAGGCAGCCCAGGCTTAAAGCATGATCATCCTGCTTTCTGCATGCATGGCTGAGGCACCCCCCCCCAAGATTTTTTGATTTGACCTTTGAATAGTTTCAGCACAATCCAACCTCTGGAATCTTCACGATGCTCACAGCCCTCACTGGATATTTCACAGCTGGTCTGAGAGAGGCTTACCCTATCAGTGTGCAGCAAAGCCTTAGGCTGAAGTTTTAAGACATCTAGGAATTGCTTCTTGAGCCATGTTTGTGTGTGACTGGAATCCTGTTCAATATGCTCCAAATGTGCCAGAAGCCACAAACCTTGTTTGAGTTTTTCAGCCAGATACAAGTCCTTCTGCTTCTGCTTCTGTTTAGCAGCACTTTAAGAAGTTCCCCCAGGGGAAGGATAAAGAGAGAGATAGAGAGATAGAGAGACAGAGAGATGAGAGACAGAGACAGACAGAGACAGAAAGACAGAGAGAAACAGAGACAGAGAGACAGACAGACAAAGAGAGACAGAGAGAGATAGAGACTGAGAGAGAGACAGAGAGACAAAGACAGAGAGATAGAGAGTCACAAACACAAAGAGACAGAGACAGAGACAGAGACAGAGAGACAGAGAGAGAGAGAGAGCCTAATGTGGTGACTTGATTTATTTGCTCGCTCTTATCTATCTATCTATCTATCTATCTATCTATCTATCTATCTATCTGGTATCAGAAATGTGGTATCACCCTTGTCTTGTCCTGACTATAGTTTGATGTCTACCTTGCCTTTCAACATCTATCTAACTATTCTATAATAATCTATATGTGTCTATTTTCCTCAGAAGTGAATTGGCTATGTCTAGTGATTTGTGTGTCTTTAGTCCCTTTTCTACATTTCTGAGAGGAGAAACTTTATCCCACAGGTAGGTAGGTTATCTAAGAAAAGCACAGGGTTCTGATGTACATGTTCAATATTGTTCTGTAAACAAAGAACACAATAAAAAGAGAAGTGAAAGAATAATTTGTGAACCTATATGCAATCTCAAGAAATGAGTGGGCAATTATCACCAAGGACTGGAAATCACCACCGAGACTGTTAACTGCTAGGCCATAAGGACAGGAGTTAGAGATTATGGTGGTTTGAATGAGGATGGTCCCCACCCCCAAAAGGCTCTCTTATTTAAGTGTTTGGTTCCCAGTTGATGGATTGTTTAGGAAGGATTAGGAGGTGTGGCCTTGTTGGAGGAGGTGTGTCACATGAGGGTGGACTTTGAGGTTTCAAAAGTCCATGCTGGGCCCAGCCCTGTGCTCTCTCTTTGCCTCGTGCATGCAGGTTAGGATATAAGCTCTTAGCTATTTCTCCAATGCCATGCCTGGAGCCTGCCACACTCACTGTCATAATGAACATGGACTAACCTTCTGAAACTGAAACTAAAACAAGCTTCCAGTTAAATGCTTTGCTTTGTAAGTTGCCTTGGTCATGGTGTCTCTTCACAATAATAGAAAATTAACTAGGACAGAGATCTAAACAAGAATGTTTAGAACCACTTTTAGCAGAGTACTAAAGACTGATAAAGATTACCATTTAAATCAGATTCAAACAGAATAGCATTTGGAAGAAAGAATTTGATGAACATCCCTCCCTTATAAGATCTGAGAATCAGGAGGGATAATCCAGAAAGAAGGGTAAACCTTTCTCTTTCCACTTCACAGGACCTTGACAAAGCCTTTAGGTTTGCTTTGGGAATCCCAGTAAAGGATAAATCTTGAAGGCTCTGGAGCCTTGTGCTCTCTCTTTGGGGTCTATGTCTCTATTCTCATCACTTGAGAATTCAAGTTATGTCCTGACACTGTAGATTAACCTGTCTTCCATGGCATGATAAAGGTTATAAACTAGTCATGTGATTGAGGAAGCCCTGAAAGGACTGCCTAGCCTTTCTTCATGTTGGTTGGCTGCAGCCATAACAACCGTTTCTGCTAGACCAAAGTTCAGCTTCTGCACGTCTTTATGGCCCTGTTCACAGTTCAATGTTCAGTAGCATAAAACTTCCCAGTAAGACACAGGTTTTACATTCACAACCAAGTGCTAGCTAGACTTTCTTTCTAAACACTGGATCCCAAATGATAAGGCCCCCAAATATTCTAAGATTGCTGTTGTTTTATCCCGGGTAGCTTTCTTCCTGAGAAAATGCCAACCACACAGAAAACGTTGATGTTCCTGTCTGGCTTTCTTACAAGCCTGGGCTCTGTTGTTGTCATCTGCTCCATTCTTGGGACACAGGCATGGATCACCAGCACAATTCTCTTTAAAGACGCCATCTCCAATGGGACCATTGTTATCACCTATGGGCTTTTTCGTGGTACGAGTTCTCAAGATTTGAATGAAGGCCTTCAAGAGCTGGACAAAAACTTTGAAGGTAAATGACCACCCAATTTGAATGGGAATAACAGGAATGGGTAACACACACCATTCTATATTTGGGTTAAATAACCATTCAAAACTAATCTCTTGGAAATCCAAAGTTAGGCTATCATTGGACTAACTCAAAATTTTGAAGGTGTTTATTTTGTTTTTGGACTCATTGCTCCAATTATCTTGTTATCTTTGGAGTCTAAATCATTCTATCGGCAGGTGGGCTTGAATAGTACCTATCCGGTTTATTGACAAATGAATAATTAAGTTAAGGTATGTGGGAGCCTTATGGTATTTAAGAGCCAGCAGAAGCAGCATTTTAAATGACATTGACCATGGGTTTTGACTTGGGGCATCCAGCTCCTTCCAGAAGTTTGTAAGTAATCATACAGGGAAAATGTAAAGGAGAAAACATCGACATCCAGTAATTTTCTCAGCTTCTTGAGTTTACACTTTTATATTCAAAATATCTCATTGTTGGAAGTGATATTTAATTCCTATTAATCCTATTACTTCTAGGATTTTTTGTTTGTTACTCATTTCTGATGTAGTAATGTCTTGCTCTCAATAAATACAAAATAAACTCCCGAGGATAAGTGGATGCAGCTAGTTGAGTTTTGGATTTCGAGATCTTGCGTTACGGTTCTTGAAAGGTAATAACCACAATTATTCATTACATAGCATTTGAGTGCACTTTACATCAAGCAGTGCAGGGTCGGTGCAGCTGTTTTGGGGCATTTACATTTCTAACTATACCTTATGTCTGTGTAATGTTTGGTGCCTGTGCTCCAGGGGAGAGTTCTAGCAGGTTTATGATTTTTGTTAATAAAATGGTTTCTATAAAACCAGGGCAATGTATCTCTAAGCTCTCACTGTGTCTTTGAGTGGTAGGAAAAGCACATCTTCCCTGAGGTTTCAGCTGCTTCTCCCCTCCGCTGGTGCCAGCCACAGCCTTTCAGGAGCGTGAGGAGACCTTTACAACAACCAGGAGCTCAGATTTCAAAGTCGCCTTCAGCTCTCAGTAATATCATTTTTCAAAACCAAAAAAGTAGACTTGTTTGTGACTGCTCTGGCACATTTAAGTGCTTGGGACAGAAGTCTACAGTGTTGACTTGGGATCAGTTGATTCCATCTAGAGATTGATGACCTTAACGGAAGTTCTGAGTCTCTAGTCAAGGAGACCCAGAGAAGGACAGGAAAGGTCAGGCCTACATGACTGGGACTGACCATTCTGGTGTCTGGAGAGGAGGGACAGTCACAGTCAGGGGGAGCACAGCTTAGGATTAGTACCAGCTGGGCCCTTCCCTTCAGTGTAGAAACAGGCTGAATGCTTGTGCTGCCTGTGCCTGACTCTCTGTTTTCACCCTTTGCTAATGGAAAGCCACACTGTAACACACACACACACACACACGCGTGCACACACACACACACACACACACACACACACATATCCCTCACCCCTCATTGTCAAACCTCCTATTGCTACAGAGTGTCAATAACCACCCAGTGGAGGAAGATGTTACACAATCGCTGGGTGGTATCTAAGGGCCACTCATAGACTATGGGATTTTTCCATACCTGTGACTGTGGTAAGTGTTGAACATGTAAACCATTTCTCCCAGACAGGAAGTCATCCCTAGAACATGTAGGCAAAGCTAAGGATCTCCTGCTGCTTACTCTATCAACAGAATCCAGTATTTACAGTAAGACACGATGCTCTCCTGCCAGTAAGCCAGAGTTGCTGTGAACATCATGAGCCAGTCATTGGTAGCAAAATTAAACCTGCATAAAATTAAATATGCATTGTCCTGTTCAGCATTTAGAGATTGATGCTTCCGCTTGAAAAGCCAAGTGTGATAGCTTTGTGGCTAAGGCCAGGACACACTGAAATCTTCAGGCAGTAGTTCATAGTATCAGGCCCTGCACAGGAGTTTGATACCTTGCGTCTATTTGGACGACAGGGTTTTCAGTGAGAGAAGCAGACTGGGCAATAAATAGCCTTTGATTTAAAGGATCAAACCCATCCAGCCAACCAGAAGTCAATGAATGGAGATGACGTCCAGTCAGCCCTAGTCAGGAAACCTTCTGTTGTGGAACTCGGCTGACAAAGAACTCAGGCTGGCTAGATTGGTTCTGGTTTGTTTACTCTCCAGAGAAGTGACTGTTTAGTTCTAGCCATGAGTAGATGGTCTTTACTACTTCTAAAGTGCCAGACGTATAATTTCAGCTTGAAATATTTGCCATAGGGTGAAGGTCTTAGACTTAGATACTGATAGGATTTGCACACAGTTCTTATAGTGACACACTCCCTGTCTAGGGCAAGGGGAAACTCCTCCTCCACTGAAAGACACTGCCTTGCACCCATACAAGTCTCCACAACAGCTGGAGGTTGGGTGGGGACCACAGCTCTGTGGACTCCTAGGAGGACCTTTGCTCACACTCACAAAGGTTTGCCTCCCCTCTCCCCCCAGTTTGGCTCTTGGGTGCTTTATAACAGGATCCTGAATGAAGTCATTCCCTTGACTTTGAGAATGCTATCAGGGCCTAAGGGGTATGACATGTACTATTTCCCCAGGCTGACAGGAATGGGGCAGTGTGTCACTTGGATGTAGCATCCCTCCCAATGTAATCTCCAGTAGTACTAAGCCTACACCCTGACCCAACCAAGAATCTTTACAGAATCACTTTGGTATTTCAATGAATGATGTTTCTCTTCCTATGGCACTAGGTCTCTTTGATCTTGGTCCCTTGGTTAATAGCCACATTAGCATGGCACTGACTCTGGCCTGGAGATGTAATCTCCAAATGCTACAAAGAATCTGTGCACTTGACTTTCCATGCCAGTGAGAATAATTTCAGATTCAGGTCCCATTCCTCTTATTTTTTCAAACAAAAACAAAACAAAACCAACAACAACAAAAAAACCTTACTAGATGCATTATTTCCCATGTAGTTATGACAAAATGCCAGAGAGAAATAATTTAAAGGGGGGGAAGTTTTCTTCTTAGTTAATGGTTTCAGAGGGATTTCAGCCCATTGTAGTGGGAAAGGCATGGCAGAGCCTTGCGTGAGATAGTTTCCTCACACAGTGTGGTTCAGATAGCAGAGAGCACAAGTTGGAACCAAAGGTGGGTATAACCTTCAAAGACCTACCTCTAGTAATCTATTTCTAGCAAATAATCTGTGTCTCTAGAAATTTCCACAGCCCTTAAAACAGTGACTTAGGCTTCAGTCTGGACCTTGAAAACTTGACCTGGTGGAGAATATTTTCGTCAATCTATAACATCAGGTGTGATGGTTAATACTGATTATCAACCTGATAGAAACTAGAGTTACCTGGGAGACAAGTCTCTGGGCATGTCTGAGAGGGATTTTCTATATTGGGTTAATGGAGGTGGGAAGATCCACCCTGACTGTGGGTGGTGACATCTGGGCCGAGGTCTTAGACCACATAACATGGAGAAAGTGAACTGGTCACCCTTCTTCCATGAAATTGCTGTTGTTGAGCACTCTGCTGTAATCATGAAAAAGGTCACTAATATACTAGGTGATTTTAGATACTGGGTTGACACGAGCTCTGGGCATTACTTTCAAGCCCTTTGGTGGCAAGCTGCTTGGAGTTGATTTATTGGAGACAGCTCAAGACACAAGCTTCCAAATGAACCAAGGCAGGCTGGGGGCAAGTGTCAGGCTTGGTGGTCTCTGAGTGTTGCACTTGGGCCAAAGACTATCACTAGTGGGTTGTCATCTGATCTGGCTTCTCCTCAGCCGCCACTCTCCACTGGTTTCTTTCTTTTCTGTGACCTCAACATAGTATTGTTAAACAGAACTGAATCGAGGCTGGAAATACAGCACAGAAAAGAATGGCAAAGTAAAAAATCAAATGGAGCTGTCTTGAGAACCTCCCTACTGACTTCATCTCATGTATCAGGATGTGTTTCCTGGAGAAGGGCTACTTACGCTCTTCCCTTCTCAAGAGATTGAGCACATTGGAAGGAGGAGTTGGTGAGAATGGAGACAACCAAACAAGAGAGAAAGAACTTAGCCACTTTTCTCCCACGACAATCTTGGCAACTGTCCAAGAGGCTGAGGTGCTGGTTGTGACTTCCCCGGAGGGCTCAGGCCATGCTCTAAGATCTGTCAGTACTGGATGTCCACTAACGGGAACATCTCACTGGGTCAGGTCTCTGGTGGCCAGGTGTCTGAGGTGGGAGTGGAACCTGTTCCCACCCGAAGAACCAATTTTAGTTACTTGTGTTAATTTAAGGCAATTTAAGGAAGGAAAGGTTTGTCCTGCTGGTCATATTACCTCTGCAAGCAAGATAGAGAGAGGGGGTGGCGGGAGAGAGGGAGACAGAGATAGGTAGAGATAGAGATAGACAGAGAAATGGAGAGAGACAGAGACACAGAGACACAGAGAGACAGCCAGACAGAGACAGCCAGCAAGAGCTGTGTGCTGGTTTCAGTCCAAGACCTCATCTCATGAAATGATGCTCCTCTCTACATTTAAGGTGAATCCTCCCACCTCAACCCAACCTAGAAATGCCCTGACAGTCATGTAAAGACATTTATTATCCTGTAAGCCGACAGCATCAACCATCATACTCAATGTCTATGGACTTACAGAAAACAAGACCTGGAGGTGGAGGGCAGTTGGAAGGCAGGATCTGGATGGCTAAATCTTACCCAGAGGGGAGCTGGGTGTCTGGATGCCCAGCTGAGAATCTACTGGCTGGGTGCTCATCTCTGTGCCTCCTTCTGGGGCCACCAGAATCAGGGCAATTAGCTCCAATTGTGAGGGGACTCCTGATGCAAAAGCTTGTCCTATGAAAGAAAGAAAGAGAACAGCACGTATCTGCTAATTTTATGGGGAGGGAGCAGCTGTCAGATGCTGCGAGGGTTATTGTTACCGCACTCTAGCTAACTCTCATCAATCCTTCAGCTATCATTGTCTGAGTTCTGAGGCAGGAGCTGAAAAGACATAGCTGTCATATCTAGGTGGCAGGGATTTCAGAAATAATTTTTTATAGTGCAGCAGTTAAAATTAAGACGAATCCCCCGTTCCAAGTATGTAGAAAACTATGAGTCAGCAGCCCCAAAATTAACTCTCTTTAGAAAATTATGTCTGCTAAATCTTACTGAAAGTCAAGGCAGAGCTGAACTTGATTGTCATCTTCTTTTTCTTTTTGGTTATGTGAGTGTCACGTGTGTGTGTGCTTGCACGTGTAAGCACAAGTGCTTGTGCATGGGTGTGCACATATACATGGGGAGCCAGAGGTCAATATCGTATGTTCCCCAATTTTGTCTTATCTTTTTTTCTTAATGTTATGTGTGTGTATGTGTGCTTGTACAAGTTTATGTGTGCCATGTGAATGGAGAAGCCCACGGATGCCAGAAGAAGGTATTGGCTCCCCTGAAATGGGAGAGGCCATATAGGTGTTAGAAACTGTTGTCTATAACAGTAAACATTCTTAACAGCTGAGCCGTCTCTCCAACCCCCTCCACCTTGCTTTTTGAGACAAGTTCTCTAATGGAAGCTGGGCTCACTGATTCTGCCAGGCTGGCTGGCTAGGAAGCTCCAGGCATGCTCTTGGCCCTCTTCCCCAGGGCTGGGATTACAGGCTACTTTTTAAAACATGGGTTCTGGGGGGATTGGACTCAGGCTCTTATATCTTCAGGGTAAGTGTTTCATACACTGAGCCCTTCGTGGTCACTTTTTAATGGAATATTATTCCACTTGCAGATGAACATCCACTTAGAGCTGCAAGTCAATGTGGGAGGCAGAGACACTCAGAGAATTCTAGGTGTTTGGGACACAGAACATGTTCTCACACTCAAGTTTCTGTTTTTGACTCAAACATTTAAATTATTTCCTCGATTACAGAACTCTGCCAAGGAGAAATGAGGAGTTATTTTGTCCCCAGGCAATTTCCCTTGAGATCGAAGGACGTTTCCTCCTGCCCTGGCTGTTGGGGAAGAGGAAGTGGGTCCACCTTGACATGATGAATGACTGACACAACCACAGGAACCAGCCGAGACCTCTGGCTGGGTGTGTCTCCTTAGCTCTATTGCTTTTTCCTAGTCTCCTTCTGACATCACCTGCCTCCAGTTTCAAAATCAGCATAGGCCGAGTTAATATAAGCAAAACCTCCCAAACATGGCATTTCCACAGAGCATGGAGAGGCAGGCAAGGGACTCCAGTTGGTTAAGTCAGGGACAAGTGAAGCCCCAGCCTCCATCTTTGAGAGCCTCATTTGGAGTACAGAGCAGAGGATGTAGGCTTGGATCCATCCACCCAAGGGGTCACTGACAGAAGTCACTGAAGAGTTCAGTCACCATAACGACAAGAAGGCGTTGCCTATGGAAGCTGAGCTTTGCCCTGTGCATCTGAGAAATGAAATGTTCTATACCCAGGGTGGCAGGTCATGGTCCACTTGCTGCTGAACTTGTTTCTCTTTTCTTAGGGTTCACAAGGGATGCATGTCTACATTTATCACATGCTGAAGCTATGCCCCTCATCCCTGCACATTCCCTCACCCTTTGAGCCAGTGCACTGTGTTGCTGCTGCCTTCGGGCTTCTCCCTTGCGGGAGGCACCTGCTCCGGACTCAGCCCCACACTACTCAGGATCCCTTCTCCCTCTTTATGGGGGATTTCTGCCACCACCCAATATTTTGGTCACAACCCTTTCATGCCTACTTTGTCCAGTAGGAGGACATTGCAGACTTAGAAAAATAAAGATGAGGACTTAAAACTGAAGATGTCTTGTCCACCACATATTGTTTAGTCCCAGACCTCCCAACCTCTGACTCTGCCAGTCTTTCTGCCTTCTCTTCCCCAGTGAAGAAAAACCTGGCTTAAAAACAAACGTTTTTATTTATTTACACTGTAAGTGTATGTGTATGTGCATGTGTAAGTGAATGTGTGTGTGTGTGTATATGTGTGTGTGTGTGTATGTGTGTATGTATGGGTACATGTACACACACAGAGGTTAGAGTAAGAACTCATGGGGTTCAGGTTTTTTCTTTACGAACTCAGGTCCTAGGGATTGAAGTTCAGCTAATGCCTTTGGTAGTAAATAGCATTACCCAATGTCCCACATTGCTGGCCCCAAGCCTGCTTTTTAATGGTACCACTACATTCATTTGCTTCATCTTCTGATATTTATAAAAATGCTTTTAATAATGATATGATCGCTGGAGATATTTTAATATTAAAAACATTATTTTGTTAAATAATATGCTTTCACGCAAACAGGAGTGAGTACCCACATATCCTTACCTAAGGTAGATGTGAGATCCTGGGGTCCTGTGTAGGATCACTCAGAATCACAGTTCAAAGACAAGAAATGGAATCACCTCAGTGAAGACAATACCTTTAAAAAATATATATTTATTTCATTTTACATTTTGCCTGCAACTATATATGTGTAACGTGTGCCCATGGAGGCCAGAAGAAGGTGTCGACTCCTCTGGAACTGAAGTTCCAGATGGTTGAGAGTAGAAATAAAACTCTGCAAAAGCAACCGGTGCTCTTAACTGCAGAGCTATCTCTCCACCACCCCAGCCCCGTTGCTTACGCAAATCTCTCAGTTACACAGAGTCTCTTGTTTTCCTTGAATGATCAGAAAGAAGACTTGGGTCTTCAGTGTGTAGTTCTCCAGTGAGCATCAGAGCAGGGGGAGGGAAGAAGGCAGAGCAGGGCTCCATGGAGGGAGAAGGGAAGGAGAGGGATGACTTGCAAAGAGAGTGTACTGGTGGCACATGGTAGGACATGGTTCAGCAGATATGTTGACATTTCTACTGTCCCATGGGAGTGCGCAGCACACAGTCCTGAAAATTAAGAATCCAGGTCTACCTGGTTAGTTCCTCTTCTTTAAAGCTATGCTGAGCTAAGGCTGTGCCTGTCTCCACATAAAAAGCAGGAGGAGGAAGAAAGCCTTTGGCTAGTTCTTACTCACACCTATTTTTTATGCTAGTGCTGTTATAGTCAGCACTACAATCTATTTCCCATTGGGCTTTTCCATTGGGCTTCACAGACTATCTCTAAACACACACAGTGACAACCACTGGAAAATCTCATTGTACTTAGGAAGAGCACCCCTGTCATGTCTGGGCTTTCGTGTGTGAGTAGAACAGGAGGTGGAGGAGCGGGGTGTACTGGAGAATGACTGCTAGAGCTCAGAGGCTCTGAGGATCTGATGGCTCACAGCACAGGGCATCTCAATTGTGTTGTGTAGATCCACTCTGAGCTTCTTTGCATTTAAGATGTCCAAATGCTATTGTGTAAAGTGCTTTCAGCTTGAAAGGAAGTCTGAGGGCTAACCAAAGGGTTGTGTTCCCCGCTGCCTCCAGTGTTGGAGCCTGGGGAGGTAGAGTTTGGACCCAGGGAAGGCACCCCGATTTTCTCTATCAAAAAACATTTTTCTATCTCCGATGATCACTATGGGCTAGCACCTTTGTGGTCACTTCCACTAGCCCTTATTCTCCCGCTTTTCTTCTCTGTTAGCTCATCCTGGCTCACTGAATTCTTCTAAGCCATAGGGTTTATGGGATCCTCACTGTATAGGGGTTTGTACACAGACCCACCCTAAGGGTTTCTGCCAGAAGCAAGCAATTCTCAGACCCAAAGGGAAGCTATGGTGATGGACTTGCCATTATCCTACTAGCAAGGCTCTGAGGACAGAGATCACAGGTGAAGATCACAGGTGAGGAAGTTGCAGGAATTTCAAACTTGCAAACTAAGATAAACTTCCACCTTCAGTACTGTGGCTACACAGTCAAGGAAAGCCAGTGACTGGACTGCCATGAGGGATTCTGTCTCGTTCCTATGTGTTTGTGTATGTTCCTGTACATACATATGAAGGCAATGTGTATGTGCAGGTTCACACACATGTGTATATGTGCACATGTGGAGGTAAAAGGTTAACTTCAGATGTCACTCTTCAAGTGATGCCCATCTTGGTTATTGAGACAGAGTTTCTGGTTAAGCTTGGAGCTCACCAATTCAACTAGACTGGCTGTTCAGTGAACCCCAGGATCTACCTGTCTCTGTCATCTCCCCAACAATGTAATTTCAAGTGTTTGCCATGCCACCTGCCTTTTTCAGGTGGGTCTGGGGCTTGAACGCAGATCCAGGGCTTCTACATCTAACACGTCACTGACTGAGCCATCCTCTGAGCCTATGCATGCAGTCTTGAGTGTGCAGGAAGAATGACTTACTGCTTCCTTCTCTCACACCATGCCTTCTCTAGCTCGGCTATACTTGGATTTGTAGTCTGCACAGTGCACTCACCAAGTGTTGCTTTAGTTTTAGGGATATTGAGCAATTCTTCCCAGAAGTCTCTGCATGTGGTGGCCATCCTACTCCTGGTCCTGAGTCTGGCAGCTTCCGTGTTGAGTTCAGTGTTCACCTTCTACAACAGCATCAGCAACCCTTACCAGACCTTCCTGGGACCTATGGGCGTCTACACCTGGAATGGACTCAGTGGTGAGTTTCCTGAGAAGACTCAAGTACACAAACATGCATACACATACATATGCATAGACATGTACACATGCACACTAGGTGTACACACATGCACATTGATGTATGCTCATGAACATGCAGGCACGCAGATACATACACATGTATACATAGGTATACACACATGCACATTGATGCATGCTCATGAACACATATGCACATACATTTGCTCTCCTTCTTGCCTTCATAAGGAGCAACATGGACTCCAGAGTTGCCATACCTGGGTGGCCAAGCCACAGAGCCAAGAAAGGGGCCAACACTTTTCTTGTGAGCTAGAGTGCTGTGTGGTTGCTAGGTGATTTTGTTATTTTGTGTGTGGGGGTGGGGTATGGTGTCCAGATGGGGAGTGGATCTTGTTGTGACTTAGGCAAAAGATTATCTGTGGTTTTTTTTTTCATGTACTTCATCCCCTACATTTGCCCAGTGGGACTGACACCTAGAGATTAAGGGACTTGGATACAAATCCAGATATGGGTCCTCAGTGTCAAGGGCCCCCCATCTGCCACCAGACCTCGCTCACTGCCAGGATAAACAGTGCATTGATCTTAGTTTCACTCATGGGACTTGGAGCCAGCAGAAGCAGCACCCTCAGGCATGGCTGAATTTGGAGACCATGTTGTGGGAAGTCTGCCTCCCTTCATTCCTGCATACAGTGATTTCCCCTTTTGTGTTCTGTGGCTACACAGTTGACTCAATCCTCTTAAAGGTCAGATGTCTGTACACATCCTGGACTCCTGCAGTGGCAACTTTAGAGGAAAGGACTGTAATTTCCAGGAGTCAGGAGAGTGTCCTGGGATCAATTTTCATGGGCTTACCCACTGACATGACCTGAACAATCTCTGAGGCCAAGATAGATAAATTGACCCATTAAGTTGGCTAAGGAGACTTGTCCATACTGGAGCTGGGCCTGGGGTCAGCTATTCTCCAGCTTTAGAGGCACATAGGGGAGGAGGAGTGGGTTCACACAGAAGGGTCTGAGAGGACAGAAGACCAGGCTGGGCCAGTACTGCCCTGTCTGCAGCAAGTGGGGCTTCAAGCTTCCCTGGGGCTGTAGTCTCATCCTTCTTCCTCTGCAGAGGAAGACAGGCTGACTACACAGATGTCAGAGGCCTATGTCTGTGGAAGAAAACAGGAAAAGGAATCTGGCCTGTCACCCCCAGCCCTGACTAACGTCTAGCCACAAAAGGCTGTGTTGTGGGAGAAAAATCCCAACACTTACCTTCCCCTCAGGGTTGTATCCTAACACAGAGAGAGAGACTCTGGGGTGGACAGGAAAAGCCACTTGTAATAGCTGTGAAGGGAAAGTTATGCATTCTGACTTGGGTCTAGAGGAGGCCTTTAGGCAACCACAGGAGTTGGGAGTAGCCTGTCCTGGCGCTCAGTAGACTAGATTCTGTGTTCATATGCCCTCAGAAAGCCTTGATTGTCTCCCCTTGTCTGAGGGTGTTACAGAATTTAGTGAAAACTTGGTTTGCAGGAGGCTAACCTTTCAGAAAGGTCTCTGTGAAGCTTTGACAATGTAGCTTTCTGGCCTTTGGACCACACTGAGTGGAGGGCTGAATCCAGGCCAACTTTAAGGCCCTGGGGCCAATGAGAATACTACAGTCCCCTGAGGCTGTCTCCTGGGCTGGCAGGTTGTGAGCTGGCCCAGTGGGCAGAACAGGAAATTCGTTTCCTGGTTCATTTCTGGTGGTGAGAAACAGCAAGAACACTGCCTGAGGCTTGTGCCTCTGACGTTTCAGCTCAAACTGGCCCAATATGGCTGGAGTTAGCCTCAGGGGATTTAAAGGTAGCTAGAGAGGAGATTGGATCAGGACAGTACACAAACTGTCCCCTCAGCACAGGAAGTAATGAGTACCATGGCCCAGCAGAGAAGGGCCAGGGCCGATGGCCTGAAGCCCATGTCCCTAAGCCTTTAAGAACTGCTTCCTTCTTTTTATCTACAACTCTGGAGAAACTGTGCAGCTAGCCAGGCCTAGAGATACAGGTCTATACTTCCAAGTGTTAGAAGGCTGAGACTGGAAGATTCCCCAAGTTCAAGATTGCCTGGTTTCAAGGGGGAGCTCAAAGCCCTATTTTCAATATAAATAATGAAGAGGGTTGGTGTAAAGCACTCGCTCACTGTTTTTGAGGTTCTATATTTAATTTCCAGTACCGCAGGAAGGAAGGAGGGATGGGAGGTAGGGACTGAGGGAGTAAGGGATGGAAGGAAGGAGGGAGGGAAGATAAATGGAAGAAAGGAAGGAAGAAGAAAGAAGGAAGACTATTCAGTTAACCAGAAGCAGTGTGAAGCCCATGGCGGCTTCAGGCATCTGTCTTTAAAGTGCCTGGAGAGGCAAGGTGTCTGTGTGCCAGTCTTTCCCTGTGCAAATCAAAGCCCTAGACAACCCACCTTAGGATAAAGTCATTAACCTGTGTGCGTTCCACCCCTTTATGATTAATTAAGCTTTTATAAGAAACTTCACAAGAGGAAAATGAAGGATAATGAAGGTGTGAGAGGGTACATCAGAGGAACGAGACTTTTGTTCATGCAAATAATTAAGAAATACAGCCATTAGTTTGTGGGTGAGGTGTGTCATCAAGGGCTGTTCAAACATTCTCTTCACACAACCCCTACCCCTAATTAGCTTCCCTCAGAAGACCATTGGGGGAGCTTCCTTGTCATTGGGTTAGGAGACAGTCTGATGCCTGAGAATTCACTGAACTGTGCACATTCTATGTGCATCACCATATTAAGGATCTCAGAAGGACTTCATCTTGGGGATCCCCCTGATGTATCAGACCCCACCTGGGCATGAGCAACCATCCTTACCCTCATGTTCCCTGAAACAATTCTTTTTTCCAGCATTACTGATATATGAATCACCTGCCCATACATTACTCACTTAAAGCACACGGTTCACTGGGTTTTGACATGTTCTCAGACACTGTAGATATCACTAAGCCATCATTTTAGAAATATTTTCACCAGCTCAGAGAGAGATCTCGTGTCTCCTGGTTACAACCTGCTTCTCATCACGCCTAAGCAAGTATAAATCTGCTCTGCTGTGGCTACTGCCTGGTTCAAGGCCACACTTGGCTGAGTCGTGCAGAGTGAACACCTGCAGCAGCTATCTAAAGCTTCCCTGAGTCCAGGCCCAGCACTTGAGAGCCTGTGCTTCTCTTGCTCTAGGCAGGACTCACTCCTCACAGCTGGCGGTGTGCCTGACCCACTGCCCTCGCCTGCTCTGGTGGAGGTGGCTTCTTTCACCTGTGATGCTGGTGATTGTCCGAGTCCGTTCGCATCTCCGTGTACATTCACCGTGTCCACTCTGTGCCCTGTCCACTCCCTTACACCTGCTACCTATGTGACCTTATGGCACAAGCTGCGTGGTAGACCAGTTGCCCAGTGATAAACTCTGACAGGATCTGCCCAGAATAATATTTCATGCCTAAAATCTAGTTTATATCTTACATTTTATTTTTACATTTTCCTTCATCCTGAAACACTATAGAACCCCATGTAGCTATGCAGTAAATGCCTTTGGATTATACGTTCCATTAAGAAAATAAGTGATATTTAAAATGCATCAGGGTGCGGGAGCAGGGGGGACAAAACACAGCTGGAGAGATGACTGCTGCTCAATCATAAGGACCTGAGTTCAATTACCCCACCCCACACCATCCCGTGGGTGGTTCACAAACACCTGTAATGCCTGTTCCGAGGGCCCTGTGGGTGGGTGCCTACACATATGTATGAATGCATTAATACAGACACATGCTCATATACATATAACTAAATAACTTTAAAACATAAATCACAATGGTAGGTAGAAGGCTCAAGGAGTAAAGTCATTGCTACAGAGAAATAAGGACTAGATTTCAGATCCCAAGCACCCAAGAAAAAAGGCAGGGATAGGGATAGGGATAGGGCACACATCTGTAACCATGTCCTGGGCGAGCAGTGAGTTGGAGACGGGACTCTCAGAGGCTTGCTACTCAAACAGGGAATTTCAACTTCAGTAGGAGACTCTGCACATACCTCAGAAATGCACACGCATGCATGCATGCACACATGCATAGACACAAATAATGTTAATGCTTCGGGTGTCATTTATGATGTTCAATCTTCCTGCAGCATCCTTTGTGTTTCTGGCCATGGTTCTGTTCGTGGGGAATGCCGACTCCAACCATCTCTCAGAAGAGCTGTCCCAGAAGCTTTATCCAGATACCATTAACGAGAGAACAACCCACACTTATGGATACTCATTTTGGCTCATCCTGCTTGTCATCCTTCTGAATATTGTCACCGTGGTCATCATCATTTTCTATCAGAAGGCCCGATACCGGCAGAAGCAGGAGCAGAGGAAACCAGTGGAGTATGCTCCGAGGGATGGCATTTTATTCTGAGTCCTGTCTCATAGCACACTTGCACTGTCTCTGCCAAGCTGGCTCGCTCCTCTGGACACTACGTGGCACAGCAACTGTCAGGTGCTATAGCTTCTGGAACCATGACACCATGTCCTTCCTATAGATGATGCTTTCTCCATGGACATTCCCTGAAAACAGTTTTCACCTAGGATCAGGAAAATGAGTGGGAAAGGCTGTGGTCTAGAGTAGTCCAAAAGGGGGTGGTCTGGGGCCTGCAGGCCCTTCTCGTTTGACCTTGCTATCCACAGTAATAAAGGTTTGTGGGTTTTTTGCCTTTCCTGTGACTAGGTTAACAGACTGTAGCCCCTATGACCTTGTCCTCTGGATTGATCAGGCATTTCACTCTATGATAAGTATGAATACTTTTAGGTAGAGAAGCACTCTGAACTTGCTTTTCCAGTCAGAAGTTAGATACAGAAGGATAAAGGATAGGACAACCTCGTGTTCTGGTTCCTTGGTGACTGTCATGGCTTCCAGGCTTAGCTCCTTTAATGAGGGCTAGACACTTGTGGAACTTGGGCCTTGGGAAACCCTGCATGAACAGGTTAGAGGTAAAATATGGTCTCTTCCAATAAATAGGAAGTCAGCAAAATAGCAAAGGCACAAAAATTTATTCTACATGTTTTTCTAGTACAACATTTCCTTTAAAAAGTCTAATTGGAAACCTTTCAGCCTTGACTATCCTATAGGTTGCCACAGTGAAAACCGACAAACCTGAAAAGTGATCCCCTTTCATGTGTTTATCGATAGAGTCTTAAAGTAGTAGCTCTGTGACAAGTAGTGGATCTTATGAAGCTCAAAGATAAATGATCTTCAACACT
The DNA here is from genome assembly GCA_021653895.1 of Mastomys natalensis. Classification (NCBI taxonomy): domain Eukaryota; kingdom Metazoa; phylum Chordata; class Mammalia; order Rodentia; family Muridae; genus Mastomys; species Mastomys natalensis. Next base: position 97,529 of record JAJTUV010002112.1, on the reverse strand, counting down.
CAGACTTAGAGATGTGAGCTGGGTCCCACAATGTGGGCAGCAGTGTGCTGGGTCCTCAACCTTGTGTTTACTATCTGGCAGACAAGACAGACATTTAATAAGCTCTTATTTAACTCCAATTAAAACAGCTGCTTAGGGTTGGGGGTCATCCCTTCATTGTAGAACACAAAAGTACCTAGCATGTGACAGGCCCTGGGTTCCATCTCCACCTCCGTAAAAATGAAACAAACATGTAATGACAAAATTGTGCTTGTGTTTTGAAAGGATGGATCTCTATCATGCTGTACCTTGAAGACCTACTAATTCAAGATTACCCTTACCTACTAAATTATTAAAAGTTTACTATACTATTTCTTTGTGAGTGTGCATGCACATGCTGTGATGTGTGTGTGTATGTGTGGTGTGTCTGTGTGTCTTTGTGTATGGAGGTCAGACGACAAGCTTCAAGAATGGATTCTCTCCTTCTACCATGTGAGACCTGGGGTTCATCATGTTATCAGATTTGGTGGCAAGCACATTTACCTACTGGGCTACCTCATGGGCCTGCTACTAAATTATTATAAGGTTTGGGTTTGGGAAGCAATGGCTTAGTGGGTAAAAGTCCTTGTCACCAAGCCTGATTGATGACCCTGTCCATTCCTCATCACCTACAGTGAAAGAGCTGACTCCTGCAAGTTGTCTTCTGACCTCAATGCATGCATTGTGGCTTGTGCATGTCCATAGACACAGTCATACTTTCCTATACAATATACAAGAAAATACATGAACATAAAAAATTGGAAATATATTTTTAAAATATGATTATAAATGTAAAAAAATTAAAATCCGAGTCTATAAATATTTATAGTCTTTGAAGGCCTGAGTTTTCTATTAGATTTTTTGATAATGTGACCATGTAATAAAGAGGAAACAGATGTGGGTGCTGGCCCATGCTCATGATCCCATCTATCAGGAATCAGAAGATTGCCACAGCTTTGAAGTCATTTTGGTATCTTGGGAGTTCTAGGCCAGCAGAGCTTCATAAAGAGACCATCATGGTTTGAATGAGAAATGTCACCCATAGGCTCAGGTATTTGAATACTTGGTCCCCAGTTGGTGGCACTGTTTGGGGATGCTATGTTACCTGTAGGGGGTGGAGCCTTGCTAGAGGAAGTATATCACTGGGGTGGGCTTTGGAAATTCATAGGCTTATCTCACTTTCTGTTTTCTCTCTCTGCTTCCTGCTTCTGGAGTCTGCCCTGCCAGTTGCCACCACGGCTCCTTGACATTGAAGACCCTCCTTCTGGAATTATGAGCCCAAATACACTCTTTCCTTGTAAGTTGCCTTGATCATGGTATTTTACCTCAGCAACAGAAAAGCAATTAATACAGATGGTCTTGCTTCAAGCCAGCAAGCATACAAACAAACCATAACTTTTTCTTGTGATAAGGTAGGTTATAAGGTTTATTCACATTTGTAAAAGAAAGAATATAAAACACTATGCTCGCTAGATGTATTGGTACATGACTTTGGGAAACTGAGGCAGAAAGATCAGGGATTCCAGGCAAGCCTGGGCTACTTAGAAAGACACATGGGGATAAAAAGAAAAGTAAAGAAATGAAAAGAAAAAGGTAAAACAAGTGAGATTTTATGCTCACTGACAATAAGAACATGACACTTAGGATAATAACTTTGGAGAAATCAATAGTTTATACCATGTCAAAAGGATTGGGTTCCCCCATCAGTCAATGCTTACAAGGCACTGTCAGGGTAGGATGGAGGCTGGAAAAGCTGCCAGCATCAGAATTTGGCTTTATTATCTCAGCAATCATGAGTTAGGTAGAGCTGGAAGCTGTGTCCTCTTGGACATGACGTTGAGTGTGTGCGAGTGTGCTGTGGGGTGTTTCTCAATCACATCCAGCCTCTGTGATCATCATTTTGGGCACCCTCTGAATGTCACAACAAAATTACAGGTATACACCTCAGCCCCCTCCAGTCTTCCAAAGCCTCTCAGAGGCCTGAGCACTGAGAAGGGCAGGCTATGTCCCTCAGAGTTGCTTCCCACACCCACCCAGCGCTCCTCAGCACCCACTATCTCTTACATGGCAACCAGCCCACGGACTTCTGTGTGGACTTGAAGTCAATTCGCCATTGTCTAATGTCAAATCTTCTACAATCCAAATAAGCAACCAGTCCAGTCTGTAGACAGGGCTGACATTTCAGCTGGGTCGCCTTGGTCTCTTAGCACCCCGGTCCTCTCTCTACCAGGCAACCCAGGACCCCAGAAACTCTTTGGGGTTCTGTTTGAGGAAATGTCCTCAGACAAGGTCACCAGGCCGTATGTGGAAGCTAACCCCTCATGCAGCTGGAGGAATGTGCTATGGCTCAGATGCCTCAACTGTCTCAGTACTTGGATGCCTGGCTGTCATGACGACATTAATGAGTAGCTTTGCTATCTCACTGCCAACTGTGGGAAGTGGCAGAGTCCAAGCTGTTTCCCCTCCCTTAGCTTCTTACTCACGTGTAAGACATGACTGAGAAACAGGAGGGACAACCATGGATAACAGTCATCAAACAGAGAATCCTTGGAGCCAGGTTTCTGAGAGTCACCAAAGAGATAGGAGGGCAGCCACGGTGTAATACCCTGACCTGGTGAGAAGGGCCTGAGTGGTCATGCCAAGGGCCATGCTCCATTCTACCCTGTTTGCACCTCCCATTCGTTCAACTTCTTCAGGAAAACACACCCATTTGTCTTAAGTGAGCCTTTCTGTGTACTTGGATGCTTATCTGAGCTGGAAGGGGTTCTCTCCTACAGAGCCTCCCACATACCCAGCAAAGGAGGAGGGGCGTATCTATGGCAGGCTCCACACTGCCAAGATCTGTTTTTGGTGTTAAATGTTTAGTAAAAGAGAGGAGACATGCTCTGTATTTCCTAGCCCGTCATTGTCATTGTCACTTTTGAAGACTTCCCTCCTGCTTTTTGATCCCTTCCTGCTAAGCAGAACTCGTCCTTCTGGCTTTTGCCTTGGTCCCTAGGGGCTGGCCACCTGTCCGCTTCTCTTGAGAAACCACTGGTTTGACTAATATGGGTCTCCTGTAGATCACTGTGCTGTCCCTGGAGTCCCCTTTCTCAGTCAGTGCCACACCCACAGCTGTCACTGTTTCCCAGATGCACACTGTATGCTCACCTAAACGCTGCACACCGGAGAACCTACGTAGCCCTGGCAGCAAAGGTATGCACTGCTTTCTTGTCAGCCCTCTTTATGGCAGAGCCACTGTGACACAGGCTGGCTTAGCTGGGTACGGGTCGTCCCACAGTGAGCAAGAGGCTAAGCAGAATTATGAGTCATGCTCTCAGTGACGCTGACAGTGGCCCCGGGTGTATATACAGTGGCTGTAAAAGTCAGAACTACATGTCCAGGATTAGACTTTGGACTCCACTCCGCAACCCCAGGCACGAGTCATTTTAGTTACTGAGTGTGCTAGATTCTTGCCATTTGATATGGTAGATGTTCATCTTTTGATTAGAACTAGAACCAGTTTCACTGGCACACACACTGCATGTTTTCTTCCCTGGCTTCGCAAAGAGGTCCTGGGTTTAAGACAGATAACGTGTCTCATGATGCTGTCACAGTGGTACCTAGGGATTATTCTGCTGGTAGCCATTGGTACAGTGGAGAGAGCAAACACTGTGTCAGAAACTCACGTCCAGTGGCTCCTCTGCAAGCAAGTGTTCACAGAGGAGTCCCAGCATGGAGGATGCAGAGGCAGGGGCAGAGTGAGGAAGGGGACAGCAACACCCTGCTTACAGAGCAGTGGACAGGGAGTCCATATGACAGGTGGCAGGCGGAATGGAACTGCTGGAGCTGTAGGAACTCTCAAGGGCTTCCTAAACAGATGGGGACAGTGATCCGGAGACAGGGGGCCTTGGCTCCACTGCCAGTGCTCTGACCTCAAACAAGGACTGACGCCAGCCTTGGGAACGATCTACTGCATACAAAGGAGCAGGGGAAACCGTGGTTTGCTTATATCTGCTTGCTCATTTATGAAATAAAATGAGTGAAGGGACAGAAAAGTTGGGATGCTTAAGGATGTTTTTATTCTTTTTAATTTCATTGAGCTTATTTTTTAAAATATTCACATGTAAAACGAATAAATAAACTAATTAATGGAGAAAAACGTGCGAAATGAATGAATGAATGAATGAATGAATGGAGAAAAATTATATAAACATTAAATCTAACAGTGTCCAGTTCTCAAGTGTGCAGGTCATGAGAAACACTGTAGAGAACACCCCTGAAAGATATTCATTTTTGTGAATGCTATTAATTTACAAACTTTTATATCAGTTGTTACATGGGGATTTTACACTTCTGGAGAGTTCTGTACACATACTCTTCTTAGCATTCACTTAGCAAAATACATTGAGTGGATGATGGTGATGATGGTGGTGGTGATGGTGGTGGTGATGGTGATAGTGGTGGTGGTGATGATAGCGGTGGTGATGGTGGTGGTGATGGTGGTGGTGATGATGGTGGTGGTAATGGTGGTAGTAGTGGTGGTGGTGATGGTGTTGGTGTTGGTGGTGGTGATGGTATTGGTGGTGGTGATGGTGGTGGTGGTGGTGATGGTGGTGGTGGTGGTGATGGTGGTGGTGGTGGTGATGGTGGTGGTGGTGATGATGATGATGGTGGTGGTGATGGTGGTGGTTGTGATGGTGGTGGTCGTGATGGTGGTGGTGGTGGTGATGGTGGTTGTGGTGGTGGTGGTGGTGATGGTGTGTGGTGGTGGTGGTGTGGTGTGGTGGTGGTGGTGTGGTGGTGATGGTGGTGGTGGTGGTGATGGTGGTGGTGGTGGTGATGGTGGTGGTGGTGTGGTGAGTGGTGGTGATGATGATGATGGTGGTGGTGATGGTGGTGGTTGTGATGGTGGTGGTCATGATGGTGGTGGTGGTGGTGGTGGTGATGGTGGTTGTGGTGGTGGTGGTGGTGATGGTGGTGGTGGTGGTGGTGGTGGTGATGGTGGTGGTGGTGGTGATGGTGGTGGTGGTGGTGGTGGTGGTGGTGGTGGTGGTGATGGTGATGGTGGTGGTGGTGGTGATGGGGGTGGTGGTGGTGGTGTGTGATGGTGGTGTGGTGGTGGTGGTGGTGGTGAGGTGGTGGTGATGGTGGTGATGGTGGTGGTGATGGTGGTGGTGATGAGCTAGAAAGGTTCCTCTGGACAAGCTTCACAGCTGAACTCCAGCCAAGTCAACAAACACATTAGACTTAGCAATTTTTCAGAAAATGATTGAAGATTCTTCCTGCCTCAAGCTGTCTGTTCTTAGGACCTCTTGGTAGTCTTAAAAATGACTAGAGACAAAGAGCTCTTATTTCTGTAGGCGACATCTTATTGTTTTTTGATAACAATAGAAATACTGATCGTGGGTTGGGAATAGAGCTGGGTTGGTGAAGTGTTGAGCTGAGACTGACCCTCAGAACCCAAGTGAAAAGCTGGGCATGGTGGTGTGTGTGCTCCTGTTCCCAGGCAAAGACAGCTGAGTCCCCATGGTTCACTGGACAGCCAGTCTAGTCAATCTGGCAAGCTCCAGTCCAATGAGAAGGCACTCTCTCAAAAACCAAAGTGGGGCCAGTGAGGTAGTTCACTGGGTAAAGGCACTTGCTGCCAAGCCTAACGACCCGAGTTCAAATCTGAAAACCTACATTGTAGAAGGAGAAAGCCAATTCCTGCAGGTTGTCCTCTGACTTTCATATTTGCACCATGGCCCATGTACACACACACACACACATGAGATAGATAGATAGATAGATAGAGAAGAGAGAGAGAGAGAGAGAAGAAGAGAGAGATAAAGAGAGAGAGAGAAATGTTTAAAAAATTAAAAAATACAAAAGCTTAACTGAAAGGTACCTGAAGAGCAAATTCTAAGATTGACCCTTGGTGTGCATGGACACTTGTGCACACAGCTACCTATGTTCCCAAGGGGTGCCAACAAAATGCTCACAATAAGAATGCTTTATTTGAGAATGCTAGTAAATCTATCATACACTACCATACATAATCCATTTCTACGAAGTCAGTGTATTTTTTAAAAAACATATCATTCATAAAAAAGAATTCATTCCACAATTTAAAATGTTTAATATCTAGCTTTACAGAAGATAGCTGGATTCTTACCTCTGCTTGGGGTCAAGAAAATTCAGTTTTGTGTCTAGAAAGTTATATATCAGAGCAAGGGCAATGATTTCAACAGATTTCTAAAGCATTTGATTACATTTTAGAAATTTTATGATTTATGAATGTGGGGGCACATATACACATGGAAGTATGTATGTATGTACAAGGGGAAGTATGCTCAAGTGTGGGAGTCAAAAGACATCTCTCAAGAGTCATGCAAGTTCCAGGTTTTGAACTCAGGTTGTCAGATGTGGCGGCAGGTGCCTTTACCTGCTGAGCCATCTCCTGACCCTGAGTTCCTCTAGATGGCAGGCACTTTCTTCCTTGGCACTGCTTGAAACTTGACAAGTGACTTAGAATGACAACAGTACTGCCACCCTGTTCTGACTCCATTTGGTGTTTGCTCAGACAGTTCTCAGCCCTCTACCCACTCCTTCCTGCAATAGTCACTTCATCTGCCTTGGTGACATATTTGAGATTTCCATGGCCTTGACCATGGTCCAGATGTATTAAACAGAATAACTGGCAAGTTATGTCTAAAATAACTACCATGCTCTGCTAGGAATGAGCATTTCAAGGTTACCCGACCCTCATCTAACTCCAGTGTATCATTGTGGGTTTTGCCTTTAAAACCCGTGTGTCCCTGAACTTGGCATCAAGAGACATTTTAGAGGCCCAAACCTGCTCTTGGTCTAGTCATTAGTTAAAAGGACTTAAAACTCTTAATTGACTTCATCAGTGTGGGTGCCACTAACTCTCTCACTCGGGTCATCACACTCTTACTCAGAAGTCATTTGCACATGGAGTCTGGGAGGCTAAGGGTGAATCCCCTTCTCTGTTAAAAATGGTTTCTCTTCTGTGTTCTGATGATGTTTCAAAAACTCATTCATATTTTTGTAACATGAAACAACGGTCATTTGGAAACAACTGACTCACCCATTTATTCAGATGTTTCAAACATTGATCTAGTCTTCCTTAACATTGAAAACCCACACTGGGGCCTGAAGAGATGGCTCAGTGGGTAAGTGCATCGAATGTTCCCTCAGAGGCCTTTAGTTTTCAGTACCAGGCAAGAGTGTTCACAACGGTCTGTAGCTGCAGCTCCCTCTGCTGGCCTCTAATGGCACTTACACATGGCATACTACTATTACTGCCTCTCTCTCTCTCTCTCTCTCTCTCTCTCTCTCTCTCTCTCTCTCTCTCTCTCTCTCTCTCTCCCACACACCACACACACACACACACACACACACACATACACACACACACACACACACACATGCACACACACAGAGGAAACCTTTAAAAAATCTACAGTGGTTATTTTAACACCAATTTCAAGAATGCGTGTGTACACTCAGGAAGCTGGGCAGCTCACAGTGACAAATGCAAGTTTTCCAAAATTCTGATGATGATGAATATGACGACGATGACGATGACAATGATTATTATTTGCTTGAAAATCTCTAGGTTGGCACTAAATGCTGTTAGTTGTTTCCCTTGATGTGTCAGACTTACTTTATTCACCTTTGAGCAAAATGTTGCCAAATATTTGTGGTTGAGAAATGATGCTGAAAGGATGGAGAGAATGATTCAGAGAGGACTAGTCAGCACTCTTTCACCAAGTGAAAGATGTCAGTCAGCCTGTTCCTGACAGGAAATGTGTCCAGTGAAACGTTTTCCCTTAGCCTCTGGAAGTTCTCAGCTTGATCCTGGGGCCTGAGGGCTTCTTCACAGGGCTGGTAGAGCATTCTGTCCAGAGGGAAGTGGAGAAAGAGGATGGTACCTTGGGGCCCCCCTCTCTCCTTGGGGTACAGTCTCTGTGGGGAGACCACAGCGGTTGGGCATTGCTGAAGCTTGGTGTGGTCCAAAGAGGTTCCTTATATGCTTTGAAACAGAGAAAGATAAAAAAGAGGAACACGAATAATTTAAAGAATGCTCTCAGGCCTTGATACTGCAGACAGGAAGTGGTAGAGAAGAGTTATATCCTGTCACCGTTAGTGGTAGCCCTCTTCCACAGTTCTGTGGGGCTGGACCAGAGGATGGAGGTATATAGTGTCCTGCTGATTGAACCCAAGGCCTCATACATGCTAGACAAGTGTCCTGCCACTGAGCTACATCCCCAGGCTCCAGAGGATGCAGGAAGATACTCTTGGGTCTCCCTCCAGTTGGCTCAATTTCCTCTGATGGCAATGGAGGGAAACTGCTAGAAGGTCGAAAGAACAGATCCCTGAGAGGCTCCTGGCCTTGGGACAAAGAGATATGGAAGTTCCCAGCCAGCTCAGGCTGCTATAACAAAATGCTACAGACTGTGTTTAACCAACAGGAGTATTTTTTACTGTCTGGAGGCTGGTGACGCCCAAGGTCAAGTGTTTGGTGGGGGTACATTTTCTGGCCCCTAAATGTGGTGGTTTGAATAAGAATGCTCCCCATAAATTCATGTATTTGAATGCTTGGCCCATATGGAGCCCTCCAGATTAGGAGGTGTGGCCTTATTGGAATAAGTGTGGCCTTGTTGGAGGAAGTGTGCTACTGTGGGGGCAGGCATTGAGGTCTCCTATGCTCAAGTTATGCCCACTGTGCTACACAGTCTCCTTCTGTTGTCTTTGGATCCAGATGTAGAACTCTCAGTTCCTTCTCCAGCACTGAGTCTGCCTTCAGGCTGTCATGCTTCCCACCATGATGATAATGGGCTAAACCTCAGAAACTGTAAGCCAGCCCCAATTAAATATTTTCCCTTAAGAGCTGCTGTGGTCATGGTATCTTTTCACTGTAATAAACTCTAAGACAATAAATGTGCTGTGTTCTTGGGTGTAGGAGGAGCTGTGTTCTCATTCCTATGCTCACCCTCTTCCTGAGGAATGCACCCTGTACCTCTTCCCACTCCAGGTCCTATTGTCACTTTGAGGAGGCCTGGCAACATTCCAATTTCAAGGGCTGAAAACACCCAACCAGCAGCAAAGGCACCGTCTGTTGACCACAGCAGTCTCACAAAGACTCCTGTGAGACTCACAGAGATCTCAGTTCCAGAAGCATCTCTGTTGGGAGGGAGAGGAGGACAGACAGATGGAAGACAGACAGGCAGCCAGACCTAGTGTCAGGCTGAAGCCTGGGTGGCAGGACCTGGAAATGTGAGGGGGCACATACTAAAAAGATAGGACTTGTGGGAGGTCATAGTGTTTTCCCATGCCCTGATGCTGACCACCACTGTGAGTGGCCCTAGGGGCCCACAGGGCTAGGCATCTTCACTGCTGGCACTCTTGGCAGTTGAAGGGCCCTTCTAATCACAGTTATGTTTGAGAGCCCTCTAGTGGACTTTGTCACTGTGCTGTGCCAGAGGACTGTCAGGGCTGGACACTGAGTCTAGGCAACCTTAGCCTTTCCAGGAGAGCTGGGAGGCCAACTGGGCTCTAGGGATTGGGCATGGCAAGGACAGATGTCAGCTCCTCCATGGCTAAAGCACTATTACTGTTTCTGAAGGGCTCATTATGTGGTAAACGCTGTACTGGCAAAAGAAGCATATCTTAAAACACTGTAAGGGCATATGGGAAATAAAAATATCCCGACCAACCACATTCCCACCACTCAGAATCTGAACCATTAAGGTCCATGTTCTTTATCATGAATCATAGAACTATAAATTAAAACCTGTGGGAAATATAACTTCACTCCAGTTCAAATGATTAAGAATTGAACAGCCAGGCAGGAGAGATGGCTCAGTAGTTAAGAGCACTGATTACTCTTCGAGAGGTCCTGAGTTCAATTCCCAGCAACCACACGGTAGCTCACAACCATCTGTAATGGGATCCGATGCCCTCTTCTGGTGTGTCTGAAGACAGTGACAGTGTACTCATATAAATAAACAAATCTTTCAAAAAAGAGAACTCAACAGCCATATAAGCCAGGTGTGGTGTCAGACTCATGAAACCCTATCCTTGGGAAAGGAGAACTTGGGAGTTGAAGGTCATTCTCAGCTACATGGTAAGTTCAAGCGTTCTGGGCAACGGAGCAAAACTTTGTCTTAAAAAAAGACTAACAAAAGGAATCGTGAAAAAAGAAGACGTCATAGTGAGCCCCTGCTGCAGGTACTGTGAGTTACAGTCCTAGTCACTAAGGGGGAGTGTGATATGCTCAACCTCTTTGGAAAAGAGGCTTCCATCTCTTAAGCATGTGACTCAGCAATTACACTCCTAGACACATACACAAGAGAAATGAAAACACATACACGATTACACTCATATAGTTGCGTGTTAGTCACTGTTCTACTGCTGTGAACAGACACCGTGACCAATGTTCTTCTTATAAAGGAAAACATTTAACTGGGGATGGCTTATAGCTCCAGAGGTTTAGTCTCTTGTCATCATGGGTAGGAAACACAGTGGCACGAAGGCAGACATGGTAGCTGAGAGTTCTATATCCAGATCCTGAGGCAGCAGGAAGAGAGAGACAATCTGGGCCTGGCTTGAGCTTCTGAAACCTCAAAGCCCACTCTTAGTGGCATATTTCCTCCAGCAAGGCCACACTCACTAATTCTTCCAAATAGTACCACTCCCTAGTCAAATATATGAGCCTACCGGGACTGTTCTTGTTCAAACTACCATAAGCAGACTTGTCAATAGCAGTCAAAGCGGGGAAGCCACTTGAATTGTTCCACCTGAACCACTTACCACTTGAACAGACCACTGGGTCTGTTCCTGCCCTGGAATATTATTCAGCCATGAAAAAGACACATGCTGCCATAGGAGTGAACCCCTGCTGAGGGAAGAGAGCCAATCACAGTGACCCCATTTTGTGCTTAATTAACACACTCTATCCTAGGATTCCATCCCCATCAGATGTCCAGGACAGGAAAATCAGGAGAGACAGAGAGTAGATTGCAGTAAAGCTGGGGGTGACAGCTGTGGCTGCAGATAATTGCTTTTTTGATAATAACTTTCTTTGATAATATAGCTACTTAGCTATGAAGACTCTAGAATCACCAAGCCACATACTCTAAACAGGCGGGCTGTGTGCAGGCTAATCGGAACGTAGTAAACGCTGGCTGCTGTTGATGTATTTTGCTTTTGGTGATTTGCTTGCTTGTTTTCGTTAGTTTGCTCTTTGGCCTGTTGAGACAAGGTGTCTCTCATTCTGTAGCCCAAACTGCCTTTAAATTTGTAATCCTCCTGCCTCATCCTGGAAATGGAACCAAGATCCCATAGAAGAGCACTAGCCCCTTTAACCACCGAGCCATCTTTTCGGCTCCCCTGCCCAGATAAATCTTTTAAGAGCCATGCTTCCAGCATTTTTCAGTGCACAGTGCAATTTAGTATTCTGTTGCTCACTTCACATCTTGAACATATTTATTCTTCTTATTTTTGTTTGTTTTCAGTGCTGAGGCTTGAACCCATGACCTGACACACACAAAGCAACTGCTCAGCCACCTGTCCCATCCCCAGTCCTCCTCCAGTATTTTTTCACATCACAGAACTGGACGGAAATGCAGAAGTCCAGTTTCCATTCCTCCCTGGCTTCCTTCCTCTCTCACCACTGCAGCCATGATCTGGAATCTTCCTTGAAGTTTGTCGTTAATGGATATTCCCCAGGCTTTTGGGAGTCTGTGTTGCATTTCTTCATCAGCCACCAGGTGATTCCCCCCACCCCCACCCTCAGGATGCGGTGTTACTGTAGCAGATGAGCTAACCCAAGCACAGAAAGGTCAAAATTGATTCACCCAAGGTTTCAAAGCCCAGTTAAGCCCAGACCTCCTGGCTGGATGCTGCTGTTTTGACGATGTTTGGTTCTAAGTTCACATTTTCATTTCCTGTTTCCCTGCAAGCCTCTTTGGCTAAGCCTCACGAATAATCTCATTAATCTGTTTCTATGAAAATATTTTGTGGATGACACTAACAGTGAGTAGGGGACCTGCAGGAATCTATGAGCCTCATATTTTCCAGGAGGTGCTTTATAGCCCCGATGTAATTTTATAATTCCTCTTCTCGGAGGTAAAGTATTAAAACCCGAACCCACGCAACGAGATGACCCAGATTGTTCAGAGAGAACCCAACTGCTCCTCACCTCCTAGGCCTGCAGATGTCACTCATCCTCCACCACACCCGAACAGTTGCTGCTCTGCTAACCAAGGACAGCCACCAGAGAGGAGTGAGAGACTAAGATACTCCATCGCAGTAGGAAGTAGACACGATGCTATCAGCGTGTCTCAGAAGAGGAAATACAGGCAGTACATGAATTGAAAAGGCAGATTCAACAGACCTCTGGATTTTATTGCATGAGACTTGAGGTGTTGGATGGAGGATTTTCTCCCCCTCATCTGGGTCAGAGAGTATTTTATATTTTGTATTTAATACACATCAAAACAGGATCTTGATTCTTCCTTCTTATAAAGTAAGAAAGTCTTATTTATGACACCCAGTTTTATTTACTTTTCGAGGCAGTGTCCCTGGCGTGGCCTCCAGCCCATTTGTCTGTCCTTGTTCCTTTGAAACTGTATGTGCTTTCTTCTTGGATGCTTGCTAGGTGTTCTTAAAAACTGAAAGTAAATTACATACGTTTCCCCCAATAAAACAGTGTTTCTACCTCCCCAAACAAAAACCCGAAGATGAGTACCACAGACTGATGGATTGTTCCAGAGGCCCACTGTTAGGGGTCTCAGGCTCCTCCCATCCCTTCCTCTACTCACCCTAAAGATTGTGCTGCTGAACCCCAAGACAATCAGCTATGACCACTGGCTCCTCTTGAGTGAGCCTCGGGTGTCTTTGAGGCATTTGTTGTAAACAGTCTCCTTAGCATAGCAGCTGTCACAGTCTTCATCGGAAGCAGCTGTGACTACTCATGGTACTCTGAGGAAGGAGGGAGTTGGGGAATCCCTGGACTGTCATCTGAGATCTCAGTCGCTTCCCTACCTTACTACCTGCTTATAATCGTGCCCAAATCCCATGTAGCCTCAGCAGGTGCTAGAACATATAGAGAGTGGAAAGTTGGCTGAAGAGGGGAGATACTCCATGGATACCATCATAGGGAAGTCAGTGTCTGAGCTAGGGTAAGACTCACAGCAGTGCAGCTGCTTTGGGGTTACCTCCTGTACTGGTTTTGTGTGTCAACTTGACACAAGCTGGAGTTATCACAGAGAAAGGAGCCTCCTTTGAGGAAATGCCTCCATGAGATCCAGCTGTAAGGCTCTCAATGAGTGATCAAGGATGGGAAGGCCCATTGTGGATGGTGCCATCCCTGGGCTGGTAGTCTTGGGTTCTATAAGAAAGCAAGCCAGCCAGTAACATCCCTCCATGGCCTCTGCATCAGCTCCTACTTCCTGACCTGCTTGAGTTCCGGTCCTGACTTCCTTTGGTGATGAACAGCAATGTGGAAGTGTAAGCTGAATAAACCCTTTCCTTCTCAACTTGCTTCTTGGTCATGATGTTTGGTGCAGGAATAGAAACCCTGCCTAAGACACCTACATTCCTTAATTAGCCTCTCAACCATGCTCTCTAAGTAAGATCAATGAGCTATTGGCTCAAAAGTTGGGTTTTGGTGGGGTTGTGCTCTGGTCTGTTATTAATACCTGTGTGGTTATATTTTGTCACATCTGAAAAGAGGAAACCTCCACTGAGAAAATGCCTCCCCAAGACTAGCCTATAGGCAAGTCTGAGAGTGAATTTTCTTGACTGATGTTGATGTGGGAGGGTCTATCCCACTGTGTGTGGTGCTACCTCTGGACAGATGGTCATAGGTTGAATAATAAAGCAGGCTGAGCAAGCCACGAGGAGCAAGCCAGTAAATAGCATGCCTCTATGGCTTCTGCTTCAGCTCCTGCCTCCAGGTTCCTGTCTTGAGTTCCTGTCCTTTTACTCCTTCATCATGGTCTGTAACTGTAAGATGAATTAAAGCCTTTCTTCCCCAAGTTGTTTTTAGTCACAGTGTTTTATCACAAAGCAAATTAGGACAACACCATATCCTGGGTGTGTGGACATTGTTCACATTTAGTCAGGAAAACTTTACTCAACCAACACCATGAGGAATGCAAAGATGCAGTTGACTAACCCTACCCTTCAACATGAGATTTCTTATGATCTGATGTTAACTTCAAAATTACTGGAAGTCTGTCTGTCCTGGTGGGAATTAACAGAGCTTTAAGGAACTGTTGGAGTCTCTTCCAAGGAGACACTTGAGAATTGTGTCCGTACTCAGTCAATGTTGTTAAGGGCCATGGGCCCCAGCTCCTCTGGCCTCAGGTTCCTTATCTGTAAGCTAAAAGGCTGCTGTTGTAGACTAGAGGTCAATATACAGCACCCTCAGGCAGCCAAGGTCCATGGTGTTCTGCTGGAACCAGTCTTGCCCAGCCATGTGTGCATTGCCAATAGTTGTTTCCATATGCCAGAGAAGCAGATGGGGAGGTCTGGTTGTGAGAGATGAGATGGTCCAAGAGTGCCTGGGTACCTCCCACACTGCCTCCTGGTGGCCACTCCAGGAACTGAGGGAAGACCCTGGAATACCTAGGCACAGGGGAAAAGTTCCTGAACAGAACACCAATGGCCTATGCTCTAAGATCAAGAATTGACAAATGGGACTTCATAAAATTGCAAAGTTTCTGTAAGGCAAAGGACACTGTCAATAGGACAAAACGGCAACCAACAGATTGGGAAAAGATCTTTACCAATCTCACATCTGGTAGAGGACTAATATCCAATATATACAAAGAACTCAAGAAATTAGACTCTAGACAACCAAATAACCCTATTAAAAAATGGGGTATGGAGCTAAACAAAGAATTCTCAACTGAGGAAACGCGAATGGCCGAGAAGCACCTAAAGAAATGTTCAGCATCCTTGGTCATCAGGGAAATGCAAATCAAAACAACCCTGAGATTCCACCTCACACCAGTCAGAATGGCTAAAAATCAAAAACTCAGGTGATAGCAGATGCTGGCGAGGATGTGGAGAAAGAGGAACACTCCTCCATTGTTGGTGGGATTGCAAGATGGTGCAACCACTATGGAAAACAGTCTGGCGGTTCCTCAGAAAATTGGACATATCACTACCTGAGGACCCAGCTATACCACTCCTGGGTATATATCCAGAAGATGCTCTAACACATAACAAGGACATATGCTCCACTATGTTCATAGCAGCTTTATTTATAATAGCCAGAAACTGGAAAGAACCCAGATGCCCTTCAACAGAGGAATGGATACAAAAAATGTGGTACATTTATACAATGGAATATTACTCAGCTATTAAAAGCAATGAATTTGATAAATTCTTATATAAATGGATGGAACTAGAAAATATCATCCTGAGTGAAGTAACCCAATCACAAAAGAGCATACATGGTATTCACTCACTGATTATTGGATTTTAGCCCAGAAGCCTGAAATACCCAAGATTCAACTCACAGACCACATAAAGCTCATGAAGAATGATGACCAAGTAGGGGGGTCTTCAGTCCTTCTTAGAAGGAGTAACAAAATACTCAAGGGAGCAAATATGGAGACACAGTGCAGGACAGAAACTGAAGGAGGGGCCGTCTACAGACCATTCCACCTGGATATCCATCCTAAGTGCAGTCACCAAAGGTAGAGGTTGATGTGGATGTCAGGATGTACATGCTGACAGGAGCCTGATATAGCTGTCTCCTTAGAAGTCTGCAAGAGTCTGACATACTCAGAGGCAGATGCTCACAGCGAACCATTAAACTGATCATGGGGTTCCCAATGGAGAAGATAGAGTGAAGGCTGAAGGAGTTGAGAGGATTCGAGACACCTTGAGGAAAGCAACAATACCAACCAACCAGAGCCCCCAGGGTCTAAACCACCAGCCTGGGAGCGCTTAGGGAGGGACCCATGGCTCCAGCTATATATGCAAGGGAGCTATATATAAGTGGGAAAAGAGATCCTTAGTCCCATGAAGGCTGGATGTCGTGGGGGGGATATTCGAGGGTGGGGAGGTGAGGTTCCGGGGAGGGTGGGTGGGGGTACACCAACGTGGAGGCAGGAGGAGGGGAGAAGGGATAGTGAGTTCCTGGGATGGAGGGGGGGGAAATGGGGTAAGGAGAGAACATCTGAAATGTAAATAAAATTTTCAATAAAAACAAACAAACAAAAAGAGTGCCTGGGAGGTACCCAGGCACACTGCCTCCTGGTGACCACTCCGGGAACTGAGGTCTTGTGAGTGAAGCCAGCAGTTACCTTATGGAAATACAGGGTGCCTGGGCTGTAGCCTGAGGCCTGGAAGAGTGCCGAACACCCCGGGATACTATGGTTCATCCCACGTGGCCTGCAGCACACTTATATAGAGTCAGAGTCAGCCTCCCACCCATACTAATTACTTGAACACAAGCTCTGCATCCGATCACCAAGACTGCTGCTCAGCTAAGTATCCACACATGCAATGTGGATGCACTGGATAGAGGGGATAATTTGATTTCATTTTGCTATTTGAACAATGTGCAATTTAAAACGCATGAGCTGCTTCTCCATGTAATTTTCAAATCTATATTTACAGGGCATGAATGAGAAAGAGTACATGAGTGTGTGGAAAGCTAGCCCACCGTGGATAAGACACTCTTAGACACTGTTCTCATCATTAATCTGTGTAGCCGTTTCTGTTAGAATTGATTTTGAAATGTATAGATTAGGTGGGTGATTTTCTGTATGGATTTCACTTTGGGGTTTGCTGCAAACTTGCACATTGATTCTGGCAGGTGACGACACCCCTGGAGAATCCACAGGACCTCCGACAGTTTGGCTTGGAACTTGTCCCTACCAAGAGGTAAAAGTGTGAGTGTTTCCAGAAGCTACCAGTAGAAGGCAGCAAAGGCCGTTAAATGCTTTGCTGCAGTTGGCAGCGGGGCTCAGGGCGGGAATGGGATCGTCTTTGGTTAAGAGGGTGATTTGTGATTTGGAGGTGCACTTCTCCAAGCAGTTTTGTTCATAGGGTGCCCTACATTCTCACAGTCACCCTCACATTGTGGTTTTTACCTGTACTTGTGCATGTAGGCCTCTTTGTTGATGGTGGTCCCCATAGTCATGTATTTTTGCTTAAATCCTTAAAAAAAAAAAAACCCAAAGCCAGTATGTTTTCATGGCCCCTGAGTATAGCAATCCCTCTGCCTTATCTATCTCCCCATGCCACCCTGGGGAATAGGTTAGCGCTCATGAAGCCCTCTAGGGGCCTCTTCACTGTGTGTCCTTGGCATTCTGCCTGCATGTCCAGGCACACTCCCACTGTGCAGACAGGCTAGGAGTTCCTGGAGCCGGAGCCCTTTTACAGAGCATAGTGGATTCATTAAAGACATTGCTTTCCATCAAGTTACCTCCGACTGGGACACACTCTTCTATGCGGCTTAAAGACTCACTTTGGTTCAGCTGCTTCTGAGTTCTGTGGACTTGGCTTCACAGTCCCCGGCTTGTCCTCTGCTGTAATCGCCTTGATCAATGCTCGATCAGCCTCTGTTGAAGGCTCATTCTGCTGGTGCTACCTGTCCTATAACTTCCTCCCCACCTAAGGAAATGTCGGGAGAGGCAGGTCTGTTTCCTCCACTTCAATGTGGTGTCTTCTGCCAGACACAGCTTCCTTCCAGCTTCATGCAGGATCTTGGACATCTTCAAAGAGACTGACATCACCCCTCCTGCCGGGATGATCCATAACTGCAAGGGAAAACCATACCAGGATCTTCACGAGGTCTGGTAAGAAAAGTTTTAGAGGGCTAAGCCATTCCTCTCTCACTTCAGCTGGACCCCAGTCACTTTGACATCCCCCCTTTTTCTGAAGCCACTCCCTCACTGAACCCTTCACACTGCCTAAGGTGGACTCCATCCAGGCTCTCTTGTCAAGTCTCTAATTCACCTCCCACAATTGCTTCTCCCTTCCTGAGAGCAGCTGGCTGAGGTCTGACCCTGCTGCTCCAAAGGCCCCAGGATCACTGCCACTGCCATTATGCTGACTGTGTCTGCCAGACTTCCAGTCTTTCAGCTCAGTCTCTCTCCCTTTCCAACTCCAACACTACTCCTCCATTTAGGGCTCCTTTTCTCACCTTCCTGTCTCACCTCTCCTGCTTTCCCAGGCTTCCTTTCTGCCTACAGCTTGTGGGTGCTGTGATGGTGGTCATCTCCATGCATCTTTCACAGTTGCCTAACTATCAGCCAGCCTGCCAAAATCAAACTTTGAATGTTTGATCACCTTTGCTCTCCCCCACCACTTCCCAGAAAGCTGGCTCCCTTGCCAAGGCTTTACCTGTGCCATCTAGATAGAGAAGGTACAAGAAGTAGTCTCAACCCAGTGGTACGTCACGGACTGCATTACAGATTCTTGCAAAGCATCCTGTGCTCTGAAATGCTTGGCAGTGAGCTTCTGCTGGCTTTGGGATGCTCCCTCAGTCCATCTCAGATGATGACAATCATAAATACCACTCCCTCTGCATCTGTCTTAGTCAGGGTTTCTATTCCTGCACACAACATCATGACCAAGAAGCAAGTTGTGGAGGAAAGGGTTTATTCAGCTTACACTTCCCACATTGCTGTTCATCACCAGTAGAAGGCAGGACAGAAACTCACACAAGGCAGGAACTTGGAGGCAGGAGCTGATGCAGAGGCCATGGAAGGATGCTGCTTACTGGATTGCTCAACCTGCTTTCTTATAGAACCCAGGACCACCAGCCCAGGGATGGCACCGTTCACAAGGAGCTGAGCCCTCCCCACTTGATTCCTAATTGAGAAAATGCCTTACAGCTGGATCTCATGGAGGCATGTCCTCAAGGGAGGCTCCTTTCTCTGTGATAATTCCAGCTTGTGTTAAGCTGACATACAAAACCAGCCAGTACAGAGTCCTTTGCAATGAGCAGCCACAGTGGGCCCCACAGGATCTGCCACCTCATCTCAGAGTGCTTGCCAAGAAGCCCTCTGTGCACAGGCCTTTTGAGGCCCTTTGAGTGGCAGCTGCCAAGCTTGCCCACTGGCTGCTTCAGCGATTTGGATGGGTGGATTCTCTGCTCTCCCTGTGTAGAGCGTTCCAGTCAGAGCTCCCCTGCCCCCAAGGCAGCTGCTTCTAAATTGAGATGTAAAAGTTAATTGTTTTATTGGACTAAAAAGAAAAGAGCAGCGGCAGCAGTGGCAGGAAGGGCTGGGAGCTGTTGTTCGTTCGCTAATTTATTTTAAACCCAGTTTTAATTTGGTATTGACTGTCCTGTCCCAGGCTCTGGGGGACATCTGCCTGGGCTCCTTGAGGCTGACGGGCTAGAGGCAGCAGGCTTCTCTGGCTTGAAACTAATTTGTCTTTGAAAGGAAACACTCAGCAGGGCACTCAAGAAGTTTCCAGAGCAAAAGGTTTTGAGGAGCCAGTTTTTCCAGCTCTGATGGGCTGCTGGGGTAAGGGTAGGTGGACTGCCTTACCTTCCTGTGGTGGAGACAGTTCCCATTTCTAGCAATCTGCTTCCTTTCAGGACCTGGAGTAGGATCTTCCTGGTTCCCTCCCACTCTTTGATGGGATTATGGCATCCCCAGGTACACCCCATCCTTTGATGGGATTAAGGCAGCTTGGAAAGGATTCTTTTCATCTAATGAATCCCAGCCTTCCAGAGCCTTTGACAGACACCCCTGTTGCTGCTCCAGGGGCAAACTTTTTGGAATCTTCCTCATCTTCCTCGTGCCTCTGCTGCACTGCTTTTCAGGGAAAATGTCCACAGATTTCTAGTTCTTGGCTTGATTGGTGGTGAGGCAGATCTACTTATTGTTGTCATTGACCTTCCTCTTAGTTGCCAATGATACGTACAGATCTGATTAGTGTAAGGTAGCATGTCAGGAGAGACTTTAGGGTAAAGCCTGGGCTTTGGAGCCCCACAAAGTGAGACTCATTCACACACCCCACTACACTAAAGCAACAAACGGGGAGGGCTGAGTTCACTGTGGCCACATTGTGACCTCAGGTCTATCTTGGGATACTGACATGAGCCTATGGCTCAGATAAAGAAATAATTGGAGCCTGGGGGTGGCAGAGACAGGAGATTTGCTTTATTAAGCTGTCCTGGTCAAGGTGTGGGTTGTTTGATTGCATTGTCTTTGTTATGATCCAGTAACATGACCAGAAGTCCTTCTGGCTGCTATTGCTGAAAAGATCAGTCTAATCCTTCGGAGATGGTCTCTTCTGCTGAAGGTATAGCCTTGCAGCTGCAGAGGCTGTGGATAGCTGCGCTCCTCTTGGGAGAATCCATCTTGTTAGAGCTACACCCCACCCCACACCCTGGAATCCAAGATGGCCTTAGGTTCAGGGCAATGACTTACTTCCTTGCTTTCAGCCTCAATGAGGGATGAGGCTGGTTAGAATGGACGTCTGTACTCTGAAATCTCAGAAGCAGCAGATCCAACCCCAGCGTGGCAAGCTCACTGCAGATTGATTCACAGGGGTAGGTGCTATCCACTGCCCTTTGGGCTACAGGGAAAATACATTGTGTTGATGGGGTGGGTGGGGCAGGATGGGCAGGTGTTGCCCGTCCTAAGGATTGTTCAGCTCCACCTGGCAAAGCCACCACTCACCTGTTTGTACTGAGATCCCAGGCTTGAGATGCACAGAGGGTATTAGGTAGGGGCAGGCTCAGCCTTGCCCCTGACACCTAGGGTTTTTTGCTCTATTCTCTTCACCCAAGGATTTCCCCAGGGCCAGTAGCTCCTCCATATTTAGAAGGCTATGGGAAGAGAGTGAGGCTACAAATCTCCCAGGATCAGTTTGCCAGTAAACAGGAACCAATACTAATCTCTTCTTCAGGAGCTCCTCAAGGGAAGAGTGTAGACTAGAAGATATCCAGAGCCTGCCCTTTGGCCCCAGCAGCCTGGAAACCCATTCCCCTTTCCTGCACATCTGGCTGCCAGCCCAGGCTGAGAGCTGAACCATCACTGTGAATGAAGAAAGGAAGCAGTTCCAGAGAACAGCAAAGCCATGGCCACAACTCAAGCTCCTGTCTGTGTGTGAGCCGTCGTCAAAGAGCGGGCAGGTCTCTAGGTCACTAGGCTGCTCCTCCTTCTCTCTGAACCAGTGGGCTGAGCTGGGACTAGCACTTCTCTTTTAACCTCGGGACATGTCCTGGTTTGTTTCCAGTTGATGGGGAGTGAGGTTTACCTTATACAGTGAAGCTTTTCCAGGTTTTAATTTTTTTCTTAAGGAGCTGGAGAGATACCTCAGAGGTTAAGAGCACTGGCTGCTGGTCCAGTGGTCCTGAGTTCAATTCCCAGCAACCTCATGGTGGTTCACAACCATCTATATAATGAGATCTGGTGCTCTCTTCTGGTGTACAGGCATGCATACATTTAGATGGAGCACTGTATACATAGTAAATAAATAAATCTTTTTTTATTTTAAAGGATCAGTTTTTGTTTTTTGTTTTTGTTTTTTTAAAAAAAAGACAAAGACCTCCGGGTATGAGGCCAGTGTTGGTGACTAAGTCTGCCCTCTGGTGGGTCAATGTTCAGGACCCAACAGGATGCCTACAAGAAAAGCACAGGCTTGAAATCAGTGGCATTTGTCCAAAGATGTTATTCCTACCTGCAGACCGTCCTATGACAGGAATCTGGGAATGAGGGCTTTGAGGCAGAGAAGGGAGGCTGTGTAGACACAGCCCGCAGAGGGCGTGTGAACTCACACCCAGCTTGGGTTCCCCGCTTGCCAGGGTTGTGATCCCAAGCAGGTTTGTTCTGTCTCATCTAGCACCCCCGCCATCTCTCTCATCTGATTAGAGCCACTGGCCACTGTATAAAATGTGTCAATCAGAGATAATCACACTACCCTACCCTGCTGTGTGGCATAGGGTGCCTCATTAGACACTCAGGTTGCAAATGATCCTTGCTATGGCCATGCTAGACGACCTTGTGGGAGCACTTGGGCCACAGGGACAGAATCCTGTGATGGTACTGAATTCTACACACAGGGCTGCATGAATTTTTGTGGGAAGGGTTTATTGCTCTGAGAGTTGTCATAAATGTGTGTGTTGTGTGTGTGTGTGTGTGTGTGTGTGTCTGTCTGTCTGTCTGTCTGTCCAGTGTCCGGGTTTTCTCTGTATCCATTCTTGTGTGTGGTACCATGTGACCAGAAGCATAGCAAGATTCTCAGCAAAGGTTGTCTGACTTTGTATTTCCCAACTTCTGGAACCCTCAGGCAAAACAAATCTGTTTTACGGGTGACCCAGTTTCATGCATCCCGTTATATCGAGAGTGGAGGCAAAGACAAGTACTCAGGTGGTGTCAGCACCGCTCTGGGCACTTTGAGCACGCGCTTCATTCTCACGGTAACCGTATGCAGGAGGTGCCATCTTTGCCTGCCCTTCCACCTGGGCAAACTGAGGTCTGAGGAGGTATATCGTTCTCACAAGGCTTCATAGCCATCTAGGAATGGAAGAGAAAGGAGGAAATGAAGCAGCTTGGAGAGGGCTCTGTGAATCTGGGCAGTCCTCAGGGAAGCATGTGGACAGATAAACTCGAAGGACCTCAGGGTCATATTTGAATTTATTTCCTGTGTCTCTCTTCTTATCATTCACTCTTCTCCTTTACCTTCTCAAAGGTTCATGGTCAGCACATGTCTGCTGCACAGACCCCAAGGTTTGCGCCCCACTCTCGCTGGCCTTTGTTGACTCCAGTCTCACGGGATCTGAGCTTTGCCTTTTGCAAAGTGCATGCCAGCAAATGCAGTGTTTTCTGGTCTCTTCTGAGGGCAATACCCCTGAATGTGGTCAACCAGTGGGTCAGCTGGCCTCGAACTCAGGTACATTTACTCAGAAGGCAGAGTCTTCAGTCTATGGAATAACAAGGTACCTGTGAGATCTTTCGAAGTGGGGAGGATAATTTTCACCTAGAGTATGCTGGTTTCAGCCATGTGTTTTTGCAGCATACAGTGGCATGAGCCTGAAGAAGCATGCACACCCCTCGTGACCAAGCATGGTTTGCAGGCATAGAAAGGATCTGCTCATTGAAGAAGGTGCAGTGGAATCTCACCTTCCACCTGTAATTGGCTGAAATACCATTCTCTGTGGCTTCCTGATGCTTATGTGATGTTCTTTTTCCGACTGCTTCTCTGCGTCCCTTGTTTTCTTGCAAGAGATGCCAAATGAAGGAGGTTTTAACATCTGGTGTCATCCTCAGCGTTGTTTTCCATCACCTTCCACCCCTGGGATCCGTCTGACAAGCTGTATAAATCTTACCTTCCAGATCTGGGCTCCCTCATGCTGCAAGGCTGACACATACGTGTTTAAGGATGTTTGCTGGAGTCAAGTGCTTGCCATGCAAACATGATGACCAGAGTTCCTTCCGTCTCCAGTACTCACGTGAAAAAGATGGACATGGTGACACATATACACAAACCCAACACCAGTGAGGTAGATACTGGTGGGTCACTGGGCTCACTGGTGAGTCAGGCTAGTCAGGAGGGAAGCTCTAGGCCAATGAGAAACCCACTGAGCTCTGATCTCTCCAAGCAGGCTCCTTCACACGTGTGCAGGCACATGCACACACAATGCAAACACATACACACATGCACACATGTGTATGTGTACCTGCATACACCTATACTACACACAAACTACACACACCTACATATGCACACACAAGGGCACTTGTTGGCAACAGGCATGACGTCTACCAAAGCAATCTGCCTGGCAATGCTGCCCTTCACCCTCCAGGTTTTATGGAAACTCCTCCTCCAGCTAATCCTTCAGGGGCGACTTTAGTTACACATAAGGGTGTGAAACAATCTCAGCCTTAGTCTGTGGAATGACTTCTTCCCTGACCTGAAGAACAGCTGCACTTAAGAGACAGATGGCTCCAGAAGAAGGCCGGGGGATCCCTCCCACATCCCTATCGACCCGTGCTAGTTGATTTACCCGGCTGCTTGGTGAAAGGCCACACTGTCAGACCTTAAATCAGCTTGACAGTGACACCTGCCAGCCCCCCTCATCTGTCTTCATCTGTCATTGGCTAGCCAGGAACAGGCACTTGCTGGCCCCACCAGGTGTGTGCTTCTCTGAAGCCTCCACACAGTTCTGTGATGCTCACTCCTCACACTGCTCCCTGGCTGACAGGAAACAGGCTTATCTTTGCTGCGTGGGCTGTTGACTGCGTGAGATGGAAACAATGCTGTTTGCTCCTAAAAGCTCTCCTCCCTCACTTCTAATCTTTAGGGGAAACTGCCATCCCTGTTACAAAGTAAAAGACTGGGGACATTTTAAAGGTATTTTACTTTATGTTTGAGATGATCACAGCTAATTTGTTTGAAGAGAAAAGTATAAGAAGCAAATTGTTATTTGCTCTCTGTCTCCATGTCTGTCTTTGTCTGCCTCTGTCTCTGTCTTTCTCTCTGTTTCTTTCTGTCTCTGTCTCTGTCTCTGTCTCTGTCTCTGTCTCTCTCTCTCTCTCTCTCTGTGTGTGTGTGTGTGTGTGTAAGTGAGAGAGAGAGAGAGACCAAAAGTTGATATTGAATGTCTTTTCAATCATTTCTCCACATTAGTTTTGTGGGACAGGGTCTCTCACTAAACCTCGACTTGCTGACTGACTATGCAGGCTCACCAAAAGCCCTGGACACATCTGTCTCTGTTTCTCCAACCCCACAATACAGATGTGCTTTATTATAGTTACTACTACTACTACTACTACTACTACTACTACTACTACTACCTGAGTGCTGGGTCATCATACTTTCAAAACAAGCACATTACTGCTGGAGCCATCTCTCCAGCCCCAAGAAGCAACCACTCAAAACCTCATGTTCTCTAGAACAATAATCTCCGTTTTCTGAACCATTGCATTAGTAAAAGTTCTTAGCACAGACTCTATTCTTGGCAGCCTCCTCGGCAGCCTATCACAGGGGAAGGACCTTGGGGACAATGGCGGAGATACTCAGCAGGCAAAGGTGGACAATATAATGTGTCTTTTCTCAGGATGATGGGATCATATCTTTAGTGTTAGGAAATTAATGCAAACACTTTGAAGATAACAGTTCATGAGCTGAGCGATGCTTTAAAACAGACCCAAAGGCAGTGTCCTGCCTGTGTACTGTTCTCAGAGAGGCAGCTGGGACAGGTAGGGAGAGGAGGAGGGCATGTGAAGGTCTCTGGCTCTGGCCCTGGTTGCTTGCTTCCCTTCCTATGAGATGTGAACTGGGCAGACCTCTTGGTGCTATATTTTCCAACCAGAGGCCAGGATAGCTTTGCCAAGACTGTCACCCTTTGCAATGAAGTTAAACACCCTCCATTAGGTGTGTAACTCTAAAGTTGGACTCTAAAGTCTAAAGGGCAGTATCTACACTCTGCCCCTTCCCTAAAGTGACAGTGACCTCACCACCCTAGGGTGAGGCACACTCATGTGCATACTACCAAAGGGATTTCCTGGGATGCCTGCCTTCAGCATTCATGCCCTCTAAGAAAAGGAAGAAGCCGACTCTCCTTTAGAAGGGGTGTTTTGGCAAGTGTCCAAGGATAGCTCTGCCTGCCATTTCAACAGGATAACTTCATTAGCATTTTTCTAGTACAGCTTTGAGGATTTGAAAAGCTTGTTAACAAAGGGAGAGAAGGAGAGAGGGAGGGGAGGGTGAAGGCCTTTCCTGTTGTATCACTTTAAACAGAAAAACAGCATTCGGCAGGCGTGGTGGTACACATCTACAATACCAGCATTCAGAAGGCAGAGGCAGGAGAACCACTAATTTGAAGTATAGTTTAGCTACATAGCAAAACTCTGTCTCAGAATAGTAGACAAAACAAAAGCAAGGACTGAGAAGATGACTCAGTAAAGGGCTTTCCGTGCAAGCACAGGACCTCGGCCTGATCCCAGGACCTATACACAAAACTTAGGAGTAGTGGCCGTTGCTTTTACCCTAGTGCTGAGGAGGTAGAGCCAGGCCAGGAAGATCTCTGGGACTCACTGGCTCACCAATCTAGCCTACTTAACAAGCTTCAGGCCAGTGACCCTGTCTCAGAAAAAGGCATATAGCTAAAAAATGACACCTGAGCTTATTCTCGGGCCTAAACATACCTGCCACCCAAACACACACACACAGCACACACACACACACACACACAGCACACAGCCCACATTCATGCACACCAGGGTAGTCATATGAACATCCACACACACTCAGGAAAAAACCAAGTCACCAAATCAAGTCAGTCCAGCTGTGTTGTCACCGATAACACTGTATACCGACTGACAGCCTGCAGAGCCAAGAGGGACTGAGGTTCTCCAAACTTTCTAACCTTAGAGCAAATTAAATCAATACGTTAGCTATGTTCAAAATATCCTTGTCACTTCTACAAGGGAAATGAAAGCCCCCTCCCTCCCTCTTCATTTTTCTGAGTTCTTTCAGACATATGTGTGAGAAAGGGCCCTAAATAAGGAGACATGTCACCGGATGCACAGGCATGGTTTTGTGACTTCCTTTGTGCTGAGAGCTTAGGTGTCCTGTGATGCTTACCATGTCAGAGACATATGGCCGCAAGGAATAATTAGGCAAAATTAGTAAAAGGACAAATTTTGTCCGCTGTCAAATGATATTTCATCTTATATCATAATCATACCTCTAGAGTTTCAGTGTCTCACCCAAAACACTTCAAAAACCAAAAAACCAAAACCAAAACAAACAAAAAAAAAAAGACAAGGCTTCAAAAACCAGACAAGACAGCAGAGACTTGGCATTCTTCTGTTTGTTCTGCACACGAGAGCAGAGGGCAGTCTCCCCTCTGTCTTCACCCCTGTGCCCCAGGGACATCTCCAGCCTCCTTGACTCCTGCCAGTTTTTAAGATCTCTGGATGTCTCCAAAGTCCCTTTTGGCATCACCCCAAAGAGCTTAGCTTGGGGTTTCTACTGAGAAATTGGCTGTGAGTGATCAGATGCTATGATGGTATGTGCATGTGTGTGTACATGTGTAGATGTGTGTCCCTGTAGCATCTTCACTAATAAAACCATTGTAATGAGATACTGCTTTGCCAGATCTGTCAGCTGTCTGCCATCACCTTTGTAGTCAGTGATAACCATGTGTATAGTTTTACAGAGGTTCCAAGTGGTAGTCAGAGAGGCTGGCTGTAAACTGAAGATCTTGTTGGGCAAAAGTCCATAGCTAGGTTTATAACTGGCCTTGCTATGTGAGGTCAGATCATTCTCTGTTGTGGGGCTATCTCAAAGCACAGTATATGCACACATGACATTTGTCCACTCATTCTCTGTACATTGCTTCCTCCTTTAGCTGTGATGAGTAAATATGTGTCTAGACATTGCCAAGTGACTGAGATGAACTGCCCTGAGTGAGGTCCATGGATGTAGCTGTAGCATTTGTGTATACATATGTGTGCATCCACATGTGTTGCTGGTGATGAGAGATCAGAGTTAAATGTCCACTGGTATCCTGGCTTCTCTCCTAAGATGAGGTGATTCTCCATAGAGAAGTCTCTTTTTCTCGCAGCAGCCTTAGGAAGATTCATCGTGTGCCTCTTGAAGCCACAAGACTCACCTTGCCTGCACAGCTGCACCTTCTGCCTCTGAAGCCCCTCCCCCAACTTGCACTGCCCAGGGCAACTCTGACAATGGTGATGGGCATTGATGGGAGAAGATACGTGAGCCCTGGAGTGCAGAGGGACATTCCCAGGACCCTGGGTCTCCACCTGGGGCCCTGTGCCGACTCATCTGGTCATTTCTGTAGCTTTACTTTCCTGATCGTTGAAGAATGCGCCTGGGGACACTGGCTTCTTCCTGTGCACTCTCTGGAAATGGAGTGCCTCCCACATTCCTCAGGGAAGGGGCCAGCCTAGTCCTAATTATAGACCTAGCAAGGGGGCCCACAGCAGGTTTCTTTAGAGTCAGAGGTGGAGACACTAGGGGCTCCGGGCTCTAAGAGCCCGCATATACTCACAAGCCGTGTATCCAGTTACGCTATCCTTGCTCCAGACACCATCCTGGAGGCTAGAGGGAAGCAAGTCAGTGTCTCACTCAGTGTTTCAGCTCTTCACAGACTGGATAGGATGCCTGGCTTGTCTCTCTTCCAACTGTTGATTCCCCACTGGCCAGTGGACCTGATCTCCTTGATCTCCCGCCTTTTAACTTGGTCTGGAAACCTGAGCAGGCTTTTTCGCCTCAAGAAGGGCGTCTCAGAGGGTAAAAATGTCATGGCATCTGCCTACCCAGGGGCTGGCCCTTCACTCCCACAAACTCAGATATCAGAACCATTTACAGTTAAAGACAGAGGACACTAAAGGAAGCAAGATGGGACATCAGCTAAAGGCACTTGCTACCAAGCCCTAAGTTCAAGCCCCAGGACCCACATTCTGTACAGAGAGAATAGGCTCCCACGAGGTTTTCTCTGACACACACACACACACACACACAGAGGCACATAACGTAAATAAGTGTAATATGTCTTTGAAGAGGCAGAGGCTGGGCGGGGGGAGTCCTGAGGGGTTGCAAACAGCACTGTTCACTGAAGTGAGGCCTAGCTTTGAGAGCCAGTGTCACAGACCCAGTAGGGACTCAGGCTGATGATGGACAGCTGGGGGTGGGGCATGGGAGGAAGTGAGCTGGCAGGCTCAGATAGATCTCAGGCATTCTCGTTGATCCATCTCCTTCCTGCCACAATTCATGCACCACTTGCTCTACTCCCGGTGCTGGACTCAAAGTGCAAGAGAGAAGACCCTTATCTCCAGGAGCTCCAGGTTGAATGGATCAGATGGATAGACCAGCAGTACCCTTGTGGCCCTATGTGGCCCTGGGGAGGTGGTACCATGGGTTCTTTCCTCTAAGGAATCTTCCTGAGGGTAGACACCTCAGTGAGCCTGTTCATGGCTGAGGGACAAGTGGAAGAAGAAGGAATTAAGGGTATCAGGTGTGGCTTTGGTTGGGGGAAGGAGGAATAAATGGTAGGAGAAGAGAAGAGCCAGGGGTCTACAGATGGTGACTTGACCTTTGGGCCCTGGCAAAGTTAGCTCAGTACTCCACAGGACAACAGAGCAGAGCTCAGCGTGCTAGGCCATGGGACTATCGAGAGCTATGTTCTCATGGGGAGGTCCTGTAGGCTCTGCCATCTCACTGTAAGGTTAGAATGGCTATCGAGAGTCCCAAGGCTGATGACCAGAGTGGTGGTCATGACAAGGAGTGAGAGAATACAAAAGTTTTCACAGAACTTTCCTCTCTGCTGCCTGTGCCCATGTCTGTCCTTATTGCTGCCTGAGATTGTTTAGGGTACAAATGACAGTGCAAACTTGGTACCCCCAAAAGGAGGCAGCAACATGCAGGTTCTGATCTGGGATCCAGGAAGATCATGTGAGACAACACAAATACAAACCAGGCATTCTATTTAACGACAGCTGTAAACAGACAAACAGGACACATTCCTATTAAAACTAATTTGCTGTTTGAGGTTGGTATTTCCTGGAGGGTCTGGAATTTTATCTGGCTCTCCACCCTGAAGGCCGGGTCAGCAGGTCCAAGGAAGCTTCTAGTGGAGCCTACCCACAGCAGAGGATCTTGGAATGGTGGACAGCTCTGTCCCATACTAACTACATAACAGGAAGCTCTGTTCTTGGGGAGGCAATTGATACCAGTGGAGCCTTCCCTTCCTGGAGATGTTGGTCTAGAATCCAAGTGTCCTTAGCTTCCTAATTGTGTGTCCAAAAGGAAAGAGTCTATATGACAAGTGTCACATTGTCAATGATGCTGCCATGTTTGAGGACCAGACAGTTATTTCGCAAGTTGTTCTTCTCAGAATTACATCAAGTTAAATAAAAACAGAATGGCTTTTCTCCCAGTCAAACTTTTTCAAGGACAGGCAACATTTTGAATGGAGAAAGAAATGTGGAAATATTCTACTGTTTTTTTTTTTTAAAGAAACATTGGCCATCGCACATTAAATGATTTCATTAAAATTGTTAAGTCCCATATCCAAACACTCAATAAACATTAGTTATAATCGTTATTGTGGCCACAGCCTTCTCTTTCCCAATTTTGCATGGTTTTGGTTTCAGTTACCCAGGATCCATAGCAGTGTGAAAATGGTAAATGGAAAATTCCAGCAGTAAGCAATTTATAAGTTCTACATTGCACAGCTTTCTGAGTGGAATCGTGACCACTTCGGTGTTCTATTCTGCGCCCCCCATGTGTCATTGATGTCCAGGGTGTCTACCTTGTATGTGCTGCTTGCCTGCCAATCACTCACTGGAGTTATCACACCAACTGTGAGTGTGTTCTGTTCAGTGCTGTGTTCAGGCGACCCTTATGCTCAGTTAGTAATGGCTCCAAAGCCCAAGAGCCGTTGATGTTGGCGATTCTACTTTAGTATTTTGTTATGCTTTTATCATTGTTATTATAGTGAATCTCTTAATGATTTACAATTTAAATCTTATATAGAACACAGTTATATAGAGTTTGGTACTATCTATATGCAGCTACTAGGAGTCTTTAAACATATGCTTCATAGATAATTGGAACTATTATGTTCTTGTTCTCATGGTGATGGTTGGATATGAAGCCTCTCCCATAGGTTCACGTGCTGAAGGCTTACTCCACAGTTTGTAGTGCTGTTTGGGAAAGTTCTGGATGCATTAAGAGGTGG
Source organism: Mastomys natalensis (assembly GCA_021653895.1). Classification (NCBI taxonomy): domain Eukaryota; kingdom Metazoa; phylum Chordata; class Mammalia; order Rodentia; family Muridae; genus Mastomys; species Mastomys natalensis. The sequence goes on along the minus strand of JAJTUV010002112.1, from coordinate 66,823 downwards.
GATTGAAGGCAGTAAGTCTCTTGAGATACAGCCTGAAAAGATGTGTGTTCTCTTTCTCATTCTCTCTCTCTCTCTCTCTCTCTCTCTCTCTCTCTCTCTCTCTCTCTCTCTCTCTTTCTCTCTCTCCTGGCCTCCTTGGAGTGAGCAGTTTCTGTATACATTCAAGTCACCATGGTACTATGCCTCAGCTCAAGGCCAAAGCAATAGATCCAAGATCCAGGCTGCCATGGATTGAAACCTCTGAAACTAACCAGAATACAGCTTCCTCTGTTTAAGTCGTGATTTGAATGAGATGGCCCCCAGAATCTCTGGCATTTGGATGTTCAGTTTCTAGTTGGTGGTACTGCTTGGAAAGGCTTAGGAGGTGTGGCTTCTTTGGGAGGAAGTGTTTCACTAGAAGAGGCTTTGAGAGTTTAAAGGGTCACATAATTTCTAGTCGCTTTCTCTGCTTTCTGCTTGTGGTTCATGATTTGAACTCTTAGTTGCTGCTTAAGCCACCGTGCCTGCTGCAGGCCACCCACCACCCGCCACCTGCCACCCTCCTTCCCACCTGCCCACCTGCTCACCTGCCTGCTGCCACCATGCTTCCTTTGCCATCACTGACTTTAACTCTCCGGAACCATAACCCCAAATAAATTCTTTCTTCTATAAGTTGCCTTTGTCCTGGTGTTTTAATCACCACAATAACAAGTAACTAATACAGTTTGTTTGTTTGTTTGTTTGTTTGTTTGTTTTCAGGTTGTTTTGAAGCAACAATGAGAAGATAACTCTTATAGTTACTATTTCTTTTGTTATTTTGTAAGACATTACTGTTCTCTGGAATATAGTTTGGTAAACCTTGGCCTTTTATTTTTTTGCCTCTAATACAAACTGGTTACTTAAAATACTTTAAGTTCAAGGTCCACAATGAAGCCTAATGGCAGCTGCTCATAAAACACTCAGGATTTAAATAAACACCTTAGGTTGTCTCCGTTTTACTGATATTGTTATTAAAATCAATTTATAGCTTAAACACATTAGATTAGGCCCCAAAAGCCTCTAAGGTAAGAGAACTCAACTCAGCCACAACTGCCAGTACACCACTGATGGACGCTTTGCTCTGTCAAAATGCTCTTGAGAAGGTACCATACGTAGCATTTCATCCTTCATAGGAACCAGGCCTGACTTCCTGTCTCCAGGCTGTTTACTATACACCTCAGGTCTCACCCCTCACCTGGTCTCCTACCTTGGCCAGAGAACTGCCTGCCTCTCCACACAGCAGCCATGAGGAAACTTCAAGGCATGGAGAAAGTGAAGCCATATCTCCTTTTAATGTAGAACAGTCTTCATTTCCTTCCCTTGTTCCCTCCCTCCCTCCATTCCCTCTGTTCTTTCCTCTCTCCTTCTCTCTCTTCCCTCCACCTTTATTTTTTTAAGACAAGATCTCATGTAGCTCAGGCTGGCCTGGAACTCCTCATGATCCTCCTGCCTCAAGTTCTTGAGTGGCAGGTACTCCTGATTTCATCAGGCTGCCTGCACCTCAGGACAGCTATGAACATGGTCCAATACCAAATTGTAAACTACTTAAAATACAATGAGGTCTTTCCCATGAGTTTTAACAACTCAATCATGGAGTTCTGAAGAGTGACCTTTGTAAATGGCGGCGCTATGTTGCATTGTTAAAAGCTGGGACACTCCTTGCTCTGGATCCAGTCACGACGAGTACAGGCTGGATCACCCTGAATGTCTACTACAGCCAGAGGGATGAATTGTAATATAAGTATAAATAGCCATACACGGCCAGTGGCTAGAATGAGTTGTGAGGGTCCTTTCCGTTCGTATTGTGGGGATTGAGAAAAATGATATTCTAAAGCCAATCTCACAAGCGAAGATCATCCTTTAACTACTGTTGTTTTATCTGTTGTTGTTGATGCTGCAGATCGAATCCAGGGCCTTGTATAGTAAGGCTCTACTACTTATGTTCCAAGCTCTTGGTTTTGGCGATGGGGTCTTTCTATTTAGCCCAGGCTGGCTTCAGACTTAAGATATTTCTGCCTCCTTCTGCCTAGCATTAAGATTACAGGTGTGTAAACCCATATCTAGTAGGCACTGTTATTCTTAAATGAAACAGAAATCAGCATGAAGAAAAGGCCAATTTGGGCTAAATTGGTATAATGTATATAATATATAAAATTACACACAAGTAAGACTCCAAGCTCCTTTCCTCCCAGGATTACTCTGTGGAAAACTCAAGCCTTATGCTTCTCTTTGTGCTTGGGAGGCTGTGTCTGGGTGTCTCTTTCAGAACTCTGGGTAGCTTTTCCCTGATATTCCTGATTAGGGACCACAGAAGTGACCCTGGGTTGTCAATAGTCCTCTCAGTCTGCCCTTCCTTCTCCTTTCTCTTTGCACAATTCTGTCACCCACCCACAAAAGCCAATCCCGGCCTCCATCCCCAGGCCAGGAATCCTGCAGAGTGAAGCATTTCCTTCCTTGGTGCAGTGGCTCTCACCTAAGGAACCTGAAAACTAGGAAATTCTCAGCCACTCCCATGGTCAAAGCACAGCGATTACTAGTTAAAGGTCTGAATTAAGCTTTTGTAAAACATCTGAAATCAGGAAGTGTTTCAGTCCATGGAATGCAACAGGTGTTTGAATGGGCCAGGAAGGGAATGTACTGTGATTCCTGACAGTAAGAGTTGAAATAAAGAACACGAAGATCAACCACTCCAAAGTCACTTTCTTTGTAAAGTTAAAAAGAAACAACACTAGAGGAACCGAATGGCCAAGGCCAGCTTGTTTCCTGGCCTGGATACAGGCATAGGGACTTCCCATGCCTTCCTAGACAACTGATGCTAGCCTATATGAGAAGACAGGCTACCATAGTAGCACTCCTGACTTCTCAGAAGGTCAGATAACCACTTTGGATTTGGTTTGATGACCACAGTGCTTCATAGTATAGCTTCCTGTAACATTAATCAGTATCTTTGAATAAAGATTCATTCTTTCACTCTTCCAAATTGAGAAGATACTAAACATGCATACATGCAATCAGAGGGCTCAACGTTGGACCTTTGGAAACACAGGGTGCTCACAGTTCAGTTTATGACACACACACCCCACTCACTTCTACCTTCTGTGCTTACTATATACCCTAGAGTTGACCTTTCTAAGCCACCCTGTTCTGTCAGCTTTTCAAGGTTGGCAGATGTTGGATAGCCTCAGGATACTCACAGAGGGTCTAGGCTCCTAAACATCTGCATGAGGAGGAGGGTGTATGCCTGAATGTCCTCATACAGCTGGGGTGTGTATGAGCTTGGGATCTAGAAAGAACATAGAAAACAGTTCAGGAGATTTAGCACAAAATGGCTCAGCAAAGGGCCCTCCAGGGGTCAGGATGAACTGGGCTAAGGAACTTTCCAGGGCTGCATAGTAGCTTTCTAGCCACAATAGGAAGCCTGCCTCTTCCTTCCTAGGTCTTCTGGAGGTACCTGCTTCCCACTGTGGCCTCCACTTCAGACAGCAGAAGCACAAACACATGTAAACATGAAGGAATGGATGATACCCCTGTACTTGGTACAGGACACAGAATGCACCACCCTAGATATGCCTCTTTGTTATATGAATCATTATTTTATTTTAATAATGCATGTGGTTATTCTGTCTGTGTGTGTGTCTGTGAACCGCATTCAGACATTTCCTGAGGATTTCAGGAGAGGGTGTTGGATTCCCCTGCTACCGGAATTGCTGATAATGGTCAGCTGTGATGTGGGTGCTGGGAATAAAATCCCAGCCCTCCGCAAGAGCAGCCAGTGTTCTTAGTTGTTGAGTCATTCCTCCAGCTCTGACATGCGGATTATGGTTGTGCCAAAGTGAGTGACAGTAGCCGACACAGGGAGACTTCTGACTGACTGAAAGCAGATGCACGCCACGTCTCTCTTGTTGAGGACATTTGCATTTGTAACAGGAAATTCTCATTTGGGATTTATGTTAAGCAGCTTCATTTTAAATCATAATCTGTGATTTTGCTGAAATGAAGGCATCCGAATACATTTCACGAACTAAATCCGTAGGAACATATGTGTTGATCTGGATGTAGTGGCTCATTCCTGTAATCCCAGCAAGGAGAAGCAGAGGAAAGAGGATTGCTATTCTAGTTAGGGTTGTCCAAAGAAACTTGGGATCAAAGGGTTTATTCGGCTTACACGTCCACATCATAGTCCATCCTTGAAGGAAGTTGGGACTTCAACTCAATCAAGGCAGGAACCTGGAGGCAGGAGCTGATGCAGAGGCCATGACGGAGTGCTGCTTACTAGCTTGCTCATAATGGCTTGCTCAGGCTGCTTTCATATAGAACCCAGGACTGCCAGCCCATAGATGGCACCACCCACAATAGGATGAGCCCTTCTGAGTGGGGCCCTTCCCAGTCAATCGTTAATTTTAAAAGTGCCCTACATCTGGATCTTATGGAGGCATTTTCTCAGTTAAAGTTTCCTCTTCTCAGGTAACTCTAACTCATGTCAAGTTGACATAAAACCAGCCAAGACAACTGCAGAGATTTCCAGCCTTAGTAAGCTAGGAAGCAGCGCTCCTCCACAGCCTCTGTGTCAGCTCCTGCCTCCAGGTTCTTTATGTTCTTTCTAGATTCCAAGCTCACACTCTAGTTATATGAAGACATTCAAGAACACACCCCCCCCTCATGCAGATGTTTAAGAATCTAGACCCTTTGTGAGCACCCTGAGGCTATCCAACATCTGGTCACACTCCCAGAATTGGTCCTTCTGGCCGGACCTGCTTGACTCCTTCTGGCAGGACCTGCTTGGCCGTTATGATCTGTTCTCTTCCCTGTGCATGAACTCTCTGGGAGGCTCGTTTTCTGCAGGAGCTGGGGCTGGGCACAAGGCCCATCCCATCAAAGGCAATCAATAAATACCGTAAAGTGAAAGCACAAAACAGAGATGGAAGAAGGACTGGAAGAAGGAAGACGGTCGGGAGCAGAAGCCCCTGAACTTGCCGGACAGTGAGCCCTTTTTATTACCTACTTCATGAAATGTGAGTGAGAATGGTAGACATTGTCTGCAGGACCTAGATACCCACTTCCACAGCTGAGGCAAGAGACAGATGAGCCAGCCTCAACCTGGCTCAGGCAGGCCAGCAGTTCATAAGCCCTACCTACTCCATATTGAGAAAGTGGATGGGATTTCAGTGACTGGTTCTTAGCTCAAGTAGGAAATGAAACAGGAGGCAGAATTTTGAAATCAGCCAGTGGAGAATTAGAATCCCAAATTGGAAAAACAGAGTTTCAGTCAGGGTTCTCAGGGTGCCAATTAAAATACGGGCTTGCCTCGAGTTGCATTCACCCACATCTGGAGGGGTTTCATTCCTGTAACAAGCCGCCAAGGACTCTGATGTACAATCACACAGCAATTATCTGGAACCGAAGCCCAGAGAACACAGTTCTCTAGTTGAAAGAATTACTGCAAAAAAAAAACCCTGATCAGGCTCTTCAAGGGTCATGCTGCCCGCAGCGAGGCCCAGCCGATCCCTGTCACTTAAAGGGGAGTGAGGTCAAAGGCTTTCAGCTTGGGGAATTGCTGCTCAGTGAGATGGGGTGACAGCCACACACTTCACGGCTGTCAAGACCGGCATGGGGAATGAATGTGTGTCATCGGAGGGTGTCAGGAGGTAATTAGCACTCCGTCAGCTGTCTGTAAACAAACATTTTTGATACATGCCATGAGCTATTTTGGTGATCAATTTTTGTACTCTCAGAGAGATGTATTTAATTACTTGTCTGATCTATCATCAAGCTTGGCATTACACCAGTACCAACCATGGGCAGAACCAGGCCCCCACCTGAGCAGAGGTGCTTGTGCTTGCTACATGCCCAGGTCTTATTCCAAGGTCCGTTCTTTTACAACAGGCCATCATTTTTACTGGGGTTTATTAAGGGACATGGGTTCTAAAGTCAGTCAGAAGGCCTTGAATATCCTCCCAAATGGCTTCTAGAAACCTTTCCTGAGTGCTAACAGTGAACAATATCCCTGACCCTGTGCAGGCAGCTGTGAAGATCAAGCTGCCTTGGACTTACTGTTCCTCTCACCCAAGGAATGGAAGGTGGGCATATCAGACACAGCATATGAGGGTACAGACATGCACAGTGTGAGGCAGGAATGGAAGAGAACAATAGCCCTATTTGCGGATGATGGGAGTCGGGGAAGGGTTGAGGAAGGAGATATGTGGACTGAAGTCAAAGCTTTGGAACCCTCCATTTTGGGCTGTGTTCTAGACAGGATGCTGGTACAAAAGAACCAGAAAGACTCAGAACCTTTGGCTTAGCTACAAATAACAGTGAGAACAAAATAAAAGGAACTTCAAAACCTTAGAACTTATTATCCCATAGAAAAATGGTCTGGACAGTGAACGGCTTAGTCGGTGACTTAGTTGTCTTGCAAGCATGACAACCTGATTCTGGATTCCCAGCACTTAGGAAAAAAGCCTAGAGTGGGTCACACACCTGCAATCTCAGTGCTGAGGAAACAGAGAAAGGGGGAATCTCCAGGGCTTGCTGGCTAGTCAGTCTAGCTGCACAGTGAGCACCAGGTTGACCTCAACTCAAAAATAATATGGAGAATGCTTATGAAAGATACCCAGTGTCAACTGCTGCTCTCTACACACATGGGGCATGCACACATACATGCAACTCCTTCAACCACCCACACCCATCCACACTACACACAAAATTCAGAGTTAGGTCACCTATATCCATAAAGACAGATCTCGGGACACAGGGATCTAATTTCCTGTGGTTTCATCCCACCATCCTTATATAGCATGTGGCAGCCACTCTGAAGTTCAGTGTGTGGTCCACAGTGATGCTCCAAAATCAAGGCAGCAGGCATGGGATGCGTTGGTACTCTAGGTTAAGAAGCATCCCAAACTTCATCTGCTTTCATTTGGGGACTTCCAATATGGGCCCCCACTGTGCCTGTCATGTATGTTCAGTAGAATTTATTTCCCATCTCCTATCTCCTCTGTTTCACCCCTAGTCAAACCTAAATGTCCATTTGTTACTATTGTTAATGCTAATTGAATGCATGGGGATTAGACTCTGAAATAGACATAAAAGGTTAATAAGAGCAAAGCAAATCTACCTTTCGTTTATCCTGTGCCAGTTCCTGGCTAGTGATGCGTGTATAACCACAGTGGTGATGATTAACCATGGGCCACCCCACAAAGCAGCTGCTATGCCCAGGTCACAGAGCTGGTGATGAGGCCAAGAGAGTGCCCAAGGTTACTCAACCTCTGCCCTTCTGACTCCTGGCAGTGTGGCAGGCGTGGAACAGGGAAAGAGAGCTTTGGAGGAGCTGGAGTCTTGATCTACACAAGGCTCCAGAGCTCACACCCAGCCTGTGAGAAGAGACAAAACAGACGAGAGATACAAAGTATCATTTTGCTTGTCTGGTATTTTCCTTGTACCAAATGGTGACCCCACCAGCAGTAACGAATTCCCCACAGAAGCTCTGCCAGTGTTTGCACGCTCAGCTTCTCCTATGTTCCAATCTTCTTGTCACGTTCTAACTTCCTTTCCTCTGCCCTCCTCTTGATGTTCCATTTTAACGGACAGTCACCCAATTTCATGGGACAGAAACAAATTAGCATCTTCCAGAGGAGAGGACTTTGATTGTGGTGTGATGGTGTGGATGTTGCTATGGTAGTTGGTAATGGTGGTTGTGATGGGAGTGGTTGTCGGTGGCCCTGCTAAAGGGATGGTGACAGTGGTTACCACTACAGTGTCACAGTGATGATGCTCTGGACTGTGAACATTGTGGCAGCAATGGTGGGGAGGGTGGTGAAGACTGTGATGGAGGAGCTGATATCACAGCAAAGGTGAGACGAATGATGCTGAACTGCTGGACTGCTCCTGCTGCTGTTGCTGGTAGAGGAGGAGACCACGGCAGCTCTAAACTTGGTGGCATCTTTGGGATCCTGTGGCACAAAGGGCAGGAACATTTTTCAGCAGGACAGACTCAGGACATAGGCAGTCAGTATGGGACAGTCAGTATGCCTTTCTGTCTCTTTGATGGCAAAAGGGGTTTTATACCCTTGCAGCTTCTTGTATGTGTCAAATGGTGACAGGTGGGCACAGAGCCGCTCCCATCCTTGACTGTCCACATGAAAGCTGAGTTTGGGTGTCCTTAAGTTTCCAGAGTCAACAGATGGGACCGGCTCAGTCCAGCTAGGACTGCTTTGTCTGAGTTAGCCGTGGGTCTAGGGGAGGAGAGGTGTGTACTTCCGCCACAAACAAGACATTCAGGACAGTGCTGAACTCTCCACAAACGGTGGATAGAAGGGATGTGGTCACTGTTAAGCACCTGTATATTTGGCGGATAAGGAGGAGCGGGGATCCAATCTGAGGAATCCCTGGGCAGGTCTGCAGCATCGGGGAGCTGGGCTGTACTTGGGGACATCTCATTCCAGCCATGCTCTCCAGGCTTGAGATGTCCTGCCCTGTCAGGGAAGGAATGGTGTTTTATGAGACCAACGGCTCATTCTTTCCAGCTTTCCCTATCCTGAGTTTAGGGGAGCTTTGATTTTCCCCACTGGTGTTTCTTCACCTTTTCTCTGTCCTCAGGGTGGGCAGAGAAGAGTGCGTAAGAGGACTGAATTTCACAAAGCAAAACCACCCTGCCACCCTTCCCACAGCGAACTGGCAAAGGGAGCGCCAACAAGCCAGCAGTGTTCAGTACACAAAGGCTTCCTGTCCCCGCCACACACCAATTTTCCAAGCGCAGTCACTGCGTGATTGTCCACAAAACCATGCCTCAAAGTCATCTGAAAAATGTTAATTATGTAGGAGAATCATGCTTCTGGATGCTTTGCTTCCTGGGGGTGAACGCAGGCTGGTTTCTCCCCATGAGGATACTGGGGTATCGGGCGACTATGCGACTGAGAGGTCCATCAGACAGCCTCTCTCAACCTCAATTCACAGAAGGAGGGGCTTCAGATTAGAGGAGATTTGGATTAGCATGTCAGCATAAAACTCGCCCCCACCCCTTTCTTGTTTCCTCTTTCCCTTCCTTTCTGCCTTCTTTTCTTTGCTTGATGGTAGTCAGTTCCAAGAGCATCCAGCAGGGGTCACACTTTCCTTCAACATGATGCCAGGTCATTTTGTTGTATTTGTTTTGTTGCTGTTACTGTTTGTTTATTTTAAGAAACATACACACCTTGCCCTGGGCTGTAAATTTCCAAAATACTCAGAGAGATTCTGCAGTGGATGCTGTGGGAGGCGGGGGCTCTGACACCTAACAGCTGTCAATCATCCATGCTTCTCCCTTCGTGGCATGGATAATGACAGTCACAGTGGGATATCCATACAGAGTGCAGTGTGGGGTGTGTGTGTGTTGTGTGTGTGTGGTAGAGAGAGAGAGAGAGAGAGAGAGAGAGAGAGAGAGAGAGAGAGAGAGAGAGAGAGAGAGACCATGAGAACAGCTATGTTCTAGTATCTTTACCTTGAAAAATTTTTAAATTACATATAGTTTTGTGTGTGTGCACACGTGCATGTCACACATGTGAAAATCAGAGGACAAGTTACTTGGGGTTAGTTCTCATTTCTCTCCTTCTACCATATAAGTCTCAGGGCTCAAATGTAGATAGTCAAGTTTTGTGGTAAGCATCTTTTGAGTCATCTCACCAGCCTCTTTTTTTTTTTTTCCCCGGATACAGAATATATCTCCCAGAGCCTGAAAGCTCACCAAGTAGGCTTGGCTGATTGCTGTGGAGTCCCAGGGTCAGTCTCCTTACTGTCTCCACCCTATCAACCCATAGTTACAGGCACATATAGCCACACCTGCCTTTTTAAACATGAGTTCTTAGGACACAAATCAGGTCTTCATACTTGTTCAGTAAGCGTTTTACCAACTTAGCCTCTTTCCTAGGCCTGAAATTTCATTTCTTACAAGCCGAGTGTTACCCTCTGAACACCACATTAACATACTAGAGTGTGTGTGTGTGTGTGTGTGTGTGTGTGTATAACACACACACACACACACACACACACACACAGAGAGAGAGAGAGAGAGAGAGAGAGAGAGAGATTGAGGCCATACATGGTGGCCCACACTGTAATTTTAGTTACTTGGGAGGCTGAGGCAGGGGATTGTTGTGAGTTTGAGGTCAGCATGAACAACATCATAGGTTCTAGTCTAGTGAGACCCTGTCTGAGAACACCACCACCATCAGTGACACAGGAACATTGAAGTATTTTTGATATCTTAGAAAGGCTCTGTATATGACCCTCCATGTCGAGAGTCTGGCAGTCAGGGAATGAGATAGAGCTCCCAATGTGAGTTTGTCCTCTGGGGCTTTTGTGGCAAGGCTCTTCCTGTGCTCCATCCATGTAGTCTACCGGGCATGATTTTCTAGTCTGGGCTTTCATGCCTGGCAGGGTGGGGTCAGTCGCTGTGGCTTAGGGAAAGCTGTTGGAGTTTATGCACAGTAGTACTTGGATAATCAGGCTTGGAAGTCCATGTCAGAGATCGATGACATTGAGACAAATACCCTAGTCCTTCCTGCAGCTCAGGCCCAGGGTCCATGGTGGTAGTTGCTCAATTAATGTTTTGATCCAGAATGAATGAAAAAAAAAATACACACTTTCTTCCTGCTCCTGAGACTCTCACAGTGTTGGAGTTAGTGTAGGAGACCAGAGAAAACTCTGAAATGTTAGAAAACCCCAAGGCATCAGGGACCCTAAATACAGAGATTTTCAGCAATCCCCTTTCAATGGACAACATCCAGTGAGCCACACAGCAGATCAAAGCCCTCAGAGCCATGGGAATCCCTCCTTTAAGTCCCTGCAAAGTTGACAGAGTCAATCTTCTAGAAAGATGGAGTGCCAGTTTGCTCTGAGCTGCTTAAGCATGCTAAACTCTGTTGTCTGTCTTCCGGGGACTCAGGTCACTTTTCAGAGAAAAGCAGCTTGCCTGGAGTGGCTAGCCAAGTGTGAGAAATCTCAGGAGACTCACATAGCAGAAACTGTTGGTCTGTTGTCTCTCAGTGCCTTTATGTACTAAAGGGGTGATCTGTCACCTCCTTTGGACTCCCTATTTTATTATGACAAATGCAGTCAGGGTCTTTGGTTGAAAAATAGCTTCTTGACTTTTCCATAGTTTAAGGAATGCCAGTAATTTTGAGCAGAAACACCCCTATCCCTCCCCTTAACCCCTGCTCCTGTTGAGTAACCTCTGATGTTTGGGCTCAAATCTCATGTTTGTGGAGGAGGTACTGTAAGGAAGACATCTGAGAGTCCACGCCCTGGGCAGGGGCAGCCTGGCTTTAAAATTACATTTTATGTCACTTCTCAGGAGGAGGTCATGTCTCCCTCCTTTTCAGAGAAGCTGAGTCCCCACAGGGGGCCCACATCACATTAGAAAACTTTGATACCATCATTTATGGGTGGGCAGAGGCACAGTTTGTGTTTCACGAGCCAAGAGAACTGGAGTCATCTACTTGTTTCTTCTCGTTGTACATATCTGAAGTTGAAGGGCAGGCAGGTTAAGCAAACCCCAGAAAGGTGGAATTCATGGAACAAGAGAAGGCTGGGTGAACTGTTTAAAGTGTGAATGCCTTCTCTGTTGAGTCCTCCAGAACTGGACCAAAGGGGAAAACAAGAGCAAATATTTTTAATACTTTAACCAGGCAAGAACTTGCTATATTCTTTTGTTTGTTCTTTTGTATGGTCTTTTTCAGATCATTCTAGCTAAGGATGTCCAACCTGTGTTCTTCAGGCTGTTGATGGTCCAACATAGCCACAAATGTGGCTCAATACAAAATTGTAAATATGCTTGTGTATGATGGGAGGCAGTGTTGTTATTGTTGTTGTTGTTTCTCTGTTGTGTGGTCCTGGAGTATAAATTCTATAGATGAGAACAGTGTCTCTCAAAATAAACATATATAAGCTTGCACAACCCATGGGCTCCTAGCTGCACACCCTGGTTAATGTGTTGCCCTAGATAATTCATCCATTGTGGCCCAGCGAAGAAAAGAGGCAGGACACCCTGTCCTAGACTACTGAGATAGTGTCACTCAACCCCATCCACTACACAGAGCCAGGGGAAGCAGGATGAGGTGCCCTTCACATGGACATATGTGTAATGACCTCTCTGAGAATTCACACCAGGTCCCTGCTGCTCAGTGCTCTTAGCTGCTTTTTAACAGAACCTCTAACTGTCAGGAACCAAAAGATAAGAAAGCTGGTAGAACCATCCCGGATCCTGACATCCCCGACACAGCTAGAACTTAGCATTAAGACCCTGAATTCTCTCCCCGGGAAGTGAATTCTGAGCGCTGCTAGAGTGGCCTGGCTGACCTTTCGTGACCTTTCAGAATAGGTACCATGATGATGTCTCCTATAATACAAATGCTAACCTGCACTGTACTTTGAATAGGTGTGATTCGTCAGGAGAGGGCTCTATACTCCATCTCTGCACAGGCCAAAGGTCACTGCCAACAAGCCTGTCATGTGGGTGGGCTGTCTCTTCTCTGAAGTTTTATGGAGTACTGTTAGAACTGATGTTGGCTTCCATCTGCTTTGGGAAGGGCAGATGTTAGTTCTTCCAGGAAGTCACTAGGAATCTTCAGCTAAAAATTCCTGTTCTACAGACAGATAGGCAAGCTATCAAGCTTCTATCTGGAAAACCCAAGGAGCCTGTGCAAACTGTCATGATGCCTTGGAACAAAACAGGAGAAATGTGTATTCTGTCCATTCATCCCCAGAAGAGATAGCCCCATCTTCTACCAGGAACACAGGGGATGGTAACACAACTTGAATGTCAATCCTGACATGGCTTATTGGTCCAATCATCAGTAACTGAAAGGACTGCCTGTCAGGTCGAGGGAATTAGACAGTAACTATGCAGCCATTGTTCTTTTGGACAAGGGGTATGACTGTAGTAAGAGACAGAGATGCTAGCCTAGCTGGGTTTGGGGTCAGAGAAGACTTTATGGAAGAGGGCCATTTATATGAGATATTAAAGTATGGGTGGGAACTCACTGATGCAGGAGAGACAATACTCCAGGCCGAGTAAGTACTAAGCACGAAGACTCAACACAACACGTTCTGCAGGAGCAGGCATGAACTACAGCCTTCCATGGGACTGAAGTATGAATCATGGATGAGATAATGGTTCGAGAGACCAAGACAACTGGAGTGCTTATAGAAAGTGCTTTATGTGCCTTGCTAGTCTTCAGGGAAGGTGAGTTGTCACATGCCCACCCATGAAGGTAACTATCCAGGGCTGGCTGTCCTGGACTGCACTGCAGTTATTACCATGAACTCAATTCTGGGACTCAGAGAGGGGACCAGGTATACACACCTTCCTGTAGTCATGGCCATCACTCTCTCCCCCCATCAGAGCTTCAGGTTCATAGCTGGCACAGCCTGGGACACCTTTCAGCTCATTTTCCAAGACTGTCTTCACACACCAGCCAGGCAACCCTGGCTCTGTGCTAATTACCGTGATTGTAATATAATCATCGGATGGGGCTGCATCTGTGAGTCAGATTCTGTTAAGGAACTGAAGAAACCAGCCTGCTCATTGCACAGGTCTCACACGTCCATGGAATGAGTTATCGATAGCTGCCGGTGTCTCTGCTTTGCTGGCCAGAGACTTTACAAGGCCATCACAGTCATCTCACACACTTGTGAAAAGGCAGCTGGGTGGTTTCCATCTTTCTTTGTGAGATAACACTGCCGCTTGGGTTAGGTTTGAGGCAGGCAGAGGGTGGGTGAAGTTCCAATAAAGGTGACAGATGGGTTCTTCAGGCTGGGAGACAGAGGGAAGGGAGTGTCTTTCTCCTTTGCTTTCCTCTCTCTTCTTCTCTTAAAATTCCCTTTCTGTGGGAAGAGTAGGTCAGCGAGACATTGGAAGAAGGATGCTCAGCTCCTGTACTCACTCCTTCTTAAAAAGAAATCACCTGATGTGAGTATGTGTGGGTGTGCATATATGTGTGCATACTTGCGTGAGTGTGGGCACATGTGTATGATTATACAGTGCAAATCTGTGCATGCCCCCATGCAGGTCAGAGGTTGATGTGGGTGTCTTCCTTGATTGTTTTTCTCACATATGAACGGCATTTCTAAATCAATACTAAAGCTTTTACACATGGGCCTATTGCACGCTGAACCCCTCACACCTCCCTACATTTCCTTTCCTCACCCCTCCCTGACCCCACTAGTCTCTCAGGTTGATTTAGACAGCTTTACTTCTGTCTCCACATTATATATAGTCACATACACTTCCATATATCTCTATAATATCCAGTAGATATAATATCTACAAATGAGAGGAAATTCATAGTTGACCTGTTTGAGATTGATATAATTCACTGGATGTGATTATGTATAGTTGCACCCATTTTCCTTCAGATGATCTAACTTTGTTCTTTATGGCTGGGACACATTTTCCTTATCCAACCCTGTCTTGTTGGATGCCTGGGTTGTCTCCATTCCTTAGCTGTCATGAAGAGCACGTCAGTAAACATGATGTACAAATGTCTCTCTGCTGTGTCAATGTCAATCTAAAGCCTTTGGATGAATCCCCAGGGGTACTATAGCTGGGTCATATGGGAGACCCAGTGAAAGGTTTTCTTTTTAGAGAAGCCTCCACAGTGACTTCTGTAGTAACTGGACTAGTTTACATTCCCACTATTAGTAGATAAGGGTCCCAATTGTTTGCACCCGCTCTAGGAGCATCTGGAGTCCCTGAGTGTGCTCCTAAATGCAGATTACAACCTGTGAACAGCCATTAAAAACCACAAAGATATTGTGAAAAAAATTAAGTTCCCTTTTAAATGACAAAGCACACACAGAATGAATAATCTCAGTCCCATAAATTGGGCTCAAGAGAGTGAGCACTGCTTAACAGGAAGAGAGTGTGGAAGAGGGAGGCACAGATGGAGACCAAATGGGTGCCATGCTAGAAACTTCTCCCACAATCAATCAGCTCCAGAAAATTTATCAAGGGCAGCATGTGGCATCACTGCTCAAATTAAAATAGAAAAGATGGTGTTCTCACTGGAAAGACAAAGCTTTCATAGGGTAACCTTTGCAACACACAGTAGTAAGAAGCAGATGTAAAGCTCAGGGCTGGGCCGCTGGCAGGCCGTGAGGTAGAGACTGTCTGCAGAGGGTTGACTGCACACCTAACCCTGCCATATCATAGACAGGTGGAGACTCGGGATATTTGGTTACCAGAAGACTGGTAGATATGGAGCTGACAATCTCTGGAAACTGAAGTCCTGGTAGCATCTACCTGAGGTGACCTTGGGAAGCTCTTACTTGTTGTGATCCACTCTGTTGACAGTCAACAGTGACAGTTGTCCCAGCTGCTGTGAATGTCAAAGGAGACAGGTGTCCTGTGTTATTCTTACCTATGTATAGGCAGTGCTTACTGTAAACACTCCATGCCTTTAAACTCATAAGAAAGAAACTGGGTCTATGTCTGATTTCAAGATCACGTCCTTGTGGCGGTGTAGAACCCTGAGCTCCAAACATATGTCATCTCCACCCAGGAGTACTGTAGCTGTGTCATATGGCGAGTCAAGGGTTAGTTTTTCTTTTTAGAGAAACCTCCGAAGTGACTTCCATAGTGACTGTATTAATTTACATTCTCCCAGTGTGAGTGTGTGTATGTGTATACATCCATTTGTTTAGAATCAATAAGCAAATGCCTATTTTGCTCCATCCCAGGAGTACTCTGGGACAGGGGCAGAAAAGGGTGGTGTTTATAGAAACTCCAACTCCAGTGACATTCAAGGCAAGCTATGATTGTGCATAGCTTAACACCCTAATTTCCAGAGAAAGCCTGGACCTGAATTGCAGATGAGGTCCTGCTGATTTGCCTTGGTGTCAGGTCAGAGCTTTCCCCATGGAACCAGTGCGATGGGTTCAAGAATGCTATTATTTTTCATTAAAAAATGAGATGACACGTTTGTGTTTACCAGGGCTACAGGCTGTGTCAGAAGCTCAGCAGCTGTTACCATGGCAATGAGATGCTCTGTGCCTCTTTGCAGTATCACCTTTGTTTTGCCAGATTTCTTCCCCTACCCCCAGTGCCTGGAGACTGGTGTCCCGGTATCATGGTTAGTTTTTGTCAACTTGACACAAACCTAGACACACGTGGAAGGAAGGGATCTTAATTGAGGAATTGCCTCCATCAGATTGACTGTGGGTGTATCTGTAGCGCATTGTTGTTAATTATGTGGGAGAGCCCAGTCTACTGTAGGTGATGTTATCCGTGGACCGGTGTACTCCTGGGCTGTATAAGAAGAGTAGCTGGCTGAGCAAGCATGTTACTCTATGGTCTGTGCTTAGGTTTCTATCTTGAGTTCCTGCCCTGGCTTCCCTGATGATGGACTATGACCTATAAGTAAAATAAATCCTTTGTCCCTCCAAGTTGCTTTTGGCCAGTATTTTTATCACAGTACCGGAAAAGCAAATTAGAGTACTCTCCCTGAATGCAGCTGTAGAATCTCAGCTAAGAACACACACCAAGCATGAGTCTTAGCTTTGGAAGAGCTCAGGTTGGAAATTTTAGCAAAAAAGCATTAGTTAGTCCAAAGCCTGTGCAAAGGCTGATTTTGCAGCTAGGCAGGGTCACAAGGTTAGGACATTCCCCATTCAAGACACATGCATTTGGTCCAAGAGAACAAGGAGCCATTTGTCATACATTCAAATAAAGCCAACCTTTAGAAAAACCAGGACCTGATGCAAGTTCTCTGCCTAAGGATGCAGAGGTAGAGGATGTGAGGGATCAGAATACATCCAGGAGACAAAGGAAGCTGCTTCTGGATAAATAGATGATAGTCTTGGAAGATCATGTAGTCATTCGAAAGAGGCTGTGGCTGGTAGCTGGTACAATCTAAGCTCAAATATAGGCTCTTTGTGACCTTAAGAGGGTTGCTATATCCCTTTTACGTACTAGAAAAATGCAATATTTAACTCCTACAGGCTTTTGTGAAGATGAAATACTGTATAGAGTACAACCTCATGGTATGTGACATTATGGAGTATGATGTCATGATGTGTGTGACACAGAAAGTGCTTGGTGCTATTATGGGCATGCCTTAATTCATATCTTAAAGGAGAGGAAAGCCTAGTAGGAAGATGCTACATGACCAACCTGAGCACCAAGGACTTTAGAAGGCAGCCAGTCATACTGGGATTCAGGCAGGGACCAGCTGCTAAGCTGTGCCCTACAAGAAACACTTGCAGTTCCATATGGTGAAGGAGTTGAATGGTGGTCCTTGTCAGACTGCCAGTGGTGTGGAGGGTCAGATCCTGGCTGCCACCCCAGTATGCTACAGACTCTGGCCTTGGAGCGAGCCACCCCGACAGTTCAGCACTGAAGCTTCCTGGACAGTTCCCTGGTGTCTGTGGGTTTGGAGGGGTAGCTTGCTTAGAGAATCATAGCTGAGTTTAGCTTGTCAAACAAAGTCGGTGCACATAAACCCATTGCTTGCAACAACAGTTTCATTGATGAGCCTTGCAGAAATGCATCTGAGCTGGCAGACTGCTCACCTTTCATTTGTGAAGCCCCAGGTCTGATGCACAACACTGTGGTGGCACACACCTCTAGTCCCAGCCCTCAGGAGGCTCAGAAGTGCAAAGTCATCTTTATCTACATCATGAGTTCAAGGATAGCCTAGGCTATGCGAGACTTTCTACTAAAGAAAAAAATAGTTTCATATTGAGACAATCTGTGTAACAGGAAACTCCTGTTTAAAATTACAGATCAATCTTAGAGACAGCAGCATCGTGTGCTCAAGACTAACCCCAGCTATATAGCCAATTTGAAGTCAGTCTGGACCTCATCTGAAAGTTCATTTCAAAACAATAACAAGGGCAACAACAGCAGCAACAGCAAAACCCAAGCAAAACAAAACAAAGAAAAAGAGTTTTAATATAAACTCCACAGTTCTGTGGTTGGCAGTGTGTTTTCAGAGCTGTGTCACCACACCTAGGTCAACTTTAGAATGTTCTCATCACTTCCTGGTGGCCCTCAACTCTGACTTGGATTGATCGTGGTTGCGTTTCTACAAGCACTTCATTCAAGAAGCCTTTCCGCTGGTCCTGAGAATCAGATCAGATGTCCACAATCTTGAAGGCCTGACTTAAAATGCACAGTGGCAAGAAATGAATGCCAGGGATGGTGTTGGAGTTGACTCGAGGCACTTACTTCTTGGTCAGTATGATGCTCACCAGGCAAACTAACTGTGTGGCTTGGCATGGTTGGCAAGTAAGATGTGCTTGTGGGAAAGTTCTACACTGCAAGGGCAGGTAGAGTGTTCACGGCAAGTCATCTGTCCTCTGTCCCATCAAGGGTGATTTCTATACCAAATGATCAGGAAATACCTAAGGCCTTAATGCTCATATGATTAGAGACTACAATCCCTTTACAGTGCCTTCAAGTCTACACTGCCTGTGTCCAGTGGAAACAGGGGCCAAAATGTTGGCCTGTAGGATGGCTAAATCGGGTGCTTCCACCTTCTTTGTGTTCCGTATGCAGAGGGTGACACTGTGTTGTGCTGGACTGAAACATTACCCCAATGGCACAAGTAGGTGGCCTGAGCGATCCCAGGTAGGGTAGTGTGTTCAGCCCCAACATATGGTTTATGTGTTTTCTTCCCTCCTGCATCTGCCCCTGTCTTTCTGAGGCAACAGCAAATCTTACTGTTCAAATTTGGATTCAGGACACATTGCCTAATGGATGGGCCATTGCTTTCCAAGTTGGTTTCCTATTGTGCTCATAAAGTCCCCTCATCTCTGGGGTGGATGCCAAGTATCCTAGAACAAACAATTCCTTTCAGTCATTGGAGTATGACTCTGGCTTTTGGGCTAAACCCCCAAAGTCACAAATTTCTCAAGGCTATGTTTTTCTTCTGAGGAATAGCACCTATTCCTCTGCAATATCACCTTTGGATACAATGAAATAGAACAAGGCAGTAGCATATGTACTCTGTGGATAAAGCAAAATAGAACAAGGCAGTAGCATTTGTATTCTGGAACTGCAGTATCTGTCCAGGCTACCTCACTCTGGCCCACAGAAGCTGCAGAAGGACCCAGGAAAGCTCTGGCACCCTTAGTCCCAGGGCTGAAGACAACAGAAAGATGAGGCTGTGGCTTGCCAGCTGGAGGCAAGGGGCCTGCTTTCCTTAAACCTCCTACCCTGGAACAGAGTGGAGAGGGAAGACCCTGGCTCTGAGCAGAGAGCAAGGGAACACTTGTGGCACCTTAGGCACAATTCCCAGTGGAAAGGCTAAGTGATGATCTTTTTATATATTTTTTGTTCTGTATATAGGTGCCTTGCCTGCATTACATCTGTGCACCACATATGTGCCTGGAGTCCTTGGGGACCAGATCCCCTGGAATGAGTCATCGATGGCTGTGGACCATAACGTGGAAGCTGGGGTTTGAAGATGGGTCCTCTGCAAGACAGCCCACACTCTTGACCTCTGAGCCATCTAACTCTTCTGCTACACTCTTGAAGCTAGAGCCACTTGACTCCTTTGAGAAGCCCCTCCCCCTCTCCCTCCCCCTTCTAGTTATTCACACCTCTGTCTTTTGTGGTTGGTGGTTTGTTTTGGCTTTTTTGTTTTTCAAGACAGGCTGTTTTCTGTATACCTTTGGCTGTCCTGGAATACCTATGTATTTAACACAGACCTACTTAGTTCCAGAACTCAGCACAGCTCTCCCTCTCTCCTTCTCCCTCTCCCTCTCCCTGTCCCTCCCCCTCTCCCTGTCTCTCTCCTGTCCTTCTCCTCTCTCTCTCCCTTTCTCTTTCCCTTCTCTTTCCCTCTCCTTCTCTGCCTCTCCTCCCATTCCTCTCCCTCTTCCTATTCCTCTCCCCACTCTCTCTAACATTGGATGTTTGGCTCAATTATTCTCTGCCTCATTCATTTGAAACAGGGTCTGCCATTGAACCCGAAGCTTGCATAGTCTAGGTGGCCAGAGAGATCCTGAGACCCACCTATTTGTTTCCAGTGTTAGGGTTATAGGGCAACAGACATGTGGGATATATCTGGGATTTGAACTCAGGTCCCAAGCTTTCATAACAAGTGCTCTTTACTCACTGAGCCATCTGCCCAGTCCTGATGTTCCGGTATTTTCTAGGGCAAGAATGTACATGATGGAACATTCTTTTGCCTTCTGTCATCTTTTTCACACTATTGATCTGGAGTGAGATTAGTAGGAAAAGTCAATGTCTTTCACTGGGCATGGGATGCTCCTGGGAACGAAGCTGCAAGGGTCTGTGACTTTCAGAGACGCTGGAGCTTCTCTCGGAGAGCAGGGAATTCCTCTGCTTCTAAATCCCGTAACAAAAGGCTGAAGTACAAAAGCAAGTCAATAAATCTGAAAAACCGGAAAGCTGGAGTGCTTCAGAGACAAGAACAATCCCGTGGGCATCAAGTTTCAGTTGGAAGTATCAATAAATACTGTCTGCTTTGTAGGTAAACACTAAGGCAGGAGCCTAAGGGTCCACAACTATTATACTCTGGTTGTATGCAAATTGCTAGTCAATCTGCCAGCCAATAACTCTAAATGGCCAACCTCCTTCTCCTAGCCTCCCACAAGTAGATGGCATCATGCGGTGACATATTTCCTGGGAAATCTATTTCTATTCGCATCAGACAGAGAATGGGAGATGATGTATCCAATTCTGACTTGAACCAATGAGTTTATTTGGGTTACTTATAGGAGTATGGGGTGACTGAGCTGTTTACTGAAGGGTCCACCCCAGGACTGGTGACTACTTGTAAAAGTTACATCACTTTGTGCCCCTACTTTAGGCAGCTTCGGGGCACAGTTTCTCCCCTCTCCACTCCCCCAGCAATGAAACACTGTTTATATGACCTAAAAGAAAGACTTAGGCATCTTGAGAGCAGCACACACTATGAGTTAGACTTACTGATGCCAGGTTATCCCTCCTCCCTCAAGGACCCAGGAAACCACACAGCACAGCAATAAAACAGGGTTTGGGCTGTCCTTTAGACACTGTCCTGGTTCCCTGACTCATAATGGAAGGCTCTGACAGTCTTTGACTGTTTTGTGTGCCTCCAAACAAATCTTCAGCCCATGGAAGTGACAGAGTGACAGAGACAGTATATGCAAGCCACAGCTGTAGCTGCATTTCTTTCTAGCTCAATAGCAAGAGCAGCCATAGCAAAATGGGAAGAAATCAATTGAACAAAACATGAACCAGTATAAACCAGTGGTTTTCAACCTGGTGAATTCTGCAATGCTTTACTACAGTTCCTCATGCTGTTGTAACTCCCAACTTTAAAATTTTTCATTGCTACTTCATAACTGTAGTTTTGCTACTGTTATGAATAGTAATGTAAATATTTTTGGAGAGAGAGGTTTGCCAATGACTCATAAGTTGAGAGCTACTGATTGAAACCTATCAGATAGTTGCTGGATCATCTAAGAAAAATTTTCTCAGAGATAAAAGTTGGAATGTTGAAAGTTCTTAAAAACACATGATACCTATCTCTCATGTTTAAGATCTGGTACATTCCAGGTGATCTTTTGTTGGAGAATTTGCTGAAGAAATGAACCATATTGTAGAACGTTAGTGGTCAAAATGATCAGTGAGCATTATCAATTCAGAACTTCAGCCCAAAGATGAGTGACATGGAGATGCGACTCTTCAAAGAGGTGACAGGTTCACACTTGGACATACCTATAGTGTCACGCTGATTTCTAAAAACATGTGTATATTTCTCTGTATGTAGAATATAGGGTCTCTCTCTCTTTCTCTCTCTCCTTCTCCCTCTCCCTCTCCCTCCCCCCTCTCTGTGTGTGTGTGAGAGAGAGAGAGAGAGAGAGAAAAGAGAGAGAGAGAGAGAGATGAATATGGGTACCCATGGAGGCCAGAGTCCTGGGATCCCATTAAGGTCCCTTTGGAAGAACAGAAAACTCTCCTAATTACTGAAACACTTCTTCATTCCTCTGTACATTTTAAAAGACTCATGGTATATTCTCTCTTGACTGTCAGCTATTGTTTAGATTTAAGATGGACAGCGTGGTATGAAAAGATTATAAATTTGAAAGAGTTTACACTTGTTTCTCCCCCAGGCCATCTGACGTGGCCGTGCTGAACCAGCACAAGCCAAGTACCAAGGCTGGGCTAGTTGCTGGCGATGCGACGGGGAACAAAGTGTGGAGACGTGTGTGGTGTCCTATCACGATTCCATACTTGGCTCATGAAAAGGCCTGAGTCTTAAATCTCTTAAGTCTCTGGGGAAAAAGAGGAGTGGCCATGTGATCTTAAGATGTGCAGCAATGCTGGGCTGCCCATGTGCTGTGTCTGCGGTGAGCAGGGCATGCATTCCAGCCTTGGGAATGAGCTGCGGTGGAAGATAAGACTGATGGTTGTCTTGCCGCAAGCCTCTGTGAAACCTTGCAGCAAAACTCTACACTTCTTGATATTTTTGTGCCAGGAAAGGAGCACAGAAACTGGTTTTAAACAACTGAAATTGGGTTAAAGGTCAGAAACAATCTAATGAAAAGTTTATCATTGGAAAGAGTGACTGAGGAATCTTTTACAACAATGAAGGTTCATTGAAAGATGAGGCTATAACTGTCACAGGCCTTATATATAAAACAATATAAACGAATACCAGCACTATTGTGCATAAAATATACATTAGCCCTAACATGCATAAAATGTAAACTCCAGGAAATATGAGGAAAAGGTAGACAGGAATATAATAACACCAGGGGCTTTTAGTGACTGCCAAGAGTTTATCATTCACGTAGAGACAAGCATAACAAGAAGTCAATGAATATTCCTACAAATGTAACTGATCAAGTTACTTAATTAGATACGTTAAACTTTAGCCCAGTCTAGGTAACCATAAATACATCTCCTTCTTTATACTTCTGTGGCACCTCATTAACCAACTCTGACTGCATTTTTGCATGAATAACATCCAGTCAGTTCTTTCTAGAATATGAAAGAGAAGGCTTGACCTCTGATAGTATCCAATAGTCTTGTAGCTATTTTTTTATAAGGCTTCTTTTTATGTTATGTATATAGATGTTTGGCCTGAATGTATCTGTATACCACACACAGTGCTTGTGGAAGCTAGAAGAAGACAATGAGTCCCCTGTAAATGGAGTTGCAGATGGCTGTGAGTGTCCTACTGTGGGCATTGGGAGCTGAACTCAGGTCCTCTGGAAGAGTAGCAAGTGCACATAACTGTTGAGCCATGTCTACAGCCTTTACATTCCCACCCACACAAATGCACATAAACACATACATATAAGTGAGATTATACAGACTAAGCAAGTTATATTATATACTTAGGAACACATAATATCATCTATCTATCTATCTATCTATCTATCTATCAACATTTTCAGGAAAAAATCTCTTAAGGATTCAGAGTAGGATCTATCACAGAAAGTAGATAACAACTGGATTTACTTTTCTCCATCCAGAGGTTAGAATTCTGAGATTGAGGTGCTGGTGTGCTGGGGTTCTGGTGAGAGCACTGCTCCTGAGCCTCGGGTGGCTGTGTCTCTTCAGGGTCCTCAGAGAGGGAAAGTGGAGAAGATGCAGCCATTTTCTTTCTTTAACGAAGGCACTCCCAGGGAGGCTAACTAAGTGGAAAAAGACCTGCCCTTCACATAGAGGCACCATCTTTAAAGTCCTGGTGGAGTAAAGGGGTCAAAGAAGAGATTCCCACTCCTTCCTCTTGCAGCCATGATTCCAAATGCTCAGCTCTGCCACACCCTCCCCACTCAGTTTGCTTAGGTCAGGTAGATTATCCACCAGAGAAAGTTCAACACAAGTGCTAATATCATCAAGGCATCTGCCCTCTGTGACCTAGTGCTCTAGGTCTTCATCCCAATACCCTGGGAATGAGGGCCTTCATTTGTGAATGTGGAAGGGTAGAAACATTCCATTTGTAACAGGCACAGAAGTGGTCATGTGAGTCCACAGAAGCAAGCAAAAGCTTGGACAAAATAAAACAGGCAACTCTTTGAATTCACCGGCGAGCACACGGAAGGCCGAGGTGCTTAACTTTACAACTGCGAGGGGAAAGGACAACATCGTGAGCCTGAGGCCCTTCAGCGTGGGATGCAGACTGACCCCTAATGCTGCAGCCAGTAGTTGGAGGGACAGCAGCGATTTTCCTCTTAGTCACGAGTCCTCAGAACTGGGCAGGGAGGCTCATAAGGAAACAGAAATAGCTTTGTGAGCATCTTAGGAGAGTGAGAATGAAATTCAGGGAGGAGGACCCAACCTCTGATAATGACCCAGAGCATAGCTATGGGGGATAACCATCCAGGGGCCCAGGAAAAAGCAGCCAGAGGGCAGAGAGAAGGGAGCTCTGTAGCAGTGAGTCTTTGCTACACCATTGTGTGCTTCTGGTGGGTTGCACGCGCTTCCAGCCACTCGGCCGGGAACTCTTTGAATCCACAAATGAAAGACACACACATTAGCTTATTTTTAAAATGCCTTGGCTACTCAAAGGTTGGGCACTTTTAAACCTTCCCCTGCTACCCCAGACCCAATCAGGAAGCAGCCAGTGGCCACTCACCATAATCCTCACATGGCTGGTTGGTTTTTCTCTCCTGCAGCTCCTGCATCCCATCCTTCTCCGACTCATGGCGATTCCACGTCTCCTCCCGTCTGTGTCCTAGCCTACATAGCAACTCTAAGAACCCCACCCCGGCTCACTTTGCCAAACCATTTTCCCCTGGCATCTTTATTGATCGATCAAAAAGCAATTGGGGACAAGGACCTTTAGCGTCTTGATACGCAGATTCCCGATTGAATCAAAGGAATTAGAACCAATCTCCCAACAGAGGTCTTCCTGGATAAGCTGTGTGGACGGAAATCAGCTTCCCCACAAGGAGCAGAGGAGACAGATGAATCTGAATGGACTCAAAATGCCAGAGCAAGGGATTCAAAGTCTCATGGTCTTAGAAAACATGAGTGGAAACTCGCCTCTGCTCAGAGCCTTGTCTGACCACCGTGTGAATAAGCACAGGAGAGGCCGATGGGACCAACATCCAAAGCAGAAGAGGTGTCCCCGTGGGCCTCACAGCTCTCTGCCCTGGGAAGAGCAGATCTTACAGCTGCCTGCTACGAAGAGAGTGGGTCTGCCTTCTGTGGGGAGACTGAGGGTGCAGGCGGAATCCAAACGAACTCAACATTCCTACAGGACCTAGCCCATCACCACACACGTTCACATTGTTTACAACGTTTTCCCTTGTCAATAAACTTGCCAAGAAACAGGGCATGTCCATATTCCTGAAAGGAGGTTAACAGAGACTGCCTGAGTTGGGCCGTCAGCAGACTAGTCTTTCCAAAGCTACCTTGATATGTATGCTGAAAGAATTGAAAGAAAATACGTGTAAATAATGGAGAAAATATCCCTCATGTGAATGGAGAGTGCAACCGATATAACATTTTGGTGCAAACAGCTCAATAGTAGAATGGCAGTCACTTAGCTGGGGAGAGCTGCACTTTAGAAACATCAGCATTCTCCGGAGATGGTGACAACAGATCAATAAACAGGCCCTTCTCCGAAAAAAGGCAGAAAAATATTGAAGAAAAATAAAGTTTCAGAGTCCTGTGGACCACATGAAGTGGCCTAACATATGTCCACTGGAATCCCAGGGAAGTTAAGAAGGAGGCAAGAAAAGTATTTATTAGAAGAAATGATTTAAGCACGGAAGGACTGTTAGAGATTTGAGAACCTCAACAAACTTAAATAGTCTAAAGAAAGTGTCTCTCAAACACATGATAGTCAGATTGTTGCAAACCAAAGATAAACTGTTAATCTTGGGCAGACGAGATGGCTCAGCAGGTAAAGGTGGCTTGCTCTCAAACAGGAAAACCTGAGTTCAATCCCTGGGACTGGCATGGTAGAAGGAGAGAACTGACCCCTATCCTGGGGTTGTTCTCTGGTCTACAAACACACAATGTGGTATGTGCCATCCCATAATTCAATAAGTGTAATTAGAAAATACAAAGGTGTCAATCTTGAGAGTACAAACCATTTTACACAGAGGGATACCGGCATATTAATGACTGACTTACATCATTACAATGGTTCAATAAAAAGAAGCAAATGAACAAAAAAACCCAATCTCCCCTCCTCAACCCAAATCCTGTGAGTTCAGCAGTCCAAACATGGCGACACTTTCTTCCGTAAATGAAGGCACATTTAAACTTGTTCCGATAAGCAGAACCTGGGAGAAGCCACTGCCAACCACTGCCAGCAGATGCGCATCTAAGTAATGCTGCAGCTGGTTCTTCAGGCTAAAGGGAACAGCACAGATGCCTCAGAAGTGCCGGTGCATTTAAAACGATATTTTCCTACGGTTTCTCTTTACTTAAGAAATACATGACTTTGGGGCTGGAGAGTTGATTTAGTGGTTTAAGAGCACTTGTTGCTCTTACACAAGTTTAGTCCCCAGCACCCTACTTGGTGGCTCACAATCTTCCTGAATTCCAGTTCTAGACAATCCAATGTTTTGTCCTGATGGTCTCTGAAGGCACACATGAGGCGCACATACATGAGTGCAGGAAAACCACTTGTGATGAATAAAATAAGCAAATGGAAAACAATTTTTAAAACACATGACTTAGTAAAGTTACTATCACAGCACCATGGCCACGGGTTTAATATCCAAGGGTGAGATTTGCAAGACAGCAGTGTCACAAGAGACATGTGTGGGGATAACGACAATTACTCTGCACCAGCTTCTAGTATTTTACCTGAAGTCATTCAGTATTTACTCAAAAGAACAGCTTGACATATTTAAGGTGCATGTTACAATCCTTGAAGCAACCACTGAAAAACTATTGCAGAAGACTACAGAGATAATGAAGCCAACTAAAATGTTGTCTTCAAAGACATTAAGGGGTAATAAAATGGGATATCAAAACACAGACACACACATACACACATGCACACAAACAGAGCAGTGTAAAAATATGAAAAATTAACAAATGAGACACTTTATTTTTAGAGACAAATTTAATAATAAAAAATAATCTTTTAAAATTAAAACTATTTTATTTCATTTACATACATGTGTGCGTGTCAGTGTGAGTGCATGGACATATGTACACAGACCCTCAGAGGACAAAGGGGGTGTCAGACTCCTCGGACCTGGAATCATAGGCATCTGAGAACCCTCTGACATGACATGGGTGCTGGAATCTAATTCTAGTTTCCACAATTGCACTACAAGTGTGCTTAACTGCTGAGCCATCTTTCAGCCTTGACCAAAAATAAGAAATTTAATGCACCAATATAATAATTAAAAGGAACCGGGCGGTGGTGGCGCACGCCTTTAATCCCAGTACTTGGGAGGCAGAGACAGGTGGATTTCTGAGTTCGAGGCCAGCCTGGTCTACAGAGTGAGTTCCAGGACAGCCAGGGCTATACAGAGAATAATTAAAAGGAGACAAACTGAAACATCACATTAAAAGACAATCTGGGGGCTGAGGATAATAAGCCTCAGTTGGCAGAATGTTTGTCTATGATACATGAAGCCTCAGATTCAATTCCCAGCACTTCATAAACCAGCTGTGGTAGCCCAAGCCTGTAACCCCAACACTTGGGAACAGAAATTCCAGGTCATCCTCAGTTACATGAAACGTTTCAGGTTAGCCTGAGATAAATGAGACCCTGTCTTAAAAAGAAAAACCAAAAGGATAAAATAGGGATGAGCATCTGACTCCATGAGAACACTGGGTTAGCATGTTTAAGACCTTGAGTTCAAACCCCACAACAGCAGCAGCAGCAGCAGCAACAACACAGAAAACAAAAACCGAATAAGTTTAAAATTCAAGAACCAGGGGCTGAAAAGATGGTAAATTAGTAAAGAATGTGTAAGTACTGCTTTTGCAGAGGACCTGAATTTCAATTCCAGTACCTAATTTGAGAAGCCCACAACCACCTCTAACTCCAGTTCCAGAGGATATGGTGCCCTCTTCTGACCTCTGTGGGCACCTGCCTTCATATGCATATACTCACACACAGACACAATGCATACACAACAACACGTACTTGAAAGTTAAATAAATTCAATTATTTATTTTAATTAATAAATAAATAAAAATTTTAAAATGAAATGTCTTGAAAACAATTCAAGAGCCAGTTATAGTATATTATATGATGTTTATAGTGAGTGTTGCAGGCTGCTCACACAGTGAGAGCTGGGTAGGAG
This sequence comes from Mastomys natalensis, assembly GCA_021653895.1. Lineage (NCBI taxonomy): Eukaryota > Metazoa > Chordata > Mammalia > Rodentia > Muridae > Mastomys > Mastomys natalensis. Next base: position 38,587 of record JAJTUV010002112.1, on the reverse strand, counting down.
CAGCCATGTAGTTACCACACAAGACAACTGAGGCAGAAACACTACTACAAAAAGGAATAGATTGCACATAAATACAGTCCAGCTTCCTTTTCCTTTCCATTTCCATGTGTGAAATCTCTTTACTACTTTTTTGTTGTTGTCATTGCTCCTGGGTTTCAAGCTTCTGCTACTTGCTATTTTTGATGAGTTCGGTCTTGTTTTCTTTTTGAACTCTTAAGGATTTGTGGATTTTATTTACATTTGTGATCTGTTTCTACGAAATGTAGTCATTAGAAAAATTTACTTCAAAATGTGTACTGTCTTACTGGGTAGTCACGGTGCTTGTCTTCACTGGTATTTTTTATGCACTTCACTGGCAATGATCAACAGAAAGTTGTGCGTCTAGAAGCAAAATCTCTCCAAAGGGCTCTCTTCTCATGATCAAAGGCCGGGGACTTCACAAGTGCCAGCAGCTCTGGCCTCTTTCAGCTGTCTTATGGGTTACTCTAAAGCCAGCAGGGTACCGCTAGGCAAAGGTGTAAGTGTCGATTATTAGAAGCCGTGGTCTTAGTTCTCAGCATGACTTAGTTTCATAGTGGTCCTCTGCTGTATTGGTGAGACTCAGTGTTTCTTCTGACTGTCCAGTTAGAGTGGTAGGAGGCTGAATTCTGACCCGCTTTGAACATAAAGCAGCAAAGGGCATACTGTTTCAGAGGTTGGCAAGCAAAAGTGATTGGTCTCCGGGGGTTTCCACATCTGGCTTTTCCCAGCTGCGATTCATAAACAGTACGGATGAGATCCTGGGTACATTTCTCACTATCCAGGGACTAGAGCAATCAACAATTCTGTCATAACATAGAGCATGCTTTCCAGGTGCAGAAACCTGCCTGCCAACATGTATGTGGATTTCATCTGCTATCTCTTGTTTCTGGTTCTTAAGATCCTCTCTCCTGTTTTCTTTTGAACATCAAATTAGTCTGGATACCTGGTTATTATTATTAAATGCTGTATGTAAACATTAGGTGTGAATATATATATGTAAAATTCACTGCAGTGAATCGAATCTGCTGGACTCTGGTAGGATCTGACCCCCAAGAGCCTTTTCTTTAGGTAGATTTGATATGTATCAGGCACCAAGCCAGGAAGAGAGGAATGTCAAAGAAATATCTAGGGGTCACTCTACTTGAGCTGACTTGCTATTAATTTAACAGGTACACAAGCTGAAGTTAAGTTAGTCTTGGCTTGGGTTTGTTGTAGCTAACTGGCCAAGGACAATCCATTCAGATTCTGCATCAACGTCCCCTTATGGAAAACCATGTCGACAACAGTGCATATGTCTTGACATCCATTTTTAAGACTCAAGCAGATGACTTGTGTATAATAAGCAAATTGACTTTGTGGATATGAGAAGACTAAATCAGGTTATTTGTGCCCATGTCTCAGCTCCACAGTTGATCGGTGTGTCAATGTGAACATGTTAGTCTATCCTGTCTGAACCTCAATTACCCCATCTGTAGGGCAAAGATAACAGTAAGCCCTACTTCATAAGGAGTAAGGGCTTCACAATGTAAATAGTTATGATTAAGCCCATAGCATAGTTGCTATGGTTACAAGAAAAGATGTTTGGAGATGTCAGATGTTGCAGAATAAATCGCTAATGGGTACTGCATCCCTAACAAGTGCTAGGTATTCTCAGGTGTGTACAGATCCTTTCTCAATGCTTGGAGAATCCCTGCAAAGTGAGAGCTTGCTTTTATGTGGGCAAAAAGAACCTAGGAAATTCATGAAGGAAACCCTGAACTCATCCCACAGTCATCCCTCACACCTACTGTCTTGTTTCAAAACGTAAGTGTCCACAAACATTTCCAAGCAGTCCTCTCCTTCCGAGGCCAGCTCCTTGGATAGATAGCACAAGTGTCTACTCCTTTGCTGATGTGCCCTGAGGGTCCTCACACCACTCTCCCACAACATTCAAAGGAGGGGACCCTGCTGAGCTGTCAGCCTCCTCCTGTAGCTAGCACCAGCCAGTCTTTTATATCCTGGCCCTGTAGCTGCCCTCCTCCCTCCTGACTTCAAGCTTTTGCATGTCTCCATCACTTGGAATACTCACATCCTTCTTTAGCTTTTCATTTGAGCCAAATGATAGGTCACAAAGCATGATCAGAAGCTCAGGAAATAACCTCAAGCACCTCCGTTTATTTTGTTTGTTAGTGGCAGTATTGGAGATTGCCCTTCTCTGGAAAGAAAATAGTCAAAGCGACAGGATATTTATGACTTGGTGGGCCTGTTTATCTGACTAATCAGCCTCAAGCACTGGACATAGGTGAGCATGAGTCTGTTCTCTTCTTGACTCTTGAGCATTAATTAGAGAGCATCTTCCGCTTTCCTTGACATTCAATGTGCAGAAGAAATGGCTCCTGAAATGCCAAATTATTTCACTACGGGACCTATTTTAATTTCTCAGAAATATAACCTTTCAACACAAGGCTTATGCTAGCTCTGGAGTTGGTGATATATGTGTTTTGGAAAACAGTGTGAGTTCATAAAGGTTTATTAAAGGATAATGGGATATATATAGTATACTCCATAAAGGAGGCCTGCTATTACTGTATTAAACAGTATGTAATTTCATTAGCCTCTCCCTTTGTCTTTGTGTCCATGGAAGAATGGCTGTTTGCTAGAAACTCTCTGGGAAGGAGAAAACATACATCTCCACCAAGATGTAAAAATTAATATTTAGCCTCTGGTAATTTTTAATGTAAATTTTAATGTTTATAACTGAAATATACTCTTTAGTGGTATTTCCTATAATATTACCAGACTGCTTCATGGTCAGTTTTCAGAGGCTTCAACCATACTTCCCAGAATCAGAAACCAAAACTCAAGAGCTCTAGGGCCAAACCACCCTGAACACACCCAATCTCATCAGAACTAAAAAACACTTCTCACTTCAGAAGGCACAGCCTCTTCCTCCTGACAGCTGTAAGGGGTTTTCCTAACAAGAGTGTTGTTTAGCACCTGTTACATGCCAGCTGTGCTGATGAGTTTATGTCAACTTGACACAAGCTAGAATCATTGGAGAGGAAGGAGCCTCTATTGAGAAAATGCCTGTAGGGCAAGCCTATAAGACATTTTCTTAATTAGTGATGGATGGAGGAGGGCCCAGCTCATTGTGGGTAGAGCCACCCCTGAGCAGGTGGTTCTGCCTGACTATAAGAAAGCAGACTGAGCAAGCTTTGGAAAGCAAGCCAGTAAGCAGCACTCCTTTCTGTCCTCTGCATCAAAGCCTGCTTCCAGTCCCTGCCTTGCTTGAGTTCTTATCCTGACTTCCTCTGATGATGAACTGTGATGTGGAAGAGTAAGCCACATAAACCTTTTCCTCCCCAAGTTGCTTTGGCCAGACACCAGGCCTGTCTCTGGGTTAGATATCAACAAAGCTTCTGAAAAGAGCTAGGGAGTAGATATTTTCGTCTTTCCAAGCCTCCCTTCCCACTCCCCCCCCTCTTAAATTCTGCTTTATTTTAGGTTTGTTTTATTTATCACAAAAGCACTGGAACATTATGACAAGGAAAGACAAGCAGAAGTTCCATTATCTTATATTTGTGCTGAGGCCATTTTTAGCTTTGAGACTAGAACTTGATTTCCTTGATGGGAAGCCTTGTAGAAAATTCCCCAACTCTGTTCTAGATACTTGAGGTCAAGATGCCCCAGCCAAGTTACCTTCACTTATGTTAAACTGATTGATTGTGCAACCCCCCATAACTGCTTATCTTAGCTTCTGTTAAACTGGTTGCTTGCACAAATCCTCCCCCTACAGCTGCTGAGTGAGATAATGGGATGTGTTTTTTGCCTTAAAAAGTTCCTTAGTCTAAAAGCTCAGAGCTACACTTGGTTCCTGAATATCAGAGTATAGTCCCTGCCACCCAGAATAAAAAAAGACTTTTAATGGCTATGAACTCTGTCTGAGTGATCTTCCTGCCTGTCTCTGTACCAATACGGTGCAGTTTTTTTATCACTACTGCTCTGTAATACAGCTTGAAGTCAGGGATGGTGATTCCCCCAGAAGTTCTCTTATTGTTGAGAATAGTTGCCGAGCAGTGGTGGCGCACACCTTTAATCCAAGCACTTGGGAGGCAGAGGCAGGCGGATTTCTGAGTTCGAGGCCAGCCTGGTCTACAGAGTGAGTTCCAGGACAGCCAGGGCTACACAGAGAAACCCTGTCTCGAAAAACAAAACAAAACAAAAAAACAAAAAAAAAATAGTTTCACTATCCTGGGTTTTTTGTTATTCCAAATGAATTTGAGAATTGCTCTTTCTATCTCTGTGAAAAATTGAGTGGGAATTTTGATGGGTATTGCATTAAATCTGTAGATTGCTCTCGGCAATATAGCCATTTTTACTATATTAATCCTTCCAATCCATAAGCATGGGAGATCTTTCCATCTTTTGAGATCTGCTTTGATTTCTTTCTTCAGGGACTTAAAGTTCTTGTCATACAGATCTTTTACTTGCTTGGTTAGATTCACATCAAGATATTTTATATTATTTGTTATTATTGTGAAGGGTGTCGTTTCTATTTCTTTTTCAGCCTGTTTATCCTTTGAGTAGAGGAAGGCTACTGATTTGTTTGAGTTAATTTTATATCCAGCCACTTTGCTAAAGTTGTTTATCAGGTTTAGGAGTTCTCTGGTGGAAGTTTTGGGGTCACTTAAGTATATTATCGTATCGTATCGCAATCTGATAATGTGTTTATTCAGGTCCTTGTCTAGGATTCTAGAGAGTCTTCTATGTGCCTCATACATGAGACTTTGGAGAAGAGAACTAGTCAGCTTGCTTTTTTCTATAGGAAATTGGCAGTCCTGCTTAGGAGGTATGTAGATAATGTACAGAAACCACACACACACATACACACACAGACACACAGACACACACCATCACACCATCACACCATCACACACAGACACACAGACACACACCATCACACTATCACACCATCACACCATCACACCATTCAGCACTAGGAAGGAAACAGCATGGGGAGGAAGTGGATGGCGAGTGGATGTGTGAAGGCAGTTTCCAGGCCTCAATGCTCAGGTCACAGGTAAGCTCACTGTCAGGCATGGTGGCATGCACTTGTGATCTCAGCATCTGGAGTAGAGGTAGAGGAAACTGGAGCTTGAGGCCAGCCTGTACTACATGAGTCCTGTGGTAGTTCATTTAAGATGGGCCTCCATAGGCTCATAGATTTGAATACTTGGTCACCGGGAGTGGCACTATTTGAAAAGATTAGGAGGTAAGACCTTGTTGAAGGAAGTGAGCTGCTGGGGGGGGGAGTCCACTTTGAGATATTTGAGACACAAGCCAGGCCCCACATCTCAGTCTTCCTGCTGCCTGCAGATCTAGATATAGAACTTTCCGCTCCTTCTCCAGCACCACGTCTGCCTGCATGCTGCCATGCTTCCCACCATGATAATGGGCTGAATTTCTGAAACTGTAAACCAGCACCAATTATAATGCTTTCTTTCATAAGAGTTGCTGTGGTCATAGTGTCTCTTTATAGCAATAGAAGAGTGACTAAGACAAGGCCTTTTCTCAATGACAACAAAAAAGGAAAGGCTAGCCATTGCCTCCTCTGACAAATCTACAGTGGTAGGTAAAGAATTTCCATTATGATGACTTTGGAGGTAAAGGAGGTCACCTTTGTTGGTGTACCTTGGCTACAGTAGGCTCCAGGCTGAGGAAAGGAGTGAGTTGTAGGTAGAGAACTCACAGAATTGCAGCCATCTCTGATTCACCACAGTGTGCCTGTAACATCAGGCCTCTATGGGCAGAGTCCCATTTTAGTCTCTCCCCTCCCTCACCCCCTACCCCGCCTCCACACACCAGCCTGCCTGATCCATGGCCACCCAACCTTCTCTTCGAGAGCAGAGCAAGTCATTAGCAGACAGGCCAGACAGACAGGAGCCACTGTGATAATGACCTGCATTCATTACCCACTGACAGCAGGGACTCAAGTGAAACTAATGACAAAGCTCTTTCCTTCCAACAGGGACTTGGTGCCAAACTTCTTGTTGATGACACTTGAAAAATCGTAAGAAGTCATTAGAAAGCTTCTCCCAACTGTGTGTCCTAGTGTCGAAAACTTCTAAAGAATTAGATCATGGTGGATAAGAGCCTGCAGATTTCTGGGGCTGGCATAAGGCATCTCACATGGGTGGGGGGGCAGAGTGTTCAGAGATGCATGCATTACCTTGGTCTGACCATGATCCCCACACTTGTTCCCTCCAGAATTTCAGGGTCAGCAGTGTGGTGGAGAACTTCAGAAAGATTCTTAACTTTGCAACATGGCTTTGTGCACTCCCAAGTTCATACTGGAAGACTGCAATCAAGGTATAATGTTTTTTATTTGTTTGTCTTGGGAAAACCACCATAGTTTATGTAAGTTTTTGAGTTTGTGTTGGTGTGCTGGCTAGTATTTATGTCAAGGCGACACAGGCTAGAGTAATTTGAAAAGAGGCAACATCACTTGAGAAAATGTCTCCAGAGATTGGCCTATGGGCAAGCCTGTATATTGTATTTTCTTGATTGATAGTTGGTGTGGGAAGGGCCAGCCCATTTGTGGGTAGTACCAGCTCTGGGCAAGTGATCCTGTGTTTTATAAGAAAGCAGGCTGAGCAACCAATGGGGAGCAACCCAGTAAGCAGAATTTCACTATGGTCCCCACTTCAGTTCCTGCCTCTAGGTTCCTGCCTTGAGTTCCTGAATTTATCAAGTATAAAATGAAATAAACCATTTTCCTCTCAAGATGCTTTTGGTTGTGATATTTATCACAGCAATAAATATCAAAAACTTACATAAAATATTGAATTTGTTTTCCAGAACAAACAAAAATTGTACCTGAGACAGTTGGTTATGTGTACCGTTATCCTGGGCCACATAAGGTCCATAGGCTGTGGGATGATCATGTTGTAGATAAAAGACAAATTCAACATTATGTTCATTCTATGTTCATGTCCAAGTTGGAGAAATAGGAGGTCTGTTTTCTATGGCTGTCCCGGGAAAACCAAGTTTCCCAAATAGTCAAGGCCTGACTGATTGACACAAGCGGGTGCAGCACTCCCCACCTCCATGTGATTTGACCTTCCATGGGAGATGGGTCTGTGATTTAACCTTCCACAGAAAGCAGACCTGAGTTCTACAAGAAGCTGCTGTGGCCTGGATGCTGAACATCTCTGAAGGACTATGTGCTAAATGCATGGTCTCCATGCTGGTTTTCTCGACAGGTCCTTTAGTCAGTGAGGGCATGTGGTCCAGGAGACTGGACAGCCCCAGCCTCTTCCTCTCTATTTGTTACATCACGAGGTGAACACTTTTCTTAACCGCACATTCTTGTCAAGAGATGTCACTAGTTCCAGAGGCTCAAAGCCATGGAACCACCTACTCTTGAAGTGAACCTTCAGGACTTTGAGCTCAAATCCTCCTGCCATTTTTATAAAGTCAACAATGTGTCTTAGGCATATCACTAGAATGACAGAAAAGTCAATTACACAAAATCAAATAAAATTATTTCTCAAACCACAGCTTAGCTGCCAGCAGTGAAATCCTGGCCACCGAGTCTTCATACTCAGGAAGAGGGCACAGACTGATCCTTCAAACTAGCTCTTGCACGGCCTTTACAAATTTTTTTTTACTTCTTTTTATTTACTTTATTCTTATTGTTGTGCATGTGTGTACCTGTGCACATTTGTGTACATACTCACAGAGGGCAGAAGAGGGCAGCAGATGCCCTGATGCTGAGGCTACAGGCAGCTTCCACCTGATGTGGTTGCTGGGAACCAAACTTGGATCCTCTGGAGGAAGAGCCAGTCCTCTTAACCACTAACCCATCTCTCCAGCACCTTATATTGATTTATTCTGGAATTGTATTTGTCCCTGTTACATATATGTAATGTGTTTTGGTTCTTTTCACCCCTTATCGCTCTCATCCTCCTCCTACCCCGATAAACCCCCTTTTTCTAAACAAATCTTTCTTAACTTTCTTCCTACTTTCATGTCTTTTGGGGTGTTCGTTTGTTTGTTTATAATCCACTGGGTTTAGCCAGGGTTGCATGCATAGGCCTGAGTGAGTGGAAATGACTTCCTGGAGCATGAATAACTTAACAGTGGCTACAGAACTGGAGAAACTGACTCCTCCTCCTGCATGAGTCATTAACTGCCAGTAGCTTGTCAGGGAGGGGCGGAGCCCCATGAACTCCTCCACCATCTATGATTGGGTGTTGACAGGCCCCATCTTGTGCAGGTCTTGAGTTCTGTTGTGAAACGGCCACATCGTATCTTGGACTCGGTGGTTCATTGCATTCCTCCTCAGTATCCTCAGTTCATGCACGCTCTCTGCTCTGTTTCTTCAATGGCCTCTGAGCCTTGATGTAAGATTGAGTATTCAATGGTCATTTACTCTCAGCGCTTTGATGAGTTATTATTCATCACCTACTACAAACAGGAGTTTCCCAGATCAACAGCTAGAGCTGCACTAGCATGGATATAAACACTAATACTTAGAAGGCATTTTGACAACATTCCCATTTAATAAAACAACAGTAGCATGTCTTTGCCTAGGTCTATGACCTTGCCAGCCATGGACTTTAGGATGGTAATTCTGATGACAGACAGTGGGACTGGAGAGAGAGAATGTCAATCTTAGCCCATCTGAATCTACCTTATTTCAGTTCCATCCCCAGCATGTTATTATAGTCAGACAGGCCCTCTAGGGACACATAGCCACTTTTTAGACATGAAAGATGGCCAGAATATCAGCTTTCAGCCAATATGACTGCAGAGGGCTACCTTGAGTCTTTCATATCAATTCGGATTAAAAGAATTTTTGATAGTGGCAGACTTTTTTATTTCCACTGTTTATCAAGCAACTTGTAAGTAAACGCTGAAGTTACCTTTCAGAGGAATGGCATCAAGGAAATGTTATTTTTAATATTTTCATTTTTATTACATTTTTCTCCCTCCCAGTTTTATGAGAACAATAAAACTTGATCACATTGGTAACCTGATCAGATTTCCCACTGTAAACCCGAAGGAGATTTAAGTCTGATATTATGGTTATTTGTAGTTAAGCATTGGAAGCCAGTGGGGTGCACATAGGGAAGAAATCTGTCTGACCAATGCTGAATTCAAGGCTGTGCTATAGCTTCTAATATGTCTGCTGACATTCAGCACTTCAGAGGCCAGGTCTAGGTCCAGGTCCATTCAAGGCCGCTTGCAGCCTCCACGCTGATGTGCATCGTACAAGAAGTAGAGCAGGACCTCTCTGCTATCTGATGATGGCTCATCACTCATCTGTAATGGGAGCATCAATTCAGTGGGGAGAATAGATGCACCTGTTAAAAACTGACCGGGTCCATGTGAAAACGGAGAAAAGGCAACAGTGTTAGAGAGGCAGCAGCCAGCGAGAGACAGCTCAGTGAGTAAGAGTGCCTGCTGTATAAACATGAGGACTTGAGATCAAACCCTCAGAATCCACACAAGCCAGCTGTGGCCACACATGCTCCTGTAACCTCTGTGCTGTGGGAAGAGGAAGCAGGAGGATGGGTGGGACTTGCTGGCTACCAGCTTAGTCAAGGTTCACAGCGAGACTGTATCTTAAGGCAATTATGTGGAAAGTGGGCCTCTTCTGGCTTCTGCACATGCTGCACAGGTGTGTTGGCTAGTTTTATGTCAACTTGGCATAAGCTAGAGTCATCAGAGAGGAAGGAGCCTCAATGAAGAAAATGTCTCTATAAGATCAGGCTGTAGGTAAGCCTGTAGGACATTTTCTTTCTTTCTTTCTTCTTTTTTTTTTTTTTTTTTTTTAATTATTTAGTTATTTAAATCACATCGTAAGTTACTTATTTACACAGAGGTTATAAACACAAAAAGGCAGGATGTGGGGAAGGGAATGGCACCGGAGCATAGGTGTTCAGGGGGAGTACAGATACCTTTTAGAACACGGTATCAGCTGAGTGTAGGTTCAGGGGACAGGTCGCTATGGCTCTGCCTATGATTCACTTGTAGGCCATTTTCTTAATTAGTGATTGATGGGGGAAGACCCAGTCCATTGTAGGTGGTGTCATCTCTGGCTTGGTGGTCTTGGGTTCTATAAGAAAGTAGGCTGAGTAAACTGTAAGGAGCAAGTCACTAAGCAGCATCTGTCCCTGGCCTTTGTATCAGATCCTGCCTCCAGGTTCCTGCCCTCTTGAGTTCCTGTCCTGACTTCCTTGGATTCTGAACTGTGATGTGAAGCCATAGGCAGAATAAGCCCTTGCTTCCTCAAGTATTATTGGTCATGGTGCTTCATCACAGCAAGAGTAACCCCAGCTTGGCCAGCAGGCATGTGTACTCACACACATACCTACTCATACCCCACCCACATTACCCCTCCCACTTTTTCACAGACAGCAGTCGGACAGTCCTCTCCAAGAAGGTTTGTTCTCACTGATCACAGGCTTTCTAGTATTGGACCTGGCATTGAGTTGATAATTGAATTATGGGGATGTACAAAGTGGTGGTAGGTCTGGAGAGGGCACAACAATACTTTAGGCATAGCTTGATGAGGAACAAGAGGGTGAGAAAACACAGTTCAAAACAAGCCCTAGGAAACATCTGGACTGCAGGGATGATGCTGTAGGCTGGGGTTGCACATACAAGCTCAAGTTCTTCACACAAGAAGCTGTGACCTATTGTGGCCTTAGATACATAAGCAGCTCAATGCCCAGTGCTGAGACATCAGGCTGAAGGCATGTGCACTTGTTAAGAAGGGAACCACATGTATATGCATGCTTGAGTCTCACCGAAGGGGGCAAGTTTACCCAGAAGAAACATGGTGGAGGTGATCAGTCAGGATGCAAGAGTGTCCTTCACAAAAGTGTGAAGACATTGCCTCCTTGTTACCTGGGGATTCTCCGCTGCTTCCTGTGCATTTCATGGACCACAGGCTTGCTTATTGTATCTTCTATTCACAAATCTTGAACTTGAGGTTCACTTTGCAGAGACCATGGCGAACACATCAAGGCATTTTCCACTGGGTGACTCATGTAATGGGATATTATTTTGGAAACCAAAGAAAATAGTTCAAAACAAAGTAGACAAGGCTGCTTGTAGAAATCTGAGCTCTGTGACCATGTGACCAGTAGAGGGAGAAGGACTGGGGAGCACATTCAAAACTTAAGAGTAGGCAGGGTGTATGTCTAAAGAGGAGGAGCTGGAGTGCTTCCTGGCCACAAAGGGAACACATACAAACATCACATGGGCTAAAACTCTAGCCACATGAGAAAAATAGTGAATATCCTTCATAAAAACACAAACTGTAGCATGTGAGCATACGTATATGTATAGTATATGTAATGTATATGTATTGTATATGTATATGTTATGTATATGTATATATGTATATGGGTGATGAGTGGATAGATAAATGGAGAGTGATGGTAGATGGGGATGAAAGACAAAAGGATTTATAATAAGGAATCAGCCCACATGATTACAGAAACTCACCAATTCTAAGATGTTCAGGAAGAGTCTTAAGCTGGACCCAGGAGTGCTTATGGGTTGTCTCCATTTACCTTCAGATGTCAGTAAGTCAGAAAAGGTGGTGTATAGTTTTGGTAAAATCCTGGAGGGGGGGTGTCTGAGATGCTGAAAGACTGAAATGTGTAGCTCAACATCAATGCAGGAAGAAGCTGCTTTGAAGGAGTCAAACAAGGGAGTTGGCTCCTACCTGAGGAAGGGTTAGCAACTTTTGTTTCATCCAGACCCTCAAGTTAGGAGCTGACGAATCACATGACACAGGGAAGTCTGCTCAAGCTTCCAGTTCACCCATAAATATCCAGATAGATGTTGGAGCAAATACCTGGATGATCTAGTTCAGTCAAGATTATGGTTGCAATTGACCATTGCTGTATGCATTTAGGGAGGAGTTCCCGAATGGTTAATACGGATTCTTCTTCAGGAATTGATGCTATCTGGAGTCAATACCTTTACTTGAGGATGTAGACTTGTGACTAAGGCCCTTGTCATGGTTCACACTGTCAACTTGACAGGATCTAAAATCACTTAAGAGGCCAACCTCTGGACATGCCTGTGAGGAAGTTTCTAGATTAGGCTAATTGTGATGTGAAGACTCACTGTAACTTTTGGTGTTTCTCCATGGTGGATCTTTATGGTTATGCTATTCATGTGGTCAGGGTTTTTTGTTTTGTTTTGTTTCTGTCAGTTTACATAAGCTAGGATCATTGGGGAAGAGTGGACATCCATTGAGAAAATCTGCCTTCAAATTGGCAACTCTATTGGGCATTCTCTTAATTGGTGATTGATGTGGGAGGGTCCTGCCATTGTGGGTAGTCACCACTTTTGGGACAGTGGTCCTGGTTGTACAAGAAAGCAGGATAAGCAAGCTGTTGGAGAGTAAGCCGTATAGAGGGTTACTTCATGGCCTCTGCATCAATTCTTGTTTCCAGGTTCCTACCTTGAGCTCCTTCCCTGACTCACCTTCAGGATGGACTACAACTGTAAACTGGAATAACCCATTTTCTCCTCACATTGCTTTTGGTTGTGATATTTATCACATCAACAGAAAGCAAACTAAAATACCATATAATTCACTAAAGAAATGAATATATTACACAAGGCAAATGTTTAAAGTTTCATGCTCATTTTTCCAGAGTTACATTACTAGTTAATAAAACATTTAGCTGTTGGCTTTGTGCATTTCCCATGAGGATGTGCTAACCATTTTTTTCCTGCTGCTGTCAACTCTGGTACTAGTTGGGTATAGGGCAAACCTAGGAATCAGCCTGCCAATCTCTAGACCAGGGTGCAGACAGACGTCAGTGGAAGTCCACAAGCTTCAGTGCTAATCAAGATTTCAACCAGCCTGGGTACTCTGCACCTTCTTTCCAGATGTTCTTTAAATAGAAGCTGTTGTTGGCAGTGGTTTATGAATTCTACCCAGAAGAAGAGGTACAGGCTGCAGGTAGTAAAGTGTACAGTCCTGCCTCAGGTGGCTGAAATTGAGTTCCAGTTCTTTTGTCTTCTAGTTCTGTAATTTCATTGCATGCCTTCTGACTCAGTTTCTCCATCTTCAAAAGAGAATATAATATTCTCTGTTTTCAGGATTGTTGGGAGAATGGTATGTATTTAAGATGCAAATATAAATTAGTTAAATGTCAGCTATTTGAAAATTGAACCTCAAAGAAAATCCACACCACTTATAAATTTCAGAGGCATACATGTGACCCAGAGACTAAGACTCAGGATGGGCAGCCATGTACAACCAATCTTGACTCAGAAAAATATGGTTTCTCTTTTGAAATTTTTTTCATTTTTAAAATAAAGCTTTATCTTGTGTGTGTGTGTGTGTGTGGTGTGCGTATACACCTTATGTGCATGCAGGTGCCTGTTGGGGCCAGAAAAGGGCACTGGATGCTCAGAAGCTGAAGTTATAGACTATAGTGAGCTACCTGGTATGGGTGCTGGGAACTAAACTTAGGTCCTCTGAAAGAGCAGGAAGCACTCTTTACTGCTGAGCTACCTCTCCAGCCCATTTCAGAAGATTTTAAAATACTTTGCCTTGCACAAAATACTGGAACCATAATACTCAAAAGCATGGGCCTGTCACTAGTTCTTAATGACCAGAACACAGAAATGGCTGCCTCCTATCCCACATGCATGTAGTAAATGGAGGGCTGAGTCCAGAGGTCCAGAGTTACCATGTGCCTTTGGCCATAATTCAACCTGACTTCTTTTGGTTTTCAATTATACTGTCATGTCTAGAAACAGATTTAATCCTACAACTCTGATATATATGTAATAACTTCTTTAAGGGAAATAATGAAAAGGTTCTGAAGCTGAGTGAAGATAGAGTAGGCAACAGTTTGGTAATCAATTATTTATGTCTGCATAGGAGTAAACATGGACACAATAGTACAATGCATTTGAATGGAGTCATGTTCCAAAAAGTCTTTCTAGCTCTAAGATGCTTGGAATTTTAAGTTGCTTTAAACCACTACAAGGTCTGCCATAACTTGTAGTTGGGAACAGTTATTTGAAGACGTTCAACATAGATTTTTAGGTTTTAGGCCAGATCTCAACGCTCCTTTTTCTCTGCTTTATTATGGGATTTTGACCAAAATAATGAGCCTGTCCTCATCTCATCTGGACTCCTGACAGCAAGCCTAATGCTTTTAGGGACTTTCAGTTCCTCCTTTGCTGTCTTCCAGTCATGTGTACCATCCTTAGGACTCCTTGATAATTTCTTTATTATTTCCTTCCTAGTAATCCCACTGCTCAAAAGATAGCACTTTTAATTTACTGATTTAGTTATTTTTGGTGTGTGGTATATCACCATGTCCCCCTCCATGATTCCCCCACTTTATTTCTTGAAACAGGGTCTTGCCATGAACCTAGAGCTCACTGTTTTGGCGAGGCTGGCTGGCCAGCAAACTCCATGATCTATCTGTCTTGGCCCCACGATGTTCAGATGACTGGCAGCATGGCTGGCTATGCTTGGCTCTCTGTGGATGCTGAGGATTTGAACTCAGGTCCTCTTGCTCCTAAAGTAAATTCTCTTGCTCACTGAGGAATCTCTCATCCCTAGCTTCACCCTCTGATTTCTAGAAAAAGCAGTAATTAGTATGTGGATCCCTGAACTCTCTCTCGAGGGAGAAACGGCAGCCATTCTTAGCACCTTCTCCTCTAGTCTAAAGGAGGAGATGGCTTGTCCTCTTCCAAGCCAATGCCTTTTGCTGGGTTCTCAGGAACTTTCTTCATCTCCTCTCTGTCTTCAGTCTGCCTGTTACTTTCTGCCTCCTGTTGTCACTTTGTCCTTGCATCTCAGCATGATCTTACAAACACCAAGCAAAACTGGAGACTGACTTTGACCTCCTCCTCCTCTTCCTCTCCTCCTCCATCCTCTATACTCATCGCTGACCCCCTGAATCTGCTGAAGCTGCCTGGTTCTCCTAGGTGTCCACTGAGAGATGAGCAGGCCAAAAGAGAACCTTGTGCCATGGAGGAGTGGCTGAGGGCGCCCATCATTCCTAGGAACATCTGTGCTGTCCTTTGCCATTCCATCTTTCTGTGGATTCTCCTGTTCTCTTCATTTTTCAAAGCCAGCACTTGGCTTTGGGGATCATCTCTATCAGTGTCTGTTTTATGAGTGTCTGTCTTATGAATTTTCTTCCTTCTATAAAGCCATTCTTCTTTTCCTTCCCCCACATCTCCTTTCTCCTTTCTCACTTTCCTTCCTTGTTTTGGGATAGAGTTTCATGGATAGTCCAGGCTCCTCCTTTCCAGCCTCCTCAGTGTGGGGATTAAAAGTATGTTACTGTGTACCCAGCATCTATGTAGTCCAGACTCTTATGGAGTTGGGGAGATGGCTCTGAGGTTAAGAGCACTTCTGCTTTTACAGAGGACCTGAATTCCTAGCACCTATATGGAAGCTCACAACTGTCTGTTATTCCATTTCAGGAGATCCAATACCCTTTTCTGACCTTGACCTCTGTAGGTACTGTATGCATATGGTACAAATGTATACATGGTGGGAAAAAAAACTCCCCCTCCACCCAAAAACACCCAAAACTCATATATAAAAAATTTTAAAATATTTTTTTTTTTACAAAAATAAATTGTATCAATCTTTCTCCTCTTTAGGTGGTTGATTTGCTAGATAGATTTTTTTTTTAAAAGGGTTCAAATTGCCTGTGCTATAAATATATTCATTTCATTTACTTCTTTAAGCTTTTCTTCATTCCTTGGGAACTATTGTGTCTTCCTGATAGTCAACTATTTTTTATCACTGTTGATCTCTTTCTTTGCCGTATTAACATGCCTACATTAAATTATATTTTAAAGTTAATATTGCTATAGCTTTCCAAATGCTTGAAATGTGCCTTCTAGGTCTTTTATGTGCCTTTCGATTTCTTTGGGGTTTTATTCTATGCATATTTCTTCTTAGCAGCTTACTAGATGAAAAATACATTCATCAGATCCCCTGGCTTTTAAAATAGTGTATACACTTACATTTATTATCATGTCTATTGTGCATTTGCACTTGTTTCCCATCTTACTCTCTCCTTTTCTATATCCCAACAGGTCAGAGATTGGCAATTTTATTCTTATCACATTTGGTAATCTCTGGTAAACATTTTAGGCTTTGGGAGCCAAAGGCCAAAAGCTGTGGTGTCTTGTGATGCCCATTTGGCAACAGAGAGAGAATTTCCACAGCAGATTTTACCTTGTGTGTTTTTGTTGCTGATTATGTTAAAATTGTAACATGAAATGGCTTGGTGGTACAGCCTTGTAATCTCAGCACGTGAGAGAATGAGGCTGGAGACATGTCACAAATTCAAGGCCAGCCTGGGCTACATAATGAGAGCTCATTTTAAGAAAGAAATAATATCTAATTGTATATAATCATAAAAACAGAACCTAGCACAAGAAGTTTATCATCTGAAATTGATTTGTTTTCTCCTTGCCTTTTCTGGCCACAATTCTTTGATTCCTGTGTTCATGCTTGACTTAATCAGTAAATGGCCTTTGCTGACAAGAGAACCACTTAGAAACATTGTTGGTGAAGACCTAGTTTTCAGTTTTGTGTTCTTGTGAAGACAGTCTGTTGTGCTGAGACAGTTTGTTAATTTGTTTTTCCCCATCATGGCTCCCATGAGGCATAAGCAACCGTGTCTGAAAATGTACAAGAGAGAGCAATGAGCTGAATATGAAAAAGAGCACATTCTATACATACCTGAGACTTTCATACCAAATCCTACTATTTTCTACAGTTAATTTACATCAATGAAAAAAGGCTGCAAATTACAAATTTGAAGTCTATTTTTTTCTTCTCTTTGACATGTAGGATTTATTTGAGTCATAGAAAATCAGATAGGATACATCTATGCATGTGACCCTGAGTGATGCTGGGTTATGGGTGACCAAGTCCTGCTCCCTTCAGTTTGCAGTGTGTTGCTATGGAAAAAAAGCCACACTGGTTTGATCCAGCTCCTCAACTCTATCCATGAACACAGAGGAAGTCACATCTCAACAACTGAGCAAGCTGATTCTCAGTAAAACTATATTTATGGATACTGAAATTTTAATTTTATGTCATAAAATAGTCTTCTTCATTTGAGTTTCTCCAGCTGGTAAGCAACATGAAAATAAGCCAGTGGTAAATTGTAGAAATAACTTTATATTATGTCCTGATGAATTTTTGTTGGTTTGTTTTTGGTTTCCTCCATTCTGTTGGAAACTAAAGACTATATTCATGTAGTGGTCTTGTTTAAATTCTAAAATCCTGCTTACTAAAGTAGACTTAATTTTTAAAGGATTAATTGTTTTATATGTATGAGTGTTTTGCTTACATATGTCCTATGTCCATGATCCTATGTCTATGCTATGTATATGATGTGAACCCCTTGTGTGTCTGGTGCCCAAGGATGTCAGAAGAGAGCATTGACATTGTTCTTCCGATGCTGGGAATGCAAATAAATACTCTTAACTGCTGAATCATCTCTCTATCCCTAAATTAAAGTTACAGAACAACAACAACAACAAAACGTAACTGTATTTATATTTCAATTCACTCTTACTGACTTGTTCTGTGTCTGCTCAACTATAAGGGACCTATATTCCCATCTCATGGAGCTCGTCTTTGTAAGAGTTGGTGCAATCAACTAAATTCTCTTTGGTAAAGTTTTAGTAGGTCCAAGCATACAGTTTTTTATAAAGTGTGCCTCTGAACAGGTAGGGAGGCTCTAGAGAGCTCACCCAGTCTTTCTCACGAGAGCATCTATGAGGCATGTGACACACTCTACTCCACACTCAATACCTAACCACTGAAAACCCTAATCCTTCTTAAAAGGCCACAGAGTCATGACTGGCCTGGTGGCTGCGAAGCAGGATGGGATAGCTCAACAAAGACTCATCGTTCAGGTAGGTGAAGAGCCATTTTCACTGTGGACCCCAATTAGGCTGTCAGAGAGGCTTTGAGTTTGCTGTGTGGATCCGGCCTGTGAACTCAGAGCTCAAAAGTGAGTTCCCTCTCAACAGGTCAGAAAGTGGAAGCACCCGTATTACTTGTTATCTGAAAATTTATGGTTCTTTCCTGGTATAAATCTCATTTCTATTTTCTTCTTGAGACAAAGACACACATAGTGTTGTATGTGCTAACAGACTCATATTTGGAGCCCAGCAATTGGAATGCCTTGCAAGGAAGATAAATCCCATCTTGTTAAGAAAATATAGCACTGGTACAAGTTCTTTCTCAAGAAGCTTACATTTTGCTCATGTACTAAACATATTAGCCAGGGCACTAAAGAAAAAGATAAAGTAAGATGACAAAAAGAACAGCCAAAATTTATTTCTAGAAAATTATGTAACCAACAATTTTTAAAATTTTTTTGAGATATCTTTCTTTTGTGTTATATTGTTAAAACAACAGGCCAAATAGGTTGTTTTTTTTTTTTAATTTCTCCAGTTAAAATACACAATTCACAATATACATTCTTTTCATTCTAGAGTTTAAAATTAAGAAATCAGATAAAACAATGCATACCAAAGAACAAAACAGCTAAGTGTGTGGTTTTCAGGACTCCTGAAACTAAACCTCTCATTAAAGTATTCATTCTACTGACTCCAGAGTCCATCTTCCTCTGTGACCTGCCCGTAGGCTCCTTGTAGTAAAGTGGTCTCAGCCTGGGCAGGTGAGTTTCAGTCAAAGGTCCAGGTTGCTTGGCTCAGATGTTGACACTAATAGGTGCCTCGGGCAGCTCCCAGCCACTGGTGCGTGCAGGAGTGAGGGTCTGGGTGTGGGTGATGGATTGGGGAACCATTAAAGGCTTGGGGACAAGCACTTCCAGAGGGCATACAACTGAGCTTTCACACATGCATCTCATTTGTCTCCCACCCAGTAATGGAGCCAAGTGAGAGCATGCAAAAGAGCCCAGTAGCAGGATGCAGGGACACAGTAGTACTTCAAGTCCTTGCTGCCTATTGGAAGCTAAGGCTGGTCCTGTCTTCTTAGATAAGGAGAGTGGGATCAGAAGCATGGGGTAGAAGAGGAGGTGGCCTAGAAAATGCTTCAAGGGAAGGTATGCACATCTAGTCAGTCACTAAAGTGAGACCACAGAGGTGACACCCTAAGTACTTCATGACAGAGCAGACACCCTTATGGATGGCTGCTTTATGTTTGCAATGGAGCACACAAACATGAGAGCCAACCAAACAATACTGGCCCTGTCAATTTTAGCTGTTCCTTAGCTCTATCCCAGATCTGTGTCCTAGCATGGCACCAAACCCTAACACAGGGTGCTCAGCCTCAGGGGGTTCTGAGGTTGTGTCTGGCTCACATCTGGGTCACTGAGATCCAGTAGGACTGTCTTCTGTGAGGGCACTCAGTCTAGGATGGAAGAGTGTATGGAAATCATTGAGTACAAGGTGTTCACCATTCACTCATTCAATCATCCATTCAACAATTACCAACTGCCCAGGCTGCCTTGACACTGGAGATGTTGCTGACTTGGACTTTGGGGAAAGACTCTGGAGTAGGCAGAAGGGATAAAGGAGAACCAGGGAAGTTGGGTGCAGAGAAGGTAGGTTCCTCTTGACTTAGCTCAGTATTCACTGTGACCCCCAAGAAACAAGTCACCTCACCTCAAGCTGCTGTATCAGCATTGTGGGAACAAGCATGCTTGCCTGGCTGAGATTTGAGA
This sequence comes from Mastomys natalensis, assembly GCA_021653895.1. NCBI lineage: Eukaryota > Metazoa > Chordata > Mammalia > Rodentia > Muridae > Mastomys > Mastomys natalensis. Next base: position 18,854 of record JAJTUV010002112.1, on the reverse strand, counting down.
ACGTAACAAACAATGTGCTTTAAACATCACACTCTTGACACCTTGATGTCAGTGTGTCTGATGGATGAATGGGTGACTCTAAATTCTTAGGGACAAATGCATAGGCTTCATTTGTTCAGTCTTGAGGCAGGGATACAAGTCTCTGTGTGTGAAGGTCTAGTTTAGTATAGCATTCGTTTATTCTCTTTAGAGAAAGGGTAAAGTTGCTTTCAGTTGTCTCTGTTGAGCAGTAATAAAGCTGGCCAATGAGAGCAGTTTCCTGCAGGCAGAGAGGGCTTAGCCTGAGTGATGCTGCTTAGCATGCTGAAACTCAAAGGGGTCTCAATGTTTCAGCAGATGGATGCCGGAAGCCCCAGCAGAATTTTACCCAGAAGCTCTAGAAAGCTTGGATCCAGTCCCCGTAGATGACAGATCTCCCAGTAAGAGGTCAGGTCTTCAGTTAAACTCAGCATATGCTGCTGTGGAGAGGGGAACAGAGCAGACACACCCCAGCCAGGGTGCATGTGCCTATACCTAAACCTGAGGTTAGGGAGAGGGAGCAGAGTGTAGAACACAGGTAGGTACAATTAGTCAGTGCAATATAGCAATATGGTATTTGGGCTTGTGTATTTAAAGTAATTGCTTTGGAACCAAATAGCCTCCATTCAGCCTGGGCTGTGGCTGCTCTTCATCTTTGTCCTAACCATGGGGAGGAGGCTCTTGTAGAGCAACAGCCAGCATTTTATAGGGCAACAACCATTTTCTGCTAGACTGACTAGGATAGATTCTTAGTTGGTCCTCCAAAGGTTTATTGGCTGAATCACATTTTTTTTAAGCTTCATAGTATTCAACTTCTGCTATATCCTGTAACATTTCACACACTTCCTAGTCCTGAATGCAAGGATGACCTTCTCAGAGTATTATTTGAAGACATCATGAGTAGATGCTATAATGCGTGAATTTTCCCTTAAGGATTCTGTCTGGGACAGTGCTCTATGGTGTGTGTGTGTGTGTGTGTGTGTGTGTGTGTTTGTGTGTGTGTGTGTGTGTTTGTGGTGTGTATATGTGTGTGTATTTGTGGTGTGTTTATGTGGTTTGTTTGTGTGGTGTGTGGGCAAGTGCATGGTTTGATGGTTTGTGTGCCAGGAGTCCTTGGTAACCTGCAATGGATGAGTCTCTGCTCATCACCTAGTTCTTTACCTTAGAGTTATCTACTTGGGGGAACCTCCAGATTCTGTCTTACTGAAAGTTCTGCTAATCACTGTGTTGCTGGGTCCATGAGTGACAGATGACTCCAACTACAGGGGACATGCTTTAAGAAATGAAAGATTAGCCTGGAAGTGGTGGTGCACACCTTTAATCCCAGCACTTGGGAGGCAGAGGCAAGGAGATCCTGTGAGTCTGAGATCATCCTGGCCAACCTGGTCTACAGAGTGAGTTCCAGGACCAGGACTACCCAGAAAAAACCTTCTCTCAAAAAAAAAAAAAAAAGAAAGAAAGAAAGAAAGAAAAGAAAAGAAAGAAAGGAAAAGAAAAGAAAAGAAACAAAAAGAAAAGAAAAGAAAAGAAAGAAAGGAAAAGAAAAGAAAAGAAAAGAAAGAAAAGAAAAGAAAAGAAAAGAAAAGAAAAGAAAAGAAAAGAAAAGAAAGAAGATTAGGAAGAGCTGGGCAAGGTGACTGTAATCCCAGCCTTCAGGCAGCCTGGGTGCTCTCTCTCTCTCTCTCTCTCTCTCTCTCTCTCTCTCTCACACACACACACACACACACACACATCCAACAATGCAAGATATTTTGGAAAATGGTAGTGTCAAACCCTTCAAAAAAGAAAGGTAGGAAGAAAGGAAGGAAGACCCATGACAGAAGCGTATAGTCATCACAGACACGCTCCATGTTTAGTCACCATATGAAATGAGAACTCATGTCTTGAAGTCAAGGGCTTACTTTCACTTTCTCAAACATGTCGAAGGAACATTGGGGTTCCTTGGGAATATCCTTTTTAGAATGCAGATTGTTCCTCACTGTGACCAATCCATATCCAGGGAGATTATGGCTCCTGCTGTTAGTATGCTCTTTGGCTTTTAAAATCCCAAGATTATTATGACTTAGTTGAATAACCGAATGTGTGGACATTTTGAATTGTCATTTCCCTCTGAAGTTTGGTGCTTGTTTCTATATTTGAAATGGCTCAGCTGCCTCTCAGAGACTTGTCCTCTCAGATGAGGAACTGGGTGTCCAGTAGGACACCATCATTTCTTTGTGACATCTCGTGCTGTGGACTTACAGTTACCTTAATAATTTGGCATTTTCTATAAGTTTCACCATTTCAAAGGCAACAAAGAGAGGGAATGGGGGAGAAACTGGGGCGTAAGTACCATATTGGGGTCTTTAGCAACATGCGCTTTGCCTTGTCAATGACACTCTGGTCTAGCCAATGTGCACCTTTAGAGAGAAGATCAAGCTCACCTTGTCTGCTTTGTTTGGTTTCCGGTTTTGCTTTCAGCAGAGTCCAGGAAAGTAGTCCTTTGTGATGTTGGCGTTGGCTGCACCAGCACCCGTGAATGCCTTCCCTCCAAATGTTCACCAGTCACATGAACTGTCTTCGAGAAAGGGTGGATTCTGTTTGACTTTTAACACTACCACTTTCCAAATATCCTACATTAGTGTGTGTGTGTGTGTGTGAAAGAGAGAGAGAGAGAATGAGAGAATATTCTTGTGACAGGGTCTGATGTAACCCAGGCTTGCCTTGAATCTCAAATTCACTATGTAGCTAAGACTGTTCTTGAAACTTGATTTTCTGTCTTTGACTCTTAAGTGTTAAAATTACATTGATTTGCAACCACAACCTACTGGAATATTTTTAATTGTGTTTTTCTCATAGAGAGCTCATCTGTTTGGTATTCCATTACTTATTAGTGGTTTGAATGGCCAAACCATCTTTAAGTACCTAAAACTGACTTTTAGGCAACCAAAACATTATAAAAAGATTTTTTCCTTTATTAATTTTAATAGAAATCCAGCATCGGATACAAAAAATAAACACAACTTCCCACGATGCAGCTGCCACACAGCCATGACACCCGGACAGCATCCAATTTTGTGGAAGCCCAGATGCAAGTCACAATGTACATCTTCTTCTTGTAGCTAGTTATTTTGTTCTGCCCAATTTTCTTGCAAAGATACAGTGTAAAGTGGGATGCCCCCCTTTTAGTGTGTTATTCTATTAAAATAGGCCCAAAGATCCAAAACCCCTTTTACTTATATTTTAAATAATTTATATTTTCCTGTATTTTAAAAATCGAATTACATTTGGAGAGAGAGTAGGGGTTGGCTGTAAGCTTGGTTAAGCAACACCAAGGCCACCCACCTACCACACAGGTCACCTCCTCATGGCAGCCACTGAGATTCCACAGCACACCACGCAGGAACAGCACCCAGCAACCCGGAGCCAGGCTTCTGCTCCCCATTCCCTCTCATCTGGGACACTGCGGGTTCAGAGGACCACGGCTCTCTAAGCAGGCGGATTTGAAATAAGCCAAGGCAAATCTGCCATGTTGGTACAAGTGGGACTGAACTCACTAAAGGGCAAGACTGACGTGGCTTAAGAGTTCGCTCTCTGCTCTCTTCCAGGGAAAGAGCTCCTCCTATCTATCTTGGGATGGTATGTGTCCCAGTGTCCATGTCCCCAGAGAATGCCAGATGATACAAAGATTCATGACAGCTAGCGGGAACATTAAGGAGCTCCAGAAAGCGCAGAAGTCCAAATGATATTGAGTTCCTTGCCAGTCACTGTGAATATAACGGACCTGGAAATACTGGGGAGTTAAATTCTCAGGGAAGTTCTCAGGATTCTGCTTGCCTGAGAGCAGCCACAGCAAGGGAGGAGGCAGGAGTAGAGAGAAACCAAAACAGGTGTGGTCACCGCACCTGCCTCAGGTGAGCTTTAGTGAGTGTAAGGGTGGGGTGGGGGGTGGGAGCAGCGGTTAAGTAAGGCGAACCCAAAGCTGTTCAGGGATTCCTAGGTCCAACCACTCTGTGGTCTGGGAACAGTGAGGTTCTGTAACAGGGGCATTAACAATGCCAGAAACACAGTGACAGGGGAGGGAGCTGGTGTCCCCAGGAATCTCTCTCTAAGTTCCCAACTCCCCAAATTTGGAAAGTCACTCTTTCTATGCAGCCTAAGCACAAGAGTCCTGGACTCCTCTCAATATGCAATCTCATGAGGGTGGAAGGCAGGCACCTGTCCTCTTCTCTGGGGTTGCTGCACCCCTACCCCACTCCCTAGCTGCCCTGAAACAGGTGGCCGGGAGGTGGGAGCCAATCACAGAAGGGCGCTCTGGATGCTCTTGTAGGGCAGCTTCCTCCCATCCTATCACCTGCTGCAAGACATCCCCTCTGGAGACCGGAGACCTCCAGTCTTCTTTAGGAACCTATCACCCATTTAAGAAGGCTCTCTGGGCGCTCTGTCAGATTGCTTAGGGATGGATCTATTTCCCCTGGTTGATGGGTACACAGCAAGCTGTACCTTCCTTAGCCAATCCACACAGGAGCTCCGCCATTTCCTATGCAGCACCCATGGGGCTCCCAGGAGGGATTGATTCTGGACCTGAGCTCAGTGTTAGAACAGAGCACCTGACCAGTCTCCAGCCTTCCTTCAAACTTCAGTCCCATCCCGGCTGTAGATGAGGTGCCCCACCCTAAAGCCAGTAGCCCCTGTCTGATGGCCCGGAGCAAAGCCCCGGGCTGTGTTAGGAATCTGAGGATTGTGGGCAGCCGCAGTTGGTGGCCTTCGCAAAGAAAAGTCATGAGCCAGACCATCAGAGAGGCTGCTAAAGCCACCGGCCAGGGCTCCCACGGCTGTGGAGAAGCCGGAGAGGCAAGCGGCTGCTTCGGGTGCAGGCGGGGATGGTGAGGTCTGCGGGTCCTGGGAAGCCGAGCCACAGGGCTCCAGTGCAGCTCCCTCTGGCCTGCTGACTCCGGGCACAGGGGCCTCGCTAGTCTCCCTCTCCTTCTCCTCTTCCTTCGGAAGTTCCCATTGTCGAACATCTTCTCGCAGTTTGGGTCCAGCGTCCAATAATTGCCTTTTCCTGGAGAGGAAGGCAGTTAGTTCAGAAAACCCTGTATTGACTCCACTGGTCCCTACAAAGGTCCTGAGCCTTGAGGGTTCACTATGTAGGGAATGGGTCTCCACAGTCAGACTGGGTGCACTAGAAAGACCCAGCCGTGGACCCTTGAGGGTATCCAACCACAGCAAGTTGGAGGCTGGAGAGACTGCCCAAGAGAATCTGAATTATTTGGGCTCAGCCACATCTGGCCTCCACATCACTCCTTAATCCTGCCCAGATTTTTAAAAAGGTAGGCTCTGTTTCTTTCATTTTACAGGGAAGTGTATCGAGGCCCAGAGACCTTAAACTCCCAAGGTCACTCACTCAGTTGGCTAGCTTTCTAAGTAGGTCTCAAGCAGATGAGCAGAGAGCCCTGGGTTCATAGGACTGGAAACTAAGACCTGAGAACTCTGCAGCCATCTAGGAAACTGTCTGCCTAAAATGTTTCTCCTTCCCGTATCACCCCACCAGAGCTCTCTCACAAGTGGGTTCCCCCAGGGTCGCTTCCATCCCAGCCACCCCATGGACCGGGCGCAAGTACTGCTGTTTACCTGGATCATTCTCATCTCGGGGCACCTTCTTGAAGCAATCATTGAGCGACAGGTTGTGGCGGATGGAGTTCTGCCAGCCCGCCTTGCTGCTCTTGTAGAAGGGGAAGTTGCCGGCCACATACTGGTAGATCTGGCTGAGTGTCAACCTGCGCAGTGGCGCGCTTTGGATGGCCATGGCTATGAGCGCAGAGTAGGAGTAGGGCGGCCGTACCAGCCTCAGCAGCTCTTGCTGTCCGGATAGGCTCAGCCACGCGAGATCGGCGCCCGCCAGACCGCCTGAAGCGCCGAGGAGCGAACCCGGGACGGCGAGGGCCGCTGCAGCATAGGATGGAGCCGGTCCTGGACCCGTCGCATAGGGCGCCGGGCTGAGAGCGGCCGAGTTCACCCACAGGCGCCGGCCAGAGCTTAGATCCGCTCGGCTGTAGCTCGGGGGATGAGCAATGGCCCGAGTCAGGCCGTGAGGGACTGAGCAGGAACCCAGGCCGTCGCAGAACCCAGCCATATCCAGATCTCCTCCAGCCTGGGCCGGCGGTGCAGGTGGCTCTGTGCCGAAGCTCATGGGTGCTCCATTCACCCAGTGAGGATGCCCTCACACTCCTGACCTGGGTCCTTTAAATGCCTTTGGGGAGGGGTGAGAGTATCCAAGGTGGTGAGTCTCCTCCCTTGTCACCTTGGAGGAGTGAAGTCCGTGTCCCCGCCCTCAGTTTTCAGCCCCGCCCTGGGACACCCAGACAAACAGTCCTGGAACTCTCCCAGGGTACTTAGTTCCCTCTAGGTTCAGAGTCCTTTGTGGCCTGCAGTGGTCCTGAGGATGAAGATTCAAAGTTTTCTCAGATTCCAGCTCCTAATACTAGGCTAAGGAGCTCTGTTCTCTGCATTGGCCCATTTGCCCAAATTGAGAGTAATTGTCATGCGCATAAGTTCCAAGTGAGGTCCTTGGGTGTGATGGACAGGGCCCCAAGAAGAGGTGTTAAAAAGAGTTGTCTGGAGTTCTGTACTATGCCAGAAGGAAACCTGGTGCGTTTCACTGGAAATCCTGAAACTCCCACCCAAGGAATCCTGATTTTCAGATGCTGGAAGAGTCTGGGCCCTTGCTCTGTAGCCTGGACACCTAGTACAAGCATGGGTGGTGAAGGCCTTCCTGACATAGAACCTAAGAAACCAAGGGCTGATCCCTATCTATCCCTCCATTTTGAGGCTGAAGAACAAGGCTGAAGGCTTTCCTAGCTGTCTCTCCTGATCCAGATCCTGGTTAACTAGCACACTCACTTTCCCAAATGCCCTTGCCATAGGCACCATGGGGGCTTAGCAACAAATAAGGCTACAGCTGTGACACAGAGTGGTACAGTTCTGACTGAGGTGTCTCAGAATCGTTCACTGAGGCCAATTGACTGGAGAGATAAGATTTCTGGCATAAGAAAAATAAGGGGAGGCATGGTGGGGTAGGGGTGGGTACCACAGTGGGTCCCACTATCCCCCAAATTATTGTCTCCAGTGTGAGAGAACAAATTGTTGAAATTGGCTGACCTAGGGACCCTTCCTGTTTACCATAGCAACTTAATATGTTGGGTAATAAAAGGAAAGGTCCAATCCGGCCTGGCTTTTGGCTGAGGAGGAGCCTGCTGTTTGGGCCAGTGGTTTGGCCTGGCCTTGGGACAAAGGAATTCTGCGCTGTAATGGTACATAGACTTTGTGTGACACAATCAGTTAGTGGGGCAGTTTGATAAGTGCAGGAGGAAGTGAGACTCCATCTAGCACAAATTTGGCCTCTTTACTCTGTAGCCTTAGGAAGAGGTTGGTTAAGTAAAGGTAGTGCCCAGCCAGTGACAAAGGCCAGCCAGTGACAAAAGCAGCCTGGAATTGACTTATATGGGCTCTCTAGTCAGACTGTGGCCCTGCCTCCATTCACCAGAGGGCTAGCTGGGGGAGCAAGTACCCTCAGATAACACTGATATGCCCCCCCAAACACAGACACAGACACGTACACACACACATACCACAGACACACACACACACAGAGAAAGAGAGAGAGAGAGACAGACAGACAGAAAAAGACAGAGACACCGAAAAAGACAGAAACAGACAGAGACAGAGAAAGACAGAACAAAAAGACAGGAAGACAGAAACAGAGAAAGACAGAGACAGACAGAAACAGAAAGGCAGAAACAGAGAAAGACAGAGACAAAGAGACAGAGAGAGACAGAGAGACCCAGTGATGGGAAGCTGTCTGAGCTTCCCCTCTCTCCCTGGCTTCTCAAGAGGTGTTATCTATTGTATTTCCTAAACAGCACCCAGTGCCACTGGCCTCTCTATTGAGCCGTTTCTAAGATGTGCTCAGAGTTATAAAAGGGTTCTCTGTGGGTTTAAAGACCTTGGAGGGGAGTTTCTTTCCACCAGCAAATGTGGGTTTTCCTCACAGTACCAGCAAAGGGGCACCCACCCCCTTCCTTAACTTGTCACTGGTTTGGGACCTTTTCTCCACCTCCTGGAATCTTGTTGTAGATGCGGAAGTTCTTTTTTTTTTTTTTTTTTTTTTGGTTTTTTTTTCCAGACAGGGTTTCTCTGTGTAGTCCGGGCTGTCCTGGAACTCACTCTGTAGACCAGGCTGGCCTCGAACTCAGAAATCCGCCTGCCTCTGCCTCTCAAGTGCTGGGATTAAAGGCGTGAGCCACCACCACCCGACTGCGGAAGCATCTTCTAACAGCACGAGCATCACAAGGCAGCATCACTGAGGCTGCAGCTCTGCCTCAGCCACGTGGTCCCCGAGACAGTCCACTATGAGAGCCATAGCCAGACGGTGGAGTCATGTGCATCGTAAGAATGCACCTGCCTTCTCTGGCTTCTGTGTTGTGACGTGTCTGTCAGGAACATGGCTGTTTCCTTACAGAGGTTTCCATGACCCAAGGTGTTAAATGGAGTAGACATTTGCCTTACATTGTGATGAGAGAGGGAAGTTTTATTTTATCCACAGTTGGCTGTAATATTGGTAGAAAGCTGCAGCCATCCAGACAACAGTCACTGGCAAAAACGACAGGTAAATAAACCAATGGAGCGGAATGGAGAGCCTGAGCTCACCTGTGTACCTACAGCCAGCTGACCTTCCCCAAAGAATCTAAGAGAGTGCATCAGAAAAAAGGCCACGTTTCCGATAAACAGGGCTGGGGAAAACTCACACCTACATGCAGAAGGAAGCTTGACTCTCATCTGTCAGAAGTTGACTTTAAAATGATTGAAGGTTAAAACTCGAGTCCCGGAACAATGAAACTATAGATGAGAACACAACATCCTCCAGGAAATAGTGGACTTTCTAAAAAAAAAAGACAAGCAGGATTGTTTTTAACTGAAAAGCTTCTGCACAGTGATGTCATGAACTACTGAACGGGAGAGAACGTTTGTGAGCTGTGCATCTGAAAGGAGGGTTATAAACATTCAGAATAGATAAGGAACTCCAAACTCAACAGCAAGTAATAATAATCTGGTCCAAAAACAGACAATAACTCAAATGTCTAAATCCTTTCTTCAAAAGATAGCATACAAATAGACAACTGGTATATGAAAAGATACCCAACATTATCAGTCACCGGAGTGATGCAAATCAAAACAGCACAATGTGCTATCAACCAACAAGAGGAAGAATAGTTGTCATCAGAAAGGTAGAAGATAACCGGTGTGGTGGGGAAGTAGATAACAGGGAACCCCTGAACACTCTTGGGAAAGTGTACATCAATGCAAACTGTTGTGAAGAACAGTCTGGGGGATTCTCAAACAAAACAAACAAAAAAAACAAAACAAAACAAAAAACCAAACAAAAACCCAGGAGAACTGTGTTTGGTCCAGCAATCTTCTCACTGTGTGTTCAAAAGAAGAAATCAGAAGCTGAAGAGTCACTGCCACACCCACATTTATTGTAGCTCTATTCACAATAGCCAAGAAACAAAACTAGTACAAGTGTTCAACCATAAATAAGATGTGGTATGTATACACAATGGAGTACTATACAGGCATAAAAGAAGGAACTCATGTCACTTATGACAACATGGATGGACTGGAGGTCAAGTTAAATAAAATAAGCAGAACATGAGAAGACAAGTGCTGTATGATATCACTCATGTATAGGATACAGAAGTCTTGGCTTCATAGAAATTGAGAGACAAAGGATGCTTGACAGAGGCTGAGAGTCTAGCACAGAAACTAAAGTGCAGGTTGAGATAAGAGTAAGAAGTCTTGGGTGCTAGGATGCAGTAAGCAGGTGATCACAGAAATTGTGTACTTTCTACTTCCAGGAGTACAAGAAAGGATTTGGGATCTTTTCATCAAAAAGAGGCAAAAAAGGAGAAGGAGGAAAGGAGGAGGAGGGAGAGGAGAAAGAATAAATAATGATAATAAATAATAATAACAAGAAGAAGGAGGAAGAGGAGGAGAGGAGGAGGGGAGAAGAGAAACCATGATAAGTGAGTACTTGAGGAACTACATGGGTGTATCTGTGTATTTAAACATGACCCCATGATTCCTTGTAGTAAGTACAATTTTGGCTTTGTTCATGAGTTAAAAATAAAATTAAAATCATTTCCTGGGTTGGGGGAGGCACACACACAGTTCTGAGAATCAATTCAAAAAACATCAATAATGAGTTTTGAGAGTGTGTTGAGTCTGAAGGACAGCTAGCCTCTTTCCAGGTTTTTATCTTTTCAGTTTCTTTCTGTTGAGGTTTAAAACTCTTGAACACTGTGGTCTCTAGGACCTCCAAGATCAAGTGAACCTTTCTGTAATTCTCCTGTATAAAAAATCATTATAATTTATGCTGTATTTCTATCCCCTTCTCTGATGTCCGAGCCTGCTGCCTGTCTTTACAGTAATAGCTTTCTGAGCTTTCAGCAGGTTGGACCTCAAAATGACTTTCAGTGGATGGAGTACAGTCATTTGGGAAAATGTTTTAATACCTGAATCATCTTTGAGGGACCCTGATGAGAATTTTTCGAAGAGAAAAATATTTCTAAGAGAGAACTCACAGGCTGAGATCATGTCCTGCTGAGTCTCAGGGCAGGACGACAGCCCTGGGTCCTTTTCCAATCTCTGACTGATTGAAGTGATTTACTGCTTCCCTTGTGGCCAGTACCTACCTTCCAGAATCCACTACTAAACACAAGCCACATCTAGGTGCACCCACACCTGTAGCTGACCCACACCTGCAAGTACATCAATCTGCAGGTGCACCCACACCTGCAGCTATACCCATCCTGAAGCTATACCCACACCTGCAGCTATACCCACACCTGCAGCTATACTGACACCTACAGGTGAGCCCACATCTGCAGATGCACCCACACCTGCAGATGTACCCACACCTGCAGGTGACCCACACCTGCAGATGCCCCACATCTGCAGCTGTACCATACCTGCAGGTGAATCCACACCTGTAGGTGAACCCACACCTGAGATGCACCCACACCTGCAGATGCACCCGCACCTGCAGCTTTACCCACACCTGTTGCTGCCGTTACCCCCCTTTCACTAGTCAAGCCTCTCCTGGGGGCAGCAGTGGGGTGCAATATAGAAACACTGAGGTGTGGCTCTGTGGCCTGTGTTCCTACTTACACTTCTCAGCCATCAGGGATTCAGTTGGAGGAACTCAATCACTGGAGGCATGTCCTTGGGGAAGGGCGTCTTGTTTTGTCTTTGTTTCCTGTCCACCACGAGGTGAATAGTCTCTTCCCTTCCGCTCCTACCACCGTTATGTATGACATTACGCCTGAGCTTCGAAGCCAAACAAAGATGGGTTGAAGTCCCTGAAACTGCCAACCAAGGGTAATGTCTTTCCTTTTCTAAGTTGTTCTCTTAGGTATTGAGATACAAAAGTAATATGCTCAGTTAAACACTTGACTGTTCATACATGTTAAACTCTAATCCAAATATGTTATCATCTATCTATCTATATTTTATCTATCACTAGGGACTGAACTCAGGACCTTCCATATGCTAGGGAGGCACTCTATACCTTGGCCTTACCACATACATTCTTGATATAAAAACTGAAGAATAATTTTGCCTCTGGTATGTTTTTCTCTGATGCCCTTTTATTAGGGAAACATTGGCCAGGATTTAAGTATAGCCCATTTAACTAATTTCAAGACTTGTTTTGCTTTTTGTGTATTTAAACTTTTATTCTTAAAAAAAACCAAAAATAAAATTAGAACTCACAAATACTACTAATTATTTTTGGTTTTATTCTATAGCAATCAGTGCCTACCAAAAACAAAACAAACAAAATGGCCATGTTCTACATATCCCCACCCTTACCAACACGGCTAGCAAATTAACGGGAAATCCCTTAATGTTATATAAAGCAGTAAATATTTAAAATTCTCAAATTATCCTACATTAATTTATACATTTTCATATATTAACCTTTATGTTAATATGTTAATATTAACCTTTTATGTTTTCAGATCAGAATCCAGTGTATACATGTTTTTTTGTATACACTGCTCCAGATATGACTTGTGCTTTAAGTTCTAGAATAGTCCCTGGCTCCCACTCTAGACATTTTATAGAAATTTATACGAATTCTGGGGTAAGTTCTGTACACTGAGTGTGGAGAGAGGCCCACATCTGTGCCTGTCCGATGCTTCTTCTTGTAATACAACCACATATTACTGAGTCTCCTGCATCCCACAATTGCGGGAAGCTAGGGCTGACAAAGCCAGCCTGAGAGGTAGCAGAAAATGCTAGTTTGTCACACAGAAAAGCACAGGCCACAGTGTAAGAGGCTCCTTCACATGGCCACAGGGTGGCCACAGCACACTTCATAAGCCATAAGGGTGGATGTGTCGCCCATTTTGGCAATAGTTGCTATGTACCAATTTTCTTAAATTAAGGAAAACTGTTAGCTGATTTCTATAATTAAATTTTACTAATTTACATTGATGGGGCATGAAGCTTGCTTGCATTTCATATTTCAGTTGTGGTGAGAAACTAGCATTTTTAGGGGAATTAGAATGATGTAGGTTCAATTAAGGAGTCACACATGGTCAGTGGGTCTTTGGTGTACCTAACCTGTGGTCTTTTCATCTTCTGACACAGCTCTGAAGTTCTGTTTGAATTAAGGTAAATGGTTTCAGTCATGCTGAGGAGGGACATGAGTGTTGAGGCTGGAGCACTGTAGTAGAAGTTGGGCGCCAATTTGTAGTAGGAATTATTTAGCCCCAAATTTGTTCGCTGTAAGTCTCCTACCTGATGGAGACCAGTAAAGGAAAACACAATTCAATAATTATGGTATAAATTGCACGCCTGGATTGGGCGGATTTACCACTACACTACTCTAATCCCCAGCTATGAGATCCCTTCCTTCATTGGCTTCCTTCTACCACCGCTACCTTCTGCTTCAACTTCCTCGTGCTCTTTCTGCTTCTTCTTCCTCTGCTTCTGCTCCCCCAGTGACTTCCTTCTCTTCTCCCTGCTTCTGCTCTACCTTTTATATCGAATTCCTCTCACTCTCTCCTCCCCTAAGCCTTTTTCTCTGCCTCCCCTTCTACTGCCCAATCTCTGGCTCTAGTCTTTATTTTACAGGTTTTAATTGGACAGAAGGTTTACAAGATGTTTCTGTGTACAGATTCAATCATCCCTGCAGCCCCTCCCAGAAGGTGGAACTAGGATCAAAATTCAAGGCTGGGGGCTATCCACTGGGAACTAGGAAAAATTCAAGGCTGGGGCTATCCACAACATTGATTCAATCCTCCCTGGATCCCCTCTCAGGGGGGGAACTAATCAAAATACAAGGCTGGGGATCCACAACAGAGCACTTCCCTGACATGGAGCTTGGTTGTGGAATTGAAGGGATGATGGCAGGTGGGCCCCAGGATGGTGCGTGGACTTGTCCAATTTCAGTCTGCAGGAAGTCTTCCTATATGAACTGCTGCTGGCTTTGTATTCGTGTAGCGGTCTCTGAATCAGTCACCCCACTGGAAGTTACAAAGTAGAAATTTTAATTCTGTCATTTCTTCAACATCCATTAACTGACAATTCTTTATTTAAAAAAAAAAATCAGCGAAGCAAATATGCCAATTATCTACACACATTTGTCATCGCTGGAGTCTCCCTACTCATTTGAAACTATGACTGCTATATGATATTCACATACTCCTTTTCCTTATTTGAGTAATTTTATTATAATTTCTTTTGAGGCAGGATCTTTTTCAGTAGCCCAGGCTGGCTTCACATTTACTATGTAGCCCAGGCTAGTTTTGAATTTGGCAATCTTCCTGCATCTACTTCTGAGGACTGGGATGACAGCATGGAATCACCTGGCATTTATTTTCCTAGTCTTTGATGATGAGATGATGAAATGATGACGATAATGATGGTGATTTGGACAGGGTCTCATTATATAGTATGACTGGCCTGAAACTTGCTATGCGGAAGAGACTGGATGAGAAACTAACAGAGATTCACTGTGTCTGTTTCCCAAGGACTGGGATTAAAGGTATGTTATCATCATGCCTAATCAATTGACCAATTCTCTTTTTTTGTAATCTTTTTCTCCCCTTTTTAAAATAATATTTTTACTGGATATTTTATTTACATTTCAGATGTTATCCCTTTTCCCCATTCCCCCCAAAACCGTCCTATCCCATCTCCCCTCCTCCTGCATCTATGAGGATGTGCCACCATCTACACACTCCACTACCCACACTCCCACCCCCCCACCTTGAATTCCCCCCACTGGGGTGTCCAGCCTTCACGGACCAAGGGACCTCCCCCTCCCACCTATGCCCGACAAGGCCACCCTTTCCCCATAAATCCCGCTGGAGCCATGGGTCCCTCATATGTGCTCCCAGGCTGGGGGTTTTTTGCCCTGGGAGCTCTGGTTGGTTGGTATTGTTGCTTTTCCCCATGGGGCCCGCAAATTTCTTTCAGTTTCCTTCAGTCTTTTTTCTAACTCCTCCATGGGGGCCCCTCTGATCAGTTCAATGGTTGGGTCTGTGAGCATCCGCCCGGCATATGTCGCCCCTGGCCGACCTTAAGGAGACAGCTATATTAGTCTCCTGTCAGCTTTGTACTTTGGCCCCCACATCAGTTGTCTCCCTTTGAGGGGGAAAGGGATACCCAGGTGGAACGTCTCCAAAGCCCCCTCTTCAGTTCTGTCCCACACTTTGTCTCCATTTTTGCTCCATGAGTATTTTGTTGGGGAAGGGTAACAAAATTGACCAATTCTGAAGAGCAACACACTCCCAAAGTCACTTAAGTCATTGCTAATTTCATACTTTTTGGCTTACCTCTCCCCTTTTCCCTTACATTATTAAATTTTATATATTTAATCTTTCAATACATTGAAATTTAAAATGATTCTTTGTATTGTTCAAAAGCAGTCCTGTTGCCCTTTTCCTGGGCTCGCCAGTTTTGTGAATATACCCTCAGTTTTGGCACAAGCTGTCCCAGCCTTACTTATGCTGTCCTGACCCCGACTGTCTGACCAGCCAGGTCCTGGTTTTTTTATCCCTGAGGCATTAATACAAAACCAAAATACAGGGGAGGGGGGAGTGTTAGTATTAAGCCCAAATAGGTGAGTGACGTCATTTTCAGGTGACGGCGACTTCAAACCTGTTGCAAAGGGAAAACCGCCAAACATTCCCACAATCCCCCCTGACTACCTCACCGGTACCTGGGAAAGAGAATAAAGTTCATGGCCTGTATAAATAGGCAAGAGCCACCAACCCCACGTTCTCTTTTCTCTGCCATCTTTCTCCCCGCTCCTTTCCCACTCTCTACCCGAATAAATTCACGCTCTCCCATGGAACTAGCTGGTTCTGCTGGGTCTGTTCTAAGCTGCGCACCGTAACCTTTCAGGGAGAGAGGGCTTGTTTTCCTTGGAAGAAGAAAACAAGGGGTTTCTAGATTTTTTCCACAGGTGAGCTGAGATTTTTTATCTAAAAAAAAAAAAAACAAACAACAAACAAAAAAAACCTTTGAAGTTAATTTACCTTATCAAATGCTTAAAATTTTTTTTTTTTTTAAACCCGCTTTTACTTTTTACACTTGAAGCTAGATATTTTGATTTCTAATAAGGCATTATATTCCCACTTTTTTTATTAGATAAGGAGATATTGTTACTTTAACAGGATGTAAATGAGGCTTAGGAATTTTTCGGGAACACCACAACACCACACACACACCACACTTTAAAACTATACCCCAATGCCATGCATTGCAAAACACCCCAGAACCTGTAGCTTCTTTTCGGGGTGGTCTATTTCTCTGCACGACTGACTACAGCATTTTCTCATGGTTGTTCACCTTTTTCCATTCATTTATGCCAAAATTTTTAAATTTGTGGAGGATGGAATGTATTGTAATATATTTTTTATCTCACGGGTTTAATTCACCTTTGCAAAATTTTTCTTTCCTGTATAACTTACTACTTAGGATTATGAATTTTGGGATATTTAGAGCTATGAAAGCCTAGGAATCACCCAAAGAATGGACAGGTGACAGGGTCTTTGCAGTTGAGAGTTTGGGAAAAAAGGGAAAACCGGGGGCCCCAAAAAAAAACACTTGGTCAAGGGGAAATTCTGGGTTATGTTAACAATGCCTAGTTTCTGGGGGGGAATTTAACTTGGCCCTAAATTTTTTTCTTCCTCTTTAGATTGCAAGAGGAATCACTCTTACCATCAACCTCACCCCCCCGGGTTTAACGAAGCATTTGTGAATGTTTTCCTGGAGGTGTACGGGGGGCGGGGGTTTTTTTTTTTTTAAAAAAATGCTTTTTAGCTGAGTTTTCAAGTTGCATTGTACCTCTTTGTTAGCGAATGAAACCAAAAAGTCCATTACTGGAAAGAGAGAGGCTGCTTCCTTTCCCCAGTTTTAGGAGGGGGGGCCTTTTTTCCTCCAGGAGCCACCGCTTGTGTTATTGGTTGGGGGCGCCATTAGTGGTAATAACAATCCGTTAGTCTGGGAAAGGGGATTGGTGAAATTTTTGTCTCCTTTTTTTAAAAAGGTTGTATGCAGAATCCATTGACATCAATAAAGATGTTTTGAACGAAATTTATTTTAAAAGATATACCTTCTTCCTGGACTAATTTCAAAAAAAAGGGACTCCCCAAAAAAACAAACTCGTTTTTTTACGAATTTTTCTTGGTTTTTTTTTTTTTCTTAAAAATTGATATTAATTTTCATGATATGAGTGTTGTTTTTTTTTAAAACCCCATTTGACACAGCAGTTAATCATAGGCTTATTGGCTCTTTCACACTGGCACTGTTGGGACGGGAGGAGGTCCATCCACCTTTTTGCACTTAGGAGCAGGGCTGATGCCACGACATTGCACTTTTCGCGCTTCTGCTGCTCTACTTAGGGTTGCATTAAAGACCCCAGAGCACTCATGAAGGTAGAGCGGGTTGTCATGTCCAGAGGTGGGGGGACCCTTAGTTCTGGCACTGGCCAATCATTTTTTGTGTCCCTTTTAAAAGGTTTTTGACCTTAATATGTGTTTCCCTCCATCTCTCTAAACCCACACACACACACCCCACCCCACAACACACACACACAACACACCACATTTTTTCCCTTAATGTCCAATTTGGGCCCTTTAAAGTCAAGATGTCTTCCTGCTATCACGCGTGTGTCACCAATCCCCAGACAATAAGGGTTTTTTTGCAGCCGGGGGAAGAAACCACCTTTCACGCGAGGGCAAGTGCTCGCCAGGGCACCCCCACCCTTGAACTTTTTTCCTTTAGTTTTCTAGCCTTTAAAAATTTACCTAACCCCATCCATCTATCAGAAGTTTAAAGATGTTCGGGGAATTTCTGTAACCATTTGAGGTTTGCGAGGATGGGGAAAGGTTTTTTTTGTGAAAGACACTTTTTGGGGGGGAATGTGTCCCAAATATTTTTTCAACTATTTTTGTAAAGTAAACATTTTAAAGATTTGTTTTTTAATGTGTCTCTGTGTGGGCCATGGAACGAGCGGGAGCTGAAAAGCCAGAGGCATCTGTCTCCGGGAGCTGGAGATAATTTGGGTTATCAGCCGGGTGTGGTACTGAGAACCAACTCAGTCCTCTGCACAAAAGAAGTGCTCCTAAACATCAGCCATCTCACCCCTCAGACAAAAAAAATAAACTCAACTTTGCTCTTTCACCAGAAGTCTGTTTGGAAAACTCTACCTTTGTCTGCTTTTGTTTTCTCTGTGGTCAGTCCTGTGGATCAGAGCGGGCATCTCTTAAAAACAGGTTCGAGTGTTGTGCCGGGGGCTGTCCAAGTACTCACTGTTAATTTCCCTTGGGGCAGGGTCTTTCTGTGTATTCTTTTTTCTGCGGCAAAAAAACCTTCGAAGAAGTTGGGGTCCCAAAAAGGGGGGGATTTTGGCAGCTGGTTAATCCAGGGGAGGCAGTGAAAAAAAAACCCTCTTGTTTCTGGGATGCTCTACCGGGAATGGTAACGGGGCTCCTTTTCAAGACAGCGGGGGGCCGGAGCAGGGGGGAACTTGCAAAGCCTTCTGGTTAAAGGTGAGGTGGACGCTTCTTCATGGGTGGCAGCTTTTTCCCCCGGAACAGGCCGCATGTGCAAGGGTCCGGGGCATTGCCTCTGCAGAGGGTGTGCCTTGCAATACCTAACACCCCTTATCCTCGTCCCCCAGCTCTTCTAACATTTCAAGTTTTTTCTTTTTACCCTTTAAGCATCTCTTTCCCCAATGGGACCCCCTGATGGCTCAGGTACGCCATAGGAGTCCGTTTTCTGATGGTCCTCGGGCCCAGAACTAAATCATCAGGGGGGGGGAGGAAGCACAAACACATTTCCACATACCGGGGGAAGTTTGAAAATTTGCGGGCATTGTTTCCCCTGGGGGTTTTTCCAGTCCCCCCTTAATTGGAAACCAGGGGGTCAGTAAACTTAAATATGAACACCTCCCCCTGCCACTTCTCGCCCACCATCAGTGGTGAGTTCCAATTACAATCTCATCCGGAATCCGAGGAATTTTCCCAAAATTTTTCCGGAGAAGGAGATCTCCTTTCCTCTTCCCCCCCCCTCAGTCCTTTCTCCCACTGCATACGGGTTTGGGGCCCCTTTTTTTCTTAAAGGCAGACCTTTTAGGTTAACAATTTTCATGCATCCTTGTGGACTGGGCTTAGCTTTTTTGGGGTACTTCACGGCCCCCCATTGCAAAAAAAATTTTAATTACATCAGACAATACTGAACACCGGGTCCACCAGCTTTTGTGTAAGGCCCCTTGGGGC